>OZ038499.1:407226-1009726 GCA_964036315.1 Acanthosepion esculentum | reverse complement strand
TTGTGAACTGGTGCTATAGAATCACAAAGAATGGAACCAAATAACAGAAACCATATCACTTGAGGACCTTCAATGGCAGCAACAAATAAAATGGATAGCATATGTATCTTGAAGAGAAAATACTGACATCATCAAGATGTTAATATTCTGCACTACTTCTTATAAAAGGTTAGGAAGGGAACTCCATCGATACTGGAAAGAGCGCTAACAACTAAAGGACTTGAGAAACCTATTTTCCTGAAAAATTATTTTAAGAGAAAGACTATAAATTTCAATCGAAAGTAGTATTGGTTGTTTGGTTTATGAATGCTAAATGTTTCCTTGTAAGGAAACAGCTAATATTGCCATTCTCTTATCTCTCTCTCTCTCGCTTCCATTATTCTCTCCATTTCTCTTTTTTTTTTTTGATCCCTCACTCTGTTCTCTAAATAACTTTTCTGACGCAATATTTTTACTTGTGACAAATTTCACTGAGAGATAGTCCAATTTATATTCTGTCATTGCTTGTTTTTGTTGCACTGAAAGTAAGCACATCTTTTTACTGGCTTTTTGTTGACTGCACAAAAATCTCGCTTGTCAAACAGACACGTCTTTCTAATATGTGAATGCTCATCCAGATTAATTTTAATTTACTTTTATCAAAAGGAATTATTGAAATAATTGGCCACAAGACATTCTTTTCTTAGATATTTTTGTAAAATAGCAATTTATTTAGTACTTTCATATTCTAAAAAATATGGTCCAATCTTGAAATATTTTTTTACTTCTTTAGTCTGTATGTCCCCTTACTGACTGTACAGTTTGTGGAGGTGAGGGTGTAGATTTTCATAAAACTTCGAGCAAACAATTGAAGTTAAAGGAATAAGGACCATTTTTGTTGTATTCTGAAAGTTGGATTTTGATTTTTATGAGTTATAATTACCTATGGTCCCAGAGATATATTTATTTTGTCACTTAATACTTGAAATAGTTGCATATTTCCCATTGGCACCAATGGGCTGTGTGTGTGTGTGTGTGTGTCCAGGTAACAGTGAGGATTTTGAATTTGGATTTTTCAAGACATTTGCATCTCTATTTGCAGGATCATTTCAGCAAATTAATAGTAAATCTGGCATCACTGACAAAACTAACCTGTCTGTAGGCCTTGAAGGACTTCCAATCTGTGGTTGACTGGGGCAGGAAATGGCTTGTAAACTTTAATACCTCTAAAACGAAACTGCTCTCCTAACCCATCATATAGAACCCTCCCTGTCTCCCATCAGAATGGCTGATGCCCAACTGCATGAGAGCACTTCTCTGCACATGCTTGGTCTCACTGACCTGAAGTGTAACAACTACATTGAATCTATAGCTTCATCTATCGCAAGGAAAGTTGGTTCTTTGTAGCACCAGAAGGTTTTTCTCACCTGAGTCCATACTTCAAATCTACAAATCAACCATTCGTCCTTGCATGAAATACTGCTGCCATATATGATCTGGTGCTCCCGCTGTTCATCTCAAGATCCTTGACAAAATCCAGAGACAGATATGCAACATGATTGGTCCTGATCTGGTATCCCGTCTACAGTCATTCTCACAGACATTCTGTGGTTTCCCTCTGTCTTTTCTACAAGTACTTTCATGGCAACTGCTCCGACAAGCTACTTTCACTGGTTCCCAAACTGCATGAATTTAAGCGTGCTACTAGGTTGGCATTTTGGTCAGCATCTCGGTCCCACCTTTTCACTGTCAAAACGACTAAATGTAGCCATTTCTTCTACTCCAACAGCTTCTTAACTTGTACCTCCTGTCAGTGGAACTCCCTTCCTATCACTTTCTTCCCTGATAGCTATAATCTTCAAATATTCAAATGTAATGTCAATCAACATCTTCTGATGCCTTGACCTTGATCCCTGTTCTTCTCTTTATCCTTTTCCCAAACACCCCTCTTTACTCTCACTCTCTGTAACCTCTTGCATGCTAGTGGCACTCCCACCTTGCTTGGAGTGATTTGCTTAAAAAAAAAGCAGTGGACTACTGTAGTGCAAAATGAACACAACAATCTAATCCAGAATTTAAACTTGGCTTGCCAGTAACCATTATGTTATACAGGCATCTCATTAGTTCTATTATAAAAGCACATAAGAATAGTCAAGTTTGGGAAGGAGGACACATATTGTTGGTCACTCTTCAGATTGAAGTATGTGGCATCAGATAGCATCAAAATTGAGAATTATATGATCATAAAATTAACGAAAGGAAACCACTATCTTATAAAGGTTAAGCTGTGTCAAAGGTGTTTTTGTATAACAAGATAGGAAATGGAAAAGATGTGACCAAATCAACCTTGGAATAGCCATGGACTATCTTCATGACATTGCTTATAATTATTATTATAGAAACATTGACATTTTGTAACAGTTTGGAATTTTGATTGAACTGTCATCTTTTCATCCAAGTTAATTTTTGAACAGTAGATAACTATGGACATGGAGATTGTCTAGACTAAAATTTTGTTTGAACCACTTGCATCCCACTATCAAATATAAAAGGTTTTCTGATTTAGTATAGGTAGCCATTTAGAGCATAGATGATTCTGAGGAACTGTAGCATGTGGGGAATATCAGTTCAGAAAAATTCATATCCATCCTGCTGGAGGGAATTCTCCCAATAGTCACTAGTGATTATTTAGACAAAAACAGGACCTCTCTTTCATAGAGAATGGCAGGCCCAAAAAGTCATTTAGTAATTCTTTAAGTTCAAGTATGTCTCTTGGTATGAATCCTGTTGAACATGCTTACAAAAACCAGGAAATTTTTTAAATGAATAAATAAAAAATTTCATATGAGAAATGATTTTAGCTAAATGCAGTGAAAGTGGAGATCCAACATAACAAATTTAATAAATTCTCTGCTTTTAAAATACATTAATTACCAAATTTTGATTTGTTAATACTAAAATAATCTCATTGTTTAAATTGAGGAATAAAAGTTCATTTATTTTTGTAATGCTTTTGATTTTGGGTTTCCTTTCTTTCTGCAATTAAATTTGCTTAACAAAAGCTATCAATGAAAAAAAAACCATCATGTGTAAGTGAAGCCAGCAAAGTGTTTGGTAATGAAAGGCTGAAAAACACCTCCTCAAAAGACCTATTCCATTTTTTATCTCTTGTTCCATCCTAGTGTACATTTTGATTTTGGAAGCAAAATTTGAATAACAATTAAAAATCTAGCAGTCTCTAAAAAAGAAAATATAATGAATGCTGATGAAATTATTGATCTTGCTGATCAATTTTATTCAAATTCTTCCTTTTTCTGAACGGAAAGAATATTTTTTTTAACTTCAGCTTGGTCTTTTTTGCTTTAATTCAAATTGGCTGCATATTTTACATTTAGAAGTGAAATAACATCTGCCATGGAAAATTATTGCATCACAGAAAATAAGTGTGTGTGTGTGTATATATATATATATATATATATATATATATATATATATATATATATATATGGAGAAAGTGTGTATGACGCGCGCACACACACACACACACATATATATATATATAAATGAAAGAAAGATAAAAAGATGTGTGTTATTGTAGACAGACTTATTATGTATGCTACTATTTATGCATGCTTTGACTGTGTCTACCGGTATTTGGGTTTATCAAAGGCAGATACTGAATAGCATAGAAGATAAGTTAATTTAGACAAAATAGATGTGGAAATAAAAGAAATTTGTAATACAAAGGCTAAATATAACCTCACATCTTCAACAAGCAATAATTTTTATGAATGCAAATTCCTTAGTTTAAATTCTGAACAAAATTTGTCTTACAAGCTTGCTCTCAAAATATAAAAAATGAAAATCTTGAACCGCACAATACTTTATGATAGGAGCTGGAAAGATGGTTTACAAATTTCATTTTTTCGATCAGAGCTTAAATTTGTATAGATTCTAATTCTTTTACAGGTTTGTTCATGAGATCGCTAAAAAATGAGATGATGAAAAAGACACCAAACTTGACAAAAACAAAATTTTATTATCTAAATGTTTGTTATTATTAAAAGGAAAGATCAAAGTATTTTTGGGGTATTTTTTTAACATTTTTTTTAATCGTTCCTAGCACGTCCAAAATTTTCATTAAAAATCTTGTTTCTTTTATTGAGTCAGCAAAATTGTCAGATAATCAATCATGGCAACTATTTTTTTCCATTTTATAAAAAAATGAAAATCTCAGTTTGAAATTCTTTTTAAAATCAATTATCATTTTTTCAAAACTTATTTTAAGAAAATCAGATATTATAATGTTTATTTAAAATATTTTGAATCAAGCTTAACTTAGCTTCTGCGCCAAAAAGATGTAATTTGAAAATAAAACAAAGCAGGTCATAAAAAAATCGCCTTTTTTCGCATCACTGGACAGGTGATGAATGACATATTGACGTGAGGATAATTCCTTCTTCGGAAGGAGAGAAGTAAAGTTATTTACATTTAAGTGAACAATTTATTTACCTCGTTATTTTTAAGGAAAACTTTCAGCACTCTATTTTTTTTTTTTTTTTTTTGTACTTAGCTTTCACCTTTATGTTTACGATGCTTTATGGAAAATATATTATAAAGAAATTAAAATAAGACTGTTAAGAGTGATATTAAATTTCATAAAGGTATCTAATTAATTTATAGGTACCTTTCTTATGAAATTTTATCAGAAGTGTACATAAAATACTATAAGTGTTAATTGTATTTCCATTCATTTTATTATTAATTTTGATATTTCATTTATGAAAAAATGTCATAACTGAGATTAATATAAAAATAAGATATAAATTTCATAAGATGATCCTGAAACTTGTAGGTACCCTTCTCAGTTGAAATTGAAAAATCAAATTAACTTCTCCACACGTTTTGCAAAAGTAAAGTCCTTAACAGCGGAGAACAATGCTTAACTCAAATAACGCAACTTAATTGTATTCTGGTTGGTCTTCCGTACTTTATAATTACAGCCCGATTATAAACATAAAATTACATTCCTTAATTACTGCGGGTCTTCTGATTAGTCAAAATGATACAATTTACAACGCTAAAAAAAAAGATCTATCTCATAAAGACACTTATGAAAGCAGATGCGGCTTTTAACTAATTTTATAATATTTTAACAACTTAAATGTAAAAATCGACTATAATTAAAGAAATAACAAATAATTGTATTAAAAATTCATTTTTCATCAAAAAAATTTTTGGCTTTCAGATAACATTGTCCACATTCATAAAAACAACTAAAAGCAAATAAAAGCATTTGAAATTAAATAATATTTTTGTTTTATTGTATTTTGTATGTTACAATTCAGAGCTGATTTTCAGGTAGGGGGGTTCAATTAAAAACAAAAAAAACATGATTTGCATTCCTCAAAGCCTCGTGCTTTTAACTATTGTAATCACTAAAGTGGAGTCGATCGAAATTCTAGAGTTTTCATAAAATTAGTTAGGGGAGGTAATAAATATTAAAAAAAATATTTCTGCCATGACTTTAATAAAAAAAGAAAACATATAATAATTTTGATCATCTGTGAATTGTTTCTGAAAGTTTCATTCACATCAGACAATTGTTTTTATTTTTGCAAGATTTTCCAAATTAATGTGTGTCATACAAAAGTGCTAAAATTGTATATGTTATTTTACTAGTTCTGGTGATACAAAGAGAAACAAGGTTTTTTTTAATCAAGGTTTAGAATGTGCTAAAAAGAAGGAAAGATTTTTAAAAATAATTAAAATAAACTTTGGTCTTTCCTCTTCATAACAAACATTTAGACGATAAAATTTTGTTTTCGTCAAGTTTGGCATCTTTTTCATCATGCTATGCTCTTTTTTTTTTTTTGCGATCTCGTAGAGGTACCTAGTTCTAATATTAGCATTGCAATTGAAGTTTTCTTGTAATTTGTGTTATTTGATTAATACTTTTTTGATTTACCATTATCAGAATTCTTTTCTCTTTTATTTCACTTCATCAACTTGAAAATTAACTGTAAATTCAAAAGAATCTAAAATAAAGAACACAAACAATTTTCATTTTCCCCAATAACTGTCAAGATCATTGTGCAGTATCTGTTCTTTTTCTCTAAATCTCTTTACAGCAGTATTAAAATAAGATCTATTTCTGAATGTCCAAAGTTTTGTAATTGAGTTTTTCAAAGAGAAATATGCATTGAATTCTGTTTGGTGCTCTACATTGTTTGTCCTCAGCTCTGTATAACAGTTCTTGCGTTTCTTTTCTTTTTTTTAATCATTTCACCCCAAGAAGCAAGATAATAAAGCCACTAAAATATGTGGGGTTACTGAGAGTGAAGGAAACCAAGAAAATGTTACTGAGGAGAAAAGACAATAAAAAAGAACAAGGAGACAGAAGATTGATGTTGCATTTAAATTTATATTTTGAAAAATGATGTTGAAATGGTAGAGAATCACATAATCCACTTTATCGATGGAATTCTTCTGTTTAGCACATTTAGGTTTTGTAACTACAACCAAATCCTAACAAATTTGTGTGTAAATGAATCACAGAACATGACTTAAGTGGACAAAAATTGCTTAGAGCTTCAAAGGATAGGATGTTGTACTTTAATGAAGTTATATTCCACTGACGTCGCTCATACAACGCCAAATGCTTCTTTTCAATGTGCCGTTCTTGAATTCACACACATGTCACCAACATAAAAATCGGTCTGTTTCTCACTGCTTCAGCCCTCTTTTATCATGCCAACACCTTGGCCGACTGACCAATTAGCGTTCTTCACTTTGTCTTCAGTCTTACAGTCAAATGTCATTCTCCAGTCCAACCAATCGGCACACAAATTCCTATTGGTCGGGGTTAACTCTATAAAAGCTGTATAAAAGACGACATTACAGAATATACACTTCTGGAATAATGTAGAGTGTGTGTGTAGGGGGAAGATTTGTGCCATTTTCAAGGAACGAAACACCGCTGCTATGTGTTGTGCATTGAGATAAGGAACATTTTTCTTTGCACCAGATGCAAGCCACTCTGACTCACTTACTTCTATGTAATTGTTCACCACAGACGTTTTGGAGTTTCATGACTGCTCATGTCCCAAAGGGGGCACAGTACATAAAAGAATTATAACCAGCCTCTTTTTATCCTGAATTTCCAGTCATAAATCTTTGACTGAGATACATTTTTAGTATTGCTAGTAAAAAATCTACAAAAAATCTGAGCTGATTATAATTCTTGTCAAAATCTTTTAACCACTAAACATCATCATGACTGATTTGCAAGAGTCATTTCATTTTCAGAGAACAATATTTTCTTGAGATGCACCATCTTTGATGTGGAATGGAATGTATTAAATTTTAAGCGGTGAATTATGTTATATGCTTTGCTATTTGGATCTGTATCTTGGTTGTTATGCTCTCAAAATTTCGACCATTATAACCAATAACCTTCTTCAGATGTCTGTTGTTATGCTTGGTAACCTTCTTGAAATTATGAACCAAACCCTTTATTCAATTCATAGGGTTGGATTATTCTCTGTTCCTTTTCTATGCTTAAGAAATATTTCATATCCATTAATACTCAACAATCTTATTCATTATTGTGTTGCTTGTCCATTTCTTCTACTGAACTAGAGTATATGACTTTTCAGCATGACCTTACCGAAAGATTGAACCAGACCAATGCCTTAATCCACTCACCTAAGTGACACATGGCCAGACATATACATGATTGTAAGCAATATCAAAACAGAAATTTCTATCATGATGTATTCTTGCAATTCCTATTAGTTCAACCTGATATACAATTAGTTAAACTGGGTAGAATTAGGTAGAATTTTTTTGAGATGTAGCATATGATATGCTTTGGACTTGCAATCTCATTTTAATTATACATTTCAGCTGTTGTACCCTCCAGCTTTCTTCAAGTGTCTGTCATCATCAATAATCTTCATGAAATTTTGAACCAAACCCTTTATTCATTTCACAGGTGTAGATTGTTCACGGTCCACTTTTCATGCTTAAGAAATATTTCATATCCGTTAATACTCAACAATCTTATTCATTTTTGTGTTACTTGTCCATTTTTTCTATTGAAGTAGAGTATATGACTTTTCAGCACTAGCAAACCCAGAGATTGAACTGCCATTGAACCAGACATGTTCTAACCAACACCGTAATTCACTAGGCCATGTGCCTATTTTGACAAGAAGAATGTATATTTTTAATTTAACTCCTATCTTGATATTACTATTAAATTTACAAATATTTACAAAATTATCCATACATTTATGCTTTCTGGAGTTACTTTCATCCTAAACATATCAAAATGGCCTGACAAACAATTTGTTTTGAGAAATCATTATATAGTATGTGTTTTGTATTGGTAAAAATGTTCATTATGAATGAACAATAATTTTGTCTTAAACAAAACTCTTCTTATTGCCTAGAAAACCTAGACACTCAAATAATTTTCTATAAGCAGGCACTTTTAATTCAATCCAGACAATTCCACCTCCCAATCTCTTATTCTCTAGAATTTTTTTTTTCTCTTTTCATTAATTTTGCATTATTTCTTCTATTTTTGCTGAAATAGAAAAAGACATCCTTTCTTCAATAATATAATTAGCATTGTATGTAGATTCAATTTAAAAAAAAAATTCTGCTATAAATATTACTTCCACTTAGATATTAATGCTTCAAGTAATATTCTGAAATATTTCCTGACTTTGTCTCCGGGAAAGACTAAATGAATGAATTCTGTTTGCTTTATTGTTTATCTCTAGTAGTTAAGCAAGAAATGGAAATATTTGGTGCAAATCACTGGTTTAAATCCTCCTTTTAGTTGCTCCCATACAATCAATGAATGGCTATTATGGTCAGGCATTCATCTAGTGCCATAAACTCAAACACGCTTCCTTATTTTGTTTGCTAGCAACGCATAAATCTTTGTCTTATTTATTCCTCAAATAATTTGTAAAACCGAATAATTTTGAATTCTGAAATTTGACCCACACATGAAGGTGGATCAATTTTAAATTTAGATGAAGATTCAGTATTTAGTGCTAAAAGCATTTTCATCTTTTTTATTTTCCAATGTTACTTATGCTCTTTTGTTTGTTGGACAACATCAATGTCTTGTTTGCTAAATTCTCTTTAATATTGTGATTCATTTTACTGTTGTCATGCCTCAGCACCTGTAGAAATGACAAGGGTTCAATTTTATTCCTTCATTCAATAAACATTGCTTAGCTCTTCATAATGGATTTAAATATTTAACCAAAAACTAAATCTTCACTTGCTTCATTAGACATGTTAAAATTTTAGTCTTGCTTTTCATAAAGTATTTTGGGATATTACAAAAAAGAAAATCCTTTTAATATCACAAGTGAACAGTGTTGTTTTCTATTTAATTCTCAAAATTCACTGTCTGAATCCAAAACATAGCTGTGAGCAAATAAAATTCATTCCTTTTATTATAGTTATACTAAACTTTAATACAAGAATAAATGAAAAGAAAATTTGTCTTTTTTGTAATCAGAAAAAGAGAAAAAAAATCTGCACAAGAGAAAATGCCATATGGCTAGTGATAATTTTTTGTCTTCTCTTTCTTTTTCTTTTTTTTTTACCTGGCAACTCCTATTAGCTTGGACTTTAGAGTAACTTTCATATCCTTATTGTCATTATTTAAAAGGCTATTATTCAGATTAAAAGTGTTATCATTGATAATATTCATTATATTAATTTAATCAGATTTAATATTAGTACTTTGTTTCACTAAAATTATATGCAATAAATTCAAATTATATATTTGTAAAATATATTTGTTTCATTTATATTTTTCTTGTAATAACTTTCGGTTGCATTGATATAAATACAATCAGAATTTTTATATCCTAATTATTCCACTAAGACGTTCACAAGATGCAGGTTGTACAGATTATATCATCAGCAAGAAAGAGGTTAAGCTACACTGTTGCGTACAAGTTTCATGTAATAAACTATGCTAAAGAGCATGGAAATAGAGCAGCTGCAAAATATTTTGGCTCTCTGCCTACAGAAAAAAATGATACGTTACTGGTAGTTGCAGGAAAATAACCTACTGGCAGCGAAGAAAGGAAACTGTAGCCTTTGCCACACTGCCCCACACTGGCCTGAAATTGAAGAGGAAATTAAAACATGGGTTGTAGGTGAGAGGAGTACAGGAAGAATTGTTACTACAAAAATGATAAGGAACAAGGCTAGAAGATTAACAAACAAAAAGGGGATTCAAAATTTTATAGTAACAGAAGGATGGTGTTGCCATTTTATGAAACGGGAAAGTTTGTCAATGTGTACAGAAACATCAATTGTGCAGAGAATGCCAGCTGACTATGATGACAAAATAGTAAAGTTTCATAAATTTGTTATACATGCACGAAAAAGAACTCCTTTTGAACTAGGCCAGATAGGAAATATGGATGAAGTCCCACTAACATTTGATGTTCCATCAAACAAAACTGTGAGTATTAAGGGATCCAAGACTATTACAATAAAAACCACAAACCCTGAGAAAACCCATTATTCGGTCATTTATGCATGTTGCACTGATGGCACAAAACTGCCTCCTTTTCTGATTTTTAAGAGAAAAACTACACTGAAAAATAAAATACCAAAAGGTGTTCATATTCATCCAAAAGGCTGGATGGACAAAGCTTGTCTACAGTTATGGCTATGAGTTGTATGGGAAAGACGTCCTGGTGGACTATTATGAAACCCCTCCCTTCTGGTTTGGGATCAGTTCCAAGTGCATAGGACTGAATCCATTAAAAAGAAAGTGGTAGAATTGAAGACAGAGATAGCAGTTATTCTTGGTGGACTAACAAGTCAGTTGCAATCTCTGGATGTGTCTTCGAATAGACCATTCAAACAAAACATGAAGGAGCAATGGAACATGCACGGCAATGCCTGATCATGACCTTACACTTACAGGAAGAATAGAAAGACCCAGCATTGCACAATTCTGCAAATGGCTGAAGCAAGCTTAGGATAATATTAGACCAGACATTGTTGTGAAATCTTTTAAAAAGTGTGGCATTAGCAATGCTCTCAATGGAACGGAAGATGACACATTGTTTAACAATGATGATAGTAGTATTAAAAATGAGTATGAGAGTTTTGATAATGAAGACAACAAATTTTATGGATTTGAAGATGAATAAAATTCTAATGGTAACTGTACTGTTTTGCTCAATTGTAATAATTGCTTGATTTTTATTTTGTTTTCTTACCATTGGATATAATAAAGTTTTTATAGGCTTGTGTTCTTTTTTCCTATTTTTCATTTAATTGTAATTATGGCTTGTTTAACCAAAATAATACCTCATAAATATAGCCTAGGCTGTACCATTTACTAATAATTTTACTAATTTTACTAATTACTAATTTTTTCTTAATTTGCCCTGCTGAAATTGGGGTGTGTCTTATATGCCGCCAAATACAGTAATTATCTAAATTCATCTCATTTTTACTCATAAATTATTCTTGCTTTTTTATGTTTGGTTGATTTTTGACTCTTTAAAGAAATTGCTGTTTCCAAATAACCAAAATAATCTAATGGAATTCAACTTTGAAAATTTTCATACTGAATACAGAAAAATTGCTGATATCAACTTGATCAAAATAATGCCATGTGTCATTCCATTTATTTTGATGGGAATAAATTTCACTGAATATAAAAATGCAAATTGAATTCTCTTTCTCATTTGTTCTAAATCTTTTTGACAAAACTTAACCATAAAGTAAAGACCTTTATCAAATATTACAATTTGTGTAGATCTTCTATTCTCTCACCTGTCTTTTTTCTTTGTGCAGTATGTTAAAATTATCTTTGCTTATTTTAATCACTGATTTTGCTGAAAACTTGTCCAACTTCCTGCAGATAAATATTTGTACACAACAACTCTGTTTATTATACATACAACAGCTATAATCACATGACATTCTGATGACTTTTTAGGGAGAAAACCTAAATAATGATTTAGTGAAGATGAAGTTAAATCCCCCATCCAAAATAGACTTTCACCAAGGAGAGTTTTGATAAACATTTTGTAGTATTTCATTCGTGTTGTCCACTTGAAGATACTACCAGTGAAAATTTAAATTATCTGTTTTTGTATTTAAACACTCCTGTTTTAAAAGAAGATATTCAGTTTGATCAGTTACAGACACGTGATGTTCTATCATTAAGAATGACTCCTCCCATACAGCAAAGATTACATATGAAAAGATTGAGATTGCTCAGCTGGGGGAAAAAAAATCTGCACCATATTCACCAGGTTTTGTTCCATTTGATTACCACCTAATCACAAATCTACAAATCCATCTTTATGTACTAGTTCACTAAGCTCTTTTCCTCTGAATCAAAAACTTTTACAAGAATGTTCTGAAGACCCTTATTAACAAAACTATCTTGATGTACTAGTTCTCAAACACATAAAATGGTGGAAACCCCTTTCTTGACAATTTTCATCCAAACCAAAAGACTTTTTACAAAAACGGTATGAGGAATCTTGTGAAGTATTGGCAGAAGATAATAATCTCTTGCCAATGATTCACAAGCTTTATAATACCGTTCTTGGAACCTGTTGGAACTCATGCTGATGAATAAATTTAAATTAAACATGAATGTTATTTTTCATGATCCTAAAGTGTAACATTTGTGTCAGACTAATTAATGTTTGAATTTTCAAGTTGTCTTTCTTTAGGTACAATGTATTGTGAATACTGTCATAATATTAGCAGCATTAAAACAATTTTCAAGACACATAAAAAATTCTAAAACTTTCTAAAATTATTAGGAAATTCAAATATGTTGTTATTGTGAACCACATAAAAGTTAGCCTTTAAAAACTGATGATTTCTAAAGCTGAGTCAGTTTTTCATTAAAATGATTAATTGCTTATATATATATGTGTGTGTGTGTGTGGATATGAAATTCAATTTGCTTGTTTATGGCTTTTTAAACACCAAAATACACTTTTTAATTTGATCTAAGCAAATTTTTATCACAAAATTTTAAATTTATATTGTTTTGCTCTGCTTATCCTGAGTATTGAATTTTTATTGTTTCTGTTCTTGCAGAAAGTTGCCAGTGATGAACCAATCGACATGGTTCCACCTCTTATTCAATCAGATGATGGAACATCCTATGAATTTCCTGTCACAAATTTATATGAATTGGAAGGTCGTGTGTTTGTGGAACAGTGGTCAATTCCCTATCGCAAGGAAGAATCTCTTGGCAAATGCTTATTGGCGTCAACATACCTAGCGGATGCTGGTGAGTTCTTAAGAACATTCCTTTCCTTGAAAGTTCAAAATGGTTGTTTGTTCTTTGAAATAGAAAGTCTATAATTCTGATTGGATTGAAATATTCGGTGAAAATTTGTTCCAAATTTCTAAAATGCTTTTATTAATGCTAATGACATTTTGTGCACATTTGTCAAAATAAGTAATTATCTGTGGGTTAATAAATGTAATTCAATCAAGAATCATAAGTTTAAAAAATGGTCTCCTGATTTTGGAATTCTGATATCCCAGCTCTTTCTTGTGATAGCCAAATTCAATCCACTAGTTGTAATGTTGGTTCAAATCTCTCTTACATCAAATTCTATATTTTGTGTTTTGTAAAAATGGATGGAAACTTATTTGAACTCAATATCTGTTGCAAAATTTACTTTTTTTTTCATTTTTTTTTTTTGAAGTGATCAGTTTTGCATAGATGCTTATTTAATGTGTCTCACTTGTTTGTCCTTTAAGAATTTTTAACTTATGAAGATGAAAAATGCACTTTTCATATACATGCCTTCAATCAGAGAACAAAAAAAAATCTCCAAAGTCATCACGTCAATATATATAAAACTTTAACAATTATGAAAACCTATTAGAACTATGAAGTACTATTTGTCTGTCCCCTAATGACACCCCCCTCCCCCCAAAAAACCATCTAGGTTTCCAAAGTCAGGATTACTGTTTCTCCTCCATTTCATCTTTCCCGTTAGCAAATCAATTGACCAATTTTGTGAAGAATTTTCAGTATTTAAAGAAAAAATGTTACAGTAGAATTACATAATCTTTCTGCACCCCCCCCTTAAATTTTTAAATTGATGATTCTTATTACTTAGTCCAAACTGAAGAGACTCTCCTTTGTAACACAGATAATGTGTGTTTCACTTTAAACAATTAGTTACTAGAAACTTAGTATACACTTAGGTGGCATTTAGGCTGTATATTTCATCTTGTAAATAAAGAAGAGACTGTAAGTGTGTGAAAAGATTAGATTCAACTGCAATCTGACACACTTAAGCTTTTTGAACCAAATAGTATGTGTAGGCATATTTGGGATGGCAGAGAATTGGTATTGAAAAAAGTTACAAAAAAAAATTAGATGTGTTTAATAAAAAATTCATTCAAACAAGAAAATGATTATCTCCACATTGGTATTTATGCAACAGCAACTTCAGAAGAAAAAAAATTGTAAATTAAAAACCCTGATCTGAGTAGATATTTTGGTCAGCATTTTTCTTTGACTGCGACTGTGGTACATTTGGTATTTCAGGTAAGAAAGAAGAATGGTATTTTTTCTGAATCTGCTCACAAGAGGTAAGAAGACCATATCTCGGCAAAACACCTTTGTATAATTCTCAGTATTGGGGCCCTAGTTAGAATCAGCTATCATTTAATTACTGGGAATTTTTGTTGGACTTGTATCACTTTTTAGAACTGGTTAATTATTCATCCAGGTGTCAATGTCATTTTGCACTGTAATTACCCACTTCTTTCTCACTTTTTATATTATACAAATGCATCTTTTCTTACTGGAAACCATAAGTTTGCAGTCAACATCTACATATTTGTTTTAATTTATGATCTTTTCATAAGATTTTTAAAAACCTACTTTGGCCCATGAAGATGGGGGAAATAATTGTTCTTTAGATAGTAGCAGGTTTTAAATGCAACCCTTTTTATAACATGAGGCTTTTTGTTGTTTTCCATGTATAAATAAATGTGTTTATGTTGACAGGCCAATTTAAAGAACATGCCTTATTTCAATAAGGGAATCTTTTTAGATCTGAAAGTATAAAGTGTAAGGAAAATGTAAAAATTGAACTTGAACAACTTTCTTTTCATGATCATTAGCAAAATGTCTTCATGAATATTGTTATGTCAGTTGTCATTTTGGGAAACTTGCACAAAGGTTCAAACTCCTCTTTCCTGTATCATTCTATTGCAAATATGACAGCTTGTAAAACTTTCTTTTTAATCAAGGTAATTGACATATATTTTTGGAACTCAAAAATGCTTTCAAACATCTTTTGAAAAGTTTGTTTTGCAATCAATTAGTGAGAGGAGCAAAGTAATTTTTTTAATTCTTTTCTCCATTTAAATGGTAGCATTCTTTTGGCCAAAATAGTTAGGAAGACTAAAATGAATTCTGTTAACTGACAGCTTTGGAAAATGTGACATTGAAAAAAAAGACCATTTCAGTTTGTTTTATCTCTTTGCAATCTTCCAAAAACTAAAATAAATGACATAAAATATAAATTGGAATCAGCCATTACAAGAAACAATTAATATGAATCTAAATACCAAAAGGTTTGGCCTTTTTTTTCTCTTAGGACTTTGAGTTTTCATAATACAATAATAACAATAATTAATGAGTTATTGTTGCATTGAAAGCAAATTGGCTAATTATTTGCAGATGAGTTGATCTGGCTTGGGGATTGAACAGAAAAATACTGATACTAAAAACAACCCAGTTGGCCTGGATAGACAAATTCATTCCATGTTTTACCTTCCTCAAGTTTATATTCAGTCTGTTAGTCTTTAGAATTTTAGCATTTGATTGTATATTTTGTATATATGTTCTTGATGAAAAATAACTTAGTTTTTTTTTTTTTTTATCAAGAACACATTAACAAATTATACAACCAAATGCTAATTCCTCAGATATCGACATGAAGCCAATTTCAGATCAGACTTAATTGACCAACTTTAAAATTCTTCTGTAAGTTTGCATAGGGTTGCCTTGTTATTTTTACAACCGTAAGAATAAAAACTCTGTTTTTGATAATTTAAAATCTAAAAACTTTCTCAATCCAAAAGCCATTCTTAGTTTTTAATGTATTTTTTGTTATCTTTTCTACATTGTACCATCTTTCTTGAAGATGAAAGAGTCAAACCAACTGAACATTAAAGTTATTTTTCACTAATACTTGTCTAAATGTTTCTAGATGAATGGAGGCATAACGTCACCATCTCAAGTGATCACTCCAAACACCATGATGTTGACTGGATATATCATCCAACACTTTCCAAATCCTCTGCACTTTCCTCAGATTGACACCCACTCTGAAATGTTTGTATTGGAGCTTCTGGCCTGAATGCCAAGCAGTACAGCATGTCATTTCCAAATTTTTGCCAGACTGAATTGTGTCATGGTGCTTGTTTTCTCACAGACAATGCACAACTGACCTTACTATACTGTGCAATTGACAAAATCAAAAACAAAATGTGCATGCATGAAATTAAAAATATAAAATAAAGTGTGTGTGTGTGTGTATATACACACACACACACACACACACACACCACAATTGGTGATTCTGCAGTTGTTGATGTCCTGGTGTTTTGCAATTGTATGAATGAAGTCCAACTACACCTATACTGACTATAAAAATTTGAAAAGGAAAATTCCAAATGTATTTTCAAAATTGACTAATATTTTCAAAATTTTAAGACTTTGACACAAGTTCTGTGCTTCTACAACTTTAAGATAATTTTAAGGTGTGTTTGTAATTATCAAAGCTTCTGGGATTAGAATTATTTAATATTAAAAATATTTTGAGGAAAATAAGACAAGTAACTCTGACAATTATGACAGAAGATAACCATTTATTCCTCATATACATGTAGAATTTGGTGCAGTCATGATCTGCCTGTTGCAGTGTTACACTCAAAAAGCATGTATGTGTAATCTCTGTTTAATCTCTATTTTTTCTTTAATCATTTTACTCCAAGCATGTGGGAATGCCACTAGTACGCAGGGAGTTACAGAGAGTGAAGGTTAGACAAAGGCTGGGTATAAGGGGCACTAAGGAAATGATAAAAGGTGAACAGGGTTCAAGAAGATAGAAGATGGTGATTGATATTGAATTTAAATGGCGAGCAGAAAACATTCTCTGTGGTGGTTGCATTTAAATTTTTAAAGATTTTAGTTATCAGGGAAGCAAGGAAACAGAAGGAGTTCCACAGGTGGGAAGTTCAAGAAAAGAAACTGCTAGAGTAGAAGTGGGGGTGAAATTTACCTAATTCAATAGTAAAAGGTGGGACCTAGATGCCAATCTAGTAGCATTCTTAAACACATGTAGTCCAGGCACCAGAGAAAAAAAGCTTGTCAGAGCAGTAGCCATGAAAATATTTGTAGAAAAGACAGACGGAAGCTACATCACATCAGTGAAAAAGTGACTGAAGTTGAGATGCCAATTCTCTATGGTGGTTAAATGTGAGCAGTTTCATTTTGGAGGCATTAAAATTTATGAGCAATTGCCTGCCCCAGTTAACCACTAATTGGACGTCCTTTCCAACAGCAGTGGCCAGGTTGACTTAGTCAACTTTGACGGATTTGCTATTGAGACAGAAGTAAATGGTAGTGTCATCAGCATAAGTGCCTACTTGGAAACTTATAACATCAAGGAGATCATTGATGAAGATCAGAAACAGTGTAAGACTCAGGATAGAGCTTTGGGTGATACCTACCTTCGTGTGAAAGGATCTGGAAGCGAGCCTGTTCAAAATGACTTTCATTTCATGATTTGATAGGAATGATTGGATTAAATTAAACACATGTCCAGTAATGTTGTAGCCTTAGAGTTTACATAGAAGACAGACCAGCATGCCAAACCTTGTCAAACTCCTTCAAGATTTCAAGTGTCACAGCTCAACCTTTGCCATTATTATCAAGAGCTTCATACACATATTCAGTGATGGTCATTAGCACATCAGTGGTAGCCATATTGTTTATCAGAGAGAAGGTTGTGTGAGGTAAGGTGCTTAATTATATCAGCATTGAGGGTAACAGAGGAGTCAGAAGGTTCTCCAGAGTTCTTAAAAACAGGAATGACAGAGGAGGACTTCCAACAAGCAGAAAACAGTGAGGCAATAGCTGTTTAGTTTGGAGAGAACTGGAGCCAGCTTGGGAGCACATTTCTTTAGGACAACAGTTGGGATCCTGTAATCTCCATTTGCCTTATGGGAGTTTAATTTAGATATAATGTCTGAGACTTGTGACAGGGTTATGTACATATCACTCATTAGAGCCTCTGTTCTAGGAGGAAAATAGGGTGTGGGTACTCCAATTGAGTAGTGTTGAGTTGAAAGAGGATTTCCGATTCAACCTTATCTGCTGTTGATGTCAGAACTTTGAATTGATTGAATAGAGTAGGGATAGAGGATTTTCTGTTGTTCAGTACACTCTTGCACAGCCGGAAGAAGTGATTCCAGTGGGTTATAGCGGCTGTGCATGCAGATGATGAATGCAGTTTAACTTAGTATTGAAAAGCATTGATGCCAGCTTTCACCCAGGAGGAGACCTCAGGCACGCATTTATGAACAGATGATTAAAAACTGCATTCCAGAGTATGTCACGAAGTAAGTCATACAATAATCCCAATCCGCACTTTGATAACAGAAAGATATTCTGTTGGTAGGAGGTTCTAGGCTGGTAAGGGAGTGAAAAGAGATGTTTACAGACACTACCATGTGATCAGAGTTGCCAAGAGGGCAGCACTGCAAAATAGGACATGACCTGAGTCTAGGATAAAGGTAAAAAATAGATCTAAAAGAGAAGCATTTTTATCAGGGTTGCTGGGGGAAATGCATGGGGAAGTCCACCACATGTGTGTGTGTAAGAGATTGAGTGATTGAGAAATTAAGGGATTGGATTCCAGCGGAGTTGGCGACAGTGTTTAAGCTTCCTGGCATGGTGGGCATTAAAGTCACTGAACACAAATATATTTGCAGACGGGTGTAGGGAGATGGTCTTGTCTATATAATACTATCTAGCACGCAACAGTCATGAGATGAAGGGGAATGGTAAAGAAAGAAAATATAGCTGAGAGACACACATGTGTAAGAGTGATGTGGACGTTCAACAGAGAGTTCCTTAACCAGTGGGAGATATTCACAGACATAAACTCCCAGGCCATGCATGTAGACATTAGAGTCCTTTCAAAGGAAAGAAAGATATCCAGGAATCGAGAAATCAGAGGAGGGGATTGAAGAGTTAAGATTAGTTTCACAGAGAGTTAGGATGTCCAGAGACTTTTGGTAGAAGAATGAATGTTAGAGAAAGAAAGGTTGAGGGGTTTAGGTGATTCTTTGTTGAGGTGGTTTAGATTTATATCTTTGGTATCTTATTGTCATTGTATGTTGTTTTGGTAAGGAAAGGTCTAGGGTAGTAGTAGCAGTTGGTCCTCTAATGTAACATGTGCAGGAAGGGAACTGGCATAAACTGTAACATAGTGTGACCTCAGGGTTGCCCACTGGAGGGTTGCACAATATAGCATTGCAAGAACCCCGATATTATGCAACTGTTGATCAGATGCTACACAAAAGTTCAGGAACAGCAACAAAAAAACTGCCAACCTGGTACCCTCAGTATGAAGAGACGTTACCACCATCCTTATCCTTGATTAAAGCTATTACCCCCATATTTGTAGACTCAAAAAAAGAAAATTACTATCCACTCTGCTGTCTTGTTATTAATTCTTGTAAAAAAAGAAAAACAATGTTAAATCTTTCACAACAAATTCTTCAATCTTCCAACAACGGTCAAACTACCTTGTAAGGCAAATAAAATCAAGAACTGCACATTGAACATCACCTGCAGTTGTGTTAAGAAATATGAGTGAAGGCAGATAAGTCTTACAAATTAAACTTGAACACCTGGAAAAGGTAATTGACAAAGTCAAGTATAGCCAAATAACAATGGAAAGAGCATATATTACCTTTTGTTTGGAATAAAATTAAAACCTGATGGAGATGGTTTAAACAAAAGCCTGTAGAGAATTCAAAGGAATGAGGATTCTACTCAATAAAGTAAAAGCAATCATATTCAGGGACTTTCATAATGAAAAAAATCTATTGTCACTGTTCTTACCAAAATTCATATAAGCTATGAATATTTGCACTGATGATGATTTACTCAAAACTTCAAACTGACTCCTGGAGGACTGCTGTCTGCAGGAATATTTAAGTTCTCAAACTAGAACTACCTAAACTAAAAAAGATGCTACAAAATGATTTTGGTGCATTCTTTGATTTTCCTCAGATATCAATCAAACTAATAATAGCACCAAGTGTAAGATTGTTAGTCTAACATGGAATAAAAAAACATTTGGACTCTTGAAGACATCATGTAATTTTATCATTTGGTACCTGCAAGGAGTGCAATCATTTGTTGTAATACTTGTGATGCTGTTATCAGCAGAATCAAAAGAAAACTTTATAGAAATCAAAAGAAAACTTTACAGAAATCAAAAGAAAAAGGAAACTTTACAGACTGTTAATAAAAATACTTGGTTATTTTTTTTTCTTTTCAACAAAATTCTGTAAACCTTGAAAATTATCAAAATTGTGCAATTAGAATATTGGACTGGATGCAGAATTTTAATGTTTTACAAGTGAGTGTTATTGAAATTCCTTATTTGGTAGAGCAAAGCAAAAATTATCTTTTAACACTCAAATTCATACTTGTAAAATCTGTGGTTTTTAAGATTGTGTATGTGTGTGAGGAAGGTATAGGAATCAACATTACATAGTGACTGTTTCGCATTTCAGTGTGATCTTCTGATGATTGTACACTATATAAAGACATTGATGTTCTACTGATGTGTTTATTTAATCAGAGGCATTTGCCTGTTGCTAACACCTAGATATTTTAATTCTAAACTGCAAGTTCATTTTCTTTTTCTCTTTTTAAATCATTGACAAGGAATTTTGTTTTCATCTCCATTATTAAACCAGTATGGATGACTTCTGGTCAATAAGCTGGTCTAACAGACTTGCTGTTGTGACCTTCTGCCAGACTCAACAAAGCTCAATATATATATATATATATATATATATATATATATATATAACTCTGTTGAGGAAATTGATCTAAATTGTTTTTAAAACTTGGTTAAAAAGAAAATCCCCCTATTTTGTAATATTCCTATATAAGATTTGTTTAACCTTCTTTCAACCAATCAGCAATCAGAAAACCAGTTTAAAAATATTCTTTGAAATTGTAGGGAATCCTGCTTTCTGTTGACCAGTTTGAACAATGAACAAAAAAGATGGAATTAGGATTGATATGCAAACAAGAATTGAAGTGATAGTAGGCCAAGGAAATGAGTAGTTGATCCTTTTCTGTTAAAATTTATTTAAGTGTTGCTCTGAATGCAATATTCTATTTTATTATGAGAGGTAGTTGTTGGTGTTATAGCAGTAAAGGTTGAATTTTTTTTTCCATGATACAAGTAATAGATAAACAGATCTCTGGTGAATGGCATCAGGCATGAAAGTGTATATGAAATAGTTTTGTATCATTGAACTTTTCCATACCAAAAACAATTGCACCCAATGACATTTATCACTGTTTGCTGATCAATTATGGAGACCAAGTAGAGAATATGACCACAAGCAATCAATGCTTTTCAGCAGTGGTGGCAGTCATGTGTATGAAGTTATGTACCAGGTGGTCTTGAACAACTGTCAACCCATAAAATACAGTTTCTTGTTCATTATCGATGAAAATGCAAATCCAATGACAGTGACTGTGTAGAAAATGTTTTGTAGATTTCAATTTGCTCTGTCTGTTGGAATTTCCTTGGAAATAAATAGGAAGCATTACTTTTGGAGGGCTCCTTATAGAATAAGTGGCCAACTCTTCCCTAAATACACCAAAATTCATTTTAATGATGATAGGCAACAAGATTCTTTTAAGAATAAGTTGAATTAGATTAAAAAAATAAAAACAGTGAATAAACAGTTTAAGAGAATGCTGCAGAGGTTTATCATTTTAATTCAAACACATTCATCAATTGGTAAAGATTTGTTGACTAAAATATAGTAAAGTAGTAAAAAGATGGGCTACAGTTTTGTCAATGTAATTTGCAATTATGATTTCTAATGATTGTAATTGTCTTGAATTTTTCTGCTGGTTGTTGTTTAAGTAATTCTTTTTTTTTTAAGAGCCAAAGTAGCATTATCAGTGGAAAGTTCTTATCTCTAAAGTTATACAGAAAAGGCTGATTTTTATTTAGTTTTGTCTAAAGAGAGATTGTGACTAATAAGATTCCTCTTTAAGAGTGTCAGGATTTTTAATCATTTTTTTTTTTTTTTAGTGGAGAGAAATAATACAAAACCTTAAAAAAATTGGCTAAGTAACCAAAGAGGCAGTTTTAAGTAAAAGTCTCAAAGAAAATCATGTAAGTTGTAGAAAGAATGACATCAGAAGTGATTTCTTCTCGGTAATCATTAGTGATGGATGTAGACCTACATTGGACAGATTTGATGGCTGAGCTAGAGATTGGATCCTTCATGGAAATAATCAACTAACATGAAGGGGAGGTGGCTAGGTAGTAAAATTTATAAGTCTCTTCAAAGAGGATGATAATTCAAGATAAATGCAGATAATTATTACAAGTTCTTCAACAAAACCTTTTTATTTTCAGTGGTACATGTCACAATCAAGAAAATTTAACCTAAAGAGTATATTCATACCTTTCACATTCTGCAAAGCTGACTGTGGTCCAATTTGCCAAAAAGACATGATGGAAAGGTCTTCAGTCTCTCACCAGATTTGCAAGAGAAAACTCCTGGTCCTTCATGAAAAGAAATATATATAAGAATAGAAAACAATATTTAAGTAAATGTTAAAGCTGAAACAGTAGAAAAGTTAACATTCAATAATTGAAAGATTGAAGACACTTATAGACTGTCAAAAAGCCCATATTAACATATAGAATAATTTATTCAGGTTCATGGGATATTGTCTTCTAAAATATATCTTATGTCTTGTATCTTGAATTATTTATAAATGTTTATACTGCACTTTATTTCCATAATAAAACTTGATATTCCGAAAACAATTTAAAAATATTATTTTTAATAAAGATCATTATTATGAACTGAAACTCATAAGATATATTGCGCCTTTAAATATACTTTTAAAATATAATATATTTAATTTTTATTCATTTTAAAATTTTATCATTTTTGTTTAATACCAATTTTATTGTGAAAACAGGCTTATGTAATACAATGTAGTGTTGGTGTCTTTTGCAGTCTTTCAAACAGTTGAAAATTTTTCATGAAGAAAATTTTGTGAAGATCTCAGTGAATTGTAATCTGAAGATGTACTTTCTACTGAATACAATGACTGAGTCTGAAAATTTTCTAGCCAAATTAACAATTTTTGTCTGATCACCAAAGAAACCTGCAGTTTAACATTATCCTGTTGGAATATTACATAGCTTCTAATTCTTTACTATTTTCATTCATTCCTTCTTTCAATTGGGGTAATTGGGAGCAGTACTAGTTCAAATCAATCATTTCGTTTTCAAGAAGGTTCTCATTGGTAGAAAGCTTCTTTCCAACCCCCACTATATACACAGCATCACTTCTTTTTTCTTTTTTTCATTTTTTGAGGAAGACTAGACTTTAGTACAGTTAATGGGGGTTCTTTTTTGCTTGGCTCATGATCTCTTGCATTTCATGTTGTAAAATATCCACTTTTAATTCACACATCACAATTTGTTTCAAGATTGAATGAATTTTATAGCCCAGTAGGCTCTTTTCACTTTATTGAACATCACATATGAAAGTCACTGACACAAAAAAATTGCTAGTGCAAATGATTTTCAATGGTTGATTTAGATATTTTGAATATGTTGGCTCTCTTCCACATTATATAAAATTGATTATTCTCAAGTAATGTCTTTGTTACTATCAACTAGTCTCCCCAACCACAGAGTGCATTGTTCAGCAAGAAATCTTCAGCACAAAATTTCACAAATCACTTTTAACACCTTCACAGTACCTTCTTCATAAACTGTCAAAATAATTTTTATTTGATTTGTATTTTCACTTTTTAAAAAAAATGTCACTTATATTCTTCCCTTTCAATGTTAGAAACAATAAGCAAAGACAATTCTGGCAAAATGTCTCTTAAATGCACACTAATGACAACTATCACAATACAATCAAAAGCAATCTTTTTGAATGAAGGTGGTTTAAACTAAAAACACTTAATGCCATTAATAACAGAAACAACAATCTTTTTAGATTTGTCCTTAGTTCAAATGGCCATTGAACATTAAGTTGATTCATTTTATTGGATCTTTGAACTGGGCTTATATATACATTTCTTTCATATTCTTCTTACAACTACTGAGGTTATTTTTATGTTAATTCTCTTGGAGAAATCCTGTAGCCAGTCCTCCTTTAGTTCAATCTGGTTACTGATCATTAAAGTTTTATCTCTAACATATGATAAATACTTCATGAGAAAAGATTAAGAGCAATTAAATTGCTCAATAATTACTTGCCCAAGTAATAGTGATATATAGCTGCTATATCTATTGCCAATGTTGATTGCACTACAAGATATTAATTAGCTAAATGTACTTTGTAAGGAAGATGAATATTTTTAGAAATTATTTACTACTTTCATTTTCAAGATAAAATATTTTCATTCTAAATTTTGACTTCAGCTTGTAATTCAAATATTTTACTACTATTAATAGTAGTAGTGTTAGAGAAACAATATTAAGTATTTGGTCAATCCAAATTTCATTTAATCTGGTACTTGAAGAAATACACTTTTCATGTACATATGTTATGTCCAAGAACAAAATGAATTCCCTTCGGCAAACAGATCTGCATGTTTTTGTACTGTCTCTGTCAGTATTCACTTACAACCAGCAATAAAAGGAATAGATGAGGATTTTGATACATTCTTCTTCATTAGTCACAAGTGATGAGACAAACAAGAGAAAGCAAACAGGTACTACATTTTTTTATGCAGCAAAAGGGAATTCACCATTTTTCACACATCTTGTCCTTTTGTTGACTCTTATGAAACAGAAAAAAATGTTCTAACCTGAATTTTATCTGGATGGATTTTAAACACATCTTTTTAATAAAATTAATTAATATCATTAAATGTGTGTTACTTTGGATATTTTAGCAGCCAATTGATTATAGGATGACAACAGCCAATTATTCTGAGTTATTGCTTGAATTGCAACCAAAAAACCTCTTCATTAGTGAACTGAATGATTTGGTATAAAAAAATCAGTTCTTTAAAATGTATTACATGAAACAAAACTGTCATTGTAAGAGGCTGGAAATGAACAGTCTGATGGGTTCTATAATTTCCAGGGCAAAATGATTGATTCCTGAATGTATTTACTTTTTGTTTTTACCTCTTACTCTAGAGACAATGAATTAGAGAATACTTTTTAAGATGTTAGTGAGAAAAGTAATCTATTTGTAATGGCTCTGGTGGTTTTAGGGTCATTCTATGTGTTCCTCCATCCATCTTCAGATACGTTTCATAACTTACATCCATGATAAAGCTCAGGTTTCATGCAAGAGATTTTCTGTTTGAATAAATTGCTTGGTAAGTCAAACCTTGTCATTAATATCAGGTTTATGTTAACATTTGCTTCTGTGTCTCCTTCAGAATCAGCTTCTCAATTTTAATATAAAATTCACTTCTAAAAATATAAAAACACACATTTAAAAGCTCCATCTGTTTTTTAACACAATATTTTGGACATTACATGACCAAAAAAAAGATATGTACATTCCCTTTTATAAATTTTATTAGTAGCTTTACAATATTTCATCTTATTACTGTTACTTTTTATTACAACACTGGTTTATTAAAAATGTTATTGACTATAAGAGTAAACAAATTGAAATAAAAAAAAAACACTTTTTTGACAAGACTTGAGCTTGTGTTCAAGTTTGCAGAAGAACAGTTTTCAAGAGCATCGTCTTAACTATTTCAACTACAAAATTGCCTGTGATTAAATGTAGTACAAAATATGAAGTCAGTCTGCAACAACAATGGATTCCAAATAAAACTTTCAAATTCTCTAAGGGAATTGGTTTTAATATGATGAGGTAGGAGTGATGATCATCTCGTGCAGGATGACAGTTAAATACATCTTTTTTTATGGTATTGAATTTTGGACAGGGTAGGACTCAAAATTAATGTTATCCCATGAACAATAAAATGGTAGTTTGGGATGAATGGTTAGGTTCTTTGGAACAATACAAAATTTTTAATTAAAACTATTTATTCTAAAAGCAATTTCTTAAAATAAACATTCTTGCCTCTCACCATCAGTAGTAATCTTTTATTTAATGGAGTGGGGGGGGGCACTTTTTTTAAACTGGTGAATAAAACCAAGTTGAAGAAATGAAATTCAGATATACATATTATTTATCTCAATGTGAAAACCATTAAGATCTAATTGTAAGAAATAATTTTGCTTTGATAAAGCAAGAAAATAATTTTTTCTGTCCGTTTTTGGTTAAAAATCTTGCCTGAACCATTAACAAACATTTATTAATTTTATATTTTCTGCTTATCATAACCTACATTGAAAATGCAAGTGAGAATTTAAAAAATGAAAATCAAATTTAGTAATGACACAAAGCAGATAATTCTGAAAAACTTTTGATAGACTTTAAAATCTTTTTGTCTGTTTGTGGATATAGTTGTAATGCACTAATATTCTTTATATAGAAAATGAATGCATAGAGAACAGTTCTTAAAGATAAAAGTTAATCTGAGCATGAAAAGTAATTAATAAGAACATTTCTGTGTAAAATTATTCAAGGCAATTTAACTGAAATGTTTAAATAAAAATTATAGTAAAATTTAACTAATTTGTTTTAGTATTTATTCATTTTTAAAACTTGACTATTTTATTTTTTTATATTTCTTAAAAGTTTTTATGGTTTTTGTATTATGCTATTAATTACTATTAATGATAATAGTTAAAAATGCCTTTATGATTTTGGGACAGTTTATAATTATTCAGGACATTCATGGGACAATGATGAAAAATTTAGTTGGGTCATCTGGGGTGGGGATGTGCAAGAAGGCATGATTGCATTTAATATATATTGGAATTAACTGTAAAAAAAAAAAAAAAAAAAACTAATTAAGGATGTTAATTATTTTCAAGTAAATAGGTAAGTTGAGGGTTTTTTAAGGACTCAAGCTTGAATATTAATTAGAAGATGATCTAGTATAACTGGATATGACTCAGTACCCACCTCATCACACTTTCCAAGTTTGGCGAAAATGACAATATACTAAATTCCTTCCTCAGATAAAATAAAAAATCTCTAAAACCCCTTGAGATTAAGTTGTTTTCAGAAAGACCTATCTATTGGATTGGTTGGAATTCTTGGGCAGAATAATTTGAAGAAGTGGCTTTTCTGAAAAACTTGGTCAAGCTGACTAGTGGGTTGTGTGGTTTGTTTATATAAAGATATACTCACTGGTGGTTTCATAGGAAGAATATTTTTCAAGAATTAGGTTATCTAAATTTGGTCAAGTGACAAACTGGCCATGTACTTTCTGAACAATGGAGACATTTGAAAGAGTATTAATTAATGGTGGAATCTTACAAAAAGAGAACAGGCATTTGACTTGTTCTGTCATCTTCATAGTTATAAATGAGTCATTCAGAGTTCAAATTACTGCATATCACTGTCAAGCAGGGAAAGAATGTTCCTATTGAAAACCTATGTCTTGTTAAAATTTTGCTACAGATTTTCATTGTCACTCCAAGACTTTGACCAACCTAGGCAATCCATCAACTTTAGTGACAGGTAAGACGTGGTATTTAAACTCTGAGTTTGGGGCTATTTCAGATTTTATCTAAATGTCTCCCATTTTGAACATTTTACAGTGCCAATGACAAGAGTAACTGGTACATACTCCTTGCTATGTTTATTAACTGGAACAACATATCCACTTCTGACCACAGTGTCACATTACTTACGGAAAGCCATAATAGGATCATAATGAAATGATTACTATGGTTTTGTGCTAGTAAAAGTTTCAGACATTCTAATAGAATTGGCTTTAACTAATATATAGAATACCTTTTTTTCTTTTCTTTTTTTAAAATAAAAAACAACAAAGTTGATTTATTTTTTTATAACTAACAACAGAAAATTATAATACAATTTAGATTTAATAAAAATTCTCAGAACTTTGGAAAATTGTAAAAGCAAATTTGTGCTATTTGTTCATTAAAACCTTTTATTGGGATTTGATTCAATAAGGAGTGAAATTAATTCTGAAAAAAAAAAAAAAGAAAAATTCTTGGAGTGAGTTAATATTCAATTTATAATCAATAAATTGTTGCTTTTTTGTTAATATTTTATATCATGGAAGTGAATAAATTATCAAAATGTATTTTCCTATTAATTAAGCTGGTCTTGTTTTAAAGAATTATTTTAAATCCTAAAAAATGTTTTAAATTTTAGATAAGAAGCAAGAATTGCATTCTATACATTGGTTTATAATAATTTCAGTGAATTTCAATTGAGATGAAAAAAAAATTGAATTTTTTTTTTTTTTTTTTTTTTTCTCATCTGCCTATTTATTTTCCTCAGGTCTTGCAGACAGCAATGAAGACTGTAAAAGATTCATGAACCGTTGTATGCCAGAAGCATTTAAAAAGGTACCAACACTTTGGATTCTTTTTCAAATTAACACCTGCTTTATTCAAGGCAAATGTTTAATTGTATTTCTTCTATTCCACTTCAAACCATGGCAGCTCTTCTAAATTTTCCTTCAAAACTATACCTATTACAAAATGTTTGCAAATTATTTTCAGCAACTAAGTAATATTATTGCATTTTACACTCAATATAATTTAGATTGTGTACAACCCCCCCCCCTTATTTAGTTGGGGTGAGGGATAACTTGATATAATGATGATATTGTAATTATAAACGTTATATAATTTTCTTGAAAGTATTAACATTTGCATCTCATCATCGTCATGGTTAAAGGAGATTTTATTTTATATATAAATTATTATTATTATTAATCAAAGAATATCAAACACTTAAAATCCCATAGATAATAATTTTTATTTCATGAGAGCTCTAAAAAAGCAGCTCTCAATCTTCAAAACCTACCTGTTTGTGGGTCTTGAAGATTGAAAGCTGCTGTTTTTAGAGCTCACATGAAATAAAAATTATTACCTATGGGATTTTAAGTGTTTGATAGTCTTTAATTAATAATACTTTTGCACTGTCTTTTGACATAGAGCTCTCACTGGATCTATAATCATCCTAGAAATTCCGTACGGATTACCATATTGTATCATTAATATATATATATATATATATATATATATATATATATATATAATATATATATAATTTTATATTTTAACTGTGTATTCATCCAAATGAGTTTTGTTAAATTCCACTGACAAGGTCTGTTTAATTATTTTTAATATATTTTTCCCATTTCTGAATGAGATGTTGTATATCAGGATTAAAACTATGAATAAGCTGTTTTTCATGGCTAATAGTTGAAAGTACATGAACAAAACAAGAAAAAAATTTCAACTACATGCATTGATTGATATTGTAAGATTTTACTTTGCAATGCACAGGCTGACTGTAGCCTGAAGGGGCAACTCAAATGGTAATACTCTGGAATTGCTTCAAATCAACTGCTGGATGCTACTAATGATTCAATTGCAACTCCTGCATGTAGGTCTTGTAGCAAACAATGTGAGTCATTGGCTGAAGAAAAAAGACCTTGATTAGTGTCATGTGATGGCTATACTAAATTATAAAAGGGCAGACATTATATAGAAGGTGGGATGGATAAATTATTGTCTTAAGGATGCAAAAATGAAAATAACATCAAATTTTAACTGATACATTTACCAAAATTTACACAAAAATACCTTGAAATACTAAAGAGTAAATTTATTCAATAAAATTGCCATTGGCTTCAACCACAGCCTCCAGACGACTTCGGAATCTTCAGTAACTCTTCTGGACGTTCTCCTTGTTTAAGTTGGTAAATGCTGCCATTATGCTTGCCTTCAGCTCATCTTTGGTCTTTTGATCAAACAATAATCAAGGACGGGTTGCAGTCTGGGAAGTTAGGTGGTTACATACAAGGGGTGATGTTGCATAAATTGGTAGCCATGACTGGGTTCTCCTCCTTGTGTGGCATGGTGCAGAGTCCTGTTGGCAGACATAGGGTCTTCCAGCAGTCACCCTCTTGACTCGGGGCTGCCCCTGATGTAGGCCTCCATGTTGAGTCTGAGGACCTGTGGGAAGATGAATGGAGGAATAATGTCACCATCACTAGTGATCACTCCAAACAACTTTGTAGTCATTATTAGACTCATCCAACTCTTTCCAAATCTGCACTGTCCTCAGATTGACACCTAAACACTCTGAAACGTTCATATTGGTGCTTCTGGTGTGAATGCACAAATTCCTGATTAAATGAATTGCGTCATGGTGCTCTTTTCTCATGGACAGTGCCCAACTGACCCTATTATACTGTGCATTTGACAAAATCAAAAGCAAACAATGCACATATGTGAAATTAAAAATATAAAATGGCGACAATTTACCCATCGCACCCTTTATACTGTTGCGTGATCTGTGCTCTTCAAGAAAGGTAACTCTTCTTGCTTATTATGTTTAAATCTCTTTACATCCCTGTGAAGTGCAGAGATTTACTACCTTGCATAGATTAAGTGCTTCTTTTCAAGGTTATCTTCTGTGGTTCTTGCTAACTCTTATCACTGGCAGTTCTTAAACCAGTAGTAGATTGAGCATGTTTTCTAAGATTTTGATCCTGTTGTTCTTGACCAATATCATGATAGGAATTAAAGGTACCACCATTAAAATTAAAATCTTTATTCTTGATTGTTTTTTGTGGTTCAATCTTAAGTCTGATTTGATTTGCCAAAGTTCTAAGTCCATTCCTTGAAATGACATCTGTGTCAAAGTTTCTGGTGATTAAGTATTTTTTTTATAATACAATATTTGTTCATTCATAGAATATGACAATGTCAAAAGTGCATGAGTTTGGCATCCCATCAAAACAGATTGAACTTTTTAACCTATGAGCAAGCAGAATTTGTGGTAATTAAGCAATAAACAAGGTAAAATTAACTCAAGTTTTTTTCTCTTAGGAGAGAATACTATTAATTCCATTTTAATTGTTTGCACCATTCATTCAGTCATCTCACTAGATTATTGGTGGTATGAAGATGTTTTATGAGGAATTCAGGAACATTTGATATTCCATCCCTAGAAGAAATTTTGAAACTTATAAATAGTGCTTCTTCCTATTCGAACACAAATAATTCCAACCATCTTGAAAAGTAATCTATTAAAACGAACCTCAATCCAATCCCATTAACATGTACATAATTCATATGTCTACGCATCTAAGATTAGAGCTCATTGGGCTATGAATGAAGCCCACTATTTCAAATGTGCTTTGTCTCTGCATGTGTAGGCTATGTATGGATAAACTCTGCTACAGCACATGAGTGCCCATGTCATGCATTAAATGATTACATGTAGCAGAAATATGTTCATTCTCTGCATGCAGAGATGACCTTGATTTCGAATCACAAATGGGGTGGTTTGAGGGGAGATGACTAATGAGTTTGATCTTCACTCTGGAAAGTTTGTTGCGAGTTGTGACATGGGATGCTGGGGACTGAACCAGACTGAGAGGCAGAACCCTCTCGATCTTTCCTTTTTTGGCATCCATGTTCTTTGATTCTGATTCTTTTTTCTTCAAAATTGGATACTCTGGACTTTACAAGAGAGTGCCAGATGGCACAGTCCTCAGCAGACTCTTCCCAAGTGGAATGGGGAATTTCACAATGCATGAGAGACTCCTTCAGCGTGTCTTTGTAATGCTTCTTTGTTCTACCAAGTGAACACTTGCCTGTGTATAGCTCGACATGGCCAGCCCCACCAGAGCTGATAGTGCAGTAGGATGGCATAGATGCTCGCCATCCCAACATGCTGGAGCGCTTCAGTGTCTGGGACTCTGTCCTGCCACTTGACATGGAGCAGGGTCCTGAGGTGAGGCATCTAATATGGAAGGCATTGAGCTGTTTAGCATGACGGCTGTAGAATGTCCACATCTCTCATGCATAGAGCAGGCATGGTAGGATTACTGCACTGTACACTTTGAACTTGGTCTTAAAGCTCAGTGCTTGTCACTCCCAGACTTCAGTCTGCCAAAGACCGTTCTGATTCTGGCAATTCTGTAGGCCACTACCTCAACGATGTTGATGGAGCATGATAGTGTGCTATCAAGATAGATGAACTTGTCTGCAACTGCTAGTCTCTGGCCATTGATGGTAATGTAGGGCTCCATGTTAGTCTTCTTAGTAGAAATTGTGTGGCTGAAGTCCTTGCAGGCTTTGGAGAATAGGTCCACACTGCCCTGCATGTCAGACTTGGTACTGGTATTGCGTGTACAATCATCATTGAACAGGAAGTCACAGGCCATATCTTCATGCACTTTTGTCTTTGCCTGCAATCTCTGAGGGTTGAAGAGTTTATCGTCAGTACGGTGGTGGAGACATACACTGATGTCTCCATCTCGGAAAGCGTCTGTTAGCATGGCAGAAAATATCATACTGAACAGGGTGGGAGCCAGTATGCTTTACGCCATAGCAGAAATACCACAATGGATATTATCATGGACACATTTTATGATTTGTTTTCTACATATTTCAGGTAGAATAATGAAGTCACTGTCCCAAATGATACAATTTTCTATTGTTAATCTCCTAATATGATCTTTCTATATGGGAACAGTTACAGAAAACATTGCTTTTTATTCAAAAAGTAATTATGCTGAATATCAGATCATGCAATGTGTTTGAAGCTAAGCAATTTATAAGTTGTACAGCAGTTCTAATCTAATGTGTAAATTTATCATTTATATTATATGAAATATCAACTCTGCTCTGGTAGGAACTATAATCTTAAAAGTGCTTCAACATATGGAATTGAATTCCTTTGATATACACTATATCAACATCAAAGGTGCTATTGTAGTTTATGGTCTACCTCAGTATTTGAGGTCTACTATGTGTGGTTGATAGTTGCAATGAGCCTGGTTCAGCACAGGAAAAGATCTGTAGATTCTCTCCCTGCTCGTTTGTACAAATCACCTTCTATTCAGGTTTTTGAACACACATGCAAATTAGTGATAGTTTAAAAAGCACTAGAACCACACATGCACTTTACCTAAATTGCAAATGGTGGCTCTGACTGGGCAGGTGAGACACCATGGCCTCTTAGCCATGGGTAGGTTAGAATTCCTTGGTCCTATTTCGCTACACTATATTTGCATCACATCAAACAATACAATTTGGATATCCCATATCAATATTTCAAAATTATGGTAATTTTTTGCAATGGTTAAGAATAAATTTTAACAGTTTGTATGTAGACTACAGTAGGAATTGATGGTGGGCTTGATTTGTGGTCCATAGAATTGTTAAAGCTTTCCTTGTGATATTATCATAATTCTTTTCAGTATTGGTTAACCTAATATAATACCAGGTGGTTATTCTATAACAAAATCCCCAAAAAAGAGTGTTCTTTAGCTTCTGTTGTCAATGGAACTTGTTTATTAATAGCAACAATCCTTCTAAAAAGATTTCAGCAAGGGCAATTTGGAAATGATTAAATTCAAACTGATGTATATTTGTCCATATATAATCAACATGCTTTTTGTATAACTTTGCAAATGGCTCAATTATTTCAACATATTTTGGCAAACAGTGGCCATAAAATTCATTAATCCTGAAAAGTATTCTAATTCTCTTTTTATTAATGGACAGGGAAAATGTTAAAATCATTTTCAATCAATAAGTGAAAAAATGCAAAAAGTAAAACAATTCAACCCATTTAATACACATCTGCTCACTTTTACAAGCTGTAACTGACTGTGTGTCTCATCTCCAAATGTTTCTGGTCCTTGTTTGGTTAAAACACATTTGCTTTATTTAAATTAAAAATGTTCAAATCCACATTCTGAGCTTATCAGCTTTAATAATGATATTTTATCCCTGTTGAATACAGATTTGCTTGATGTAATGTTTATTCCTTGTTCTGTCAGTCACTTCAATCAAATTTTTTCTATGGAACACCAAAAAATAGCACTTGTAGTTTTTATGCTGTAAAACATGCTTGTCCATCTAAGCAAACCAATTGGTGTATTAATGGTAGTGATTTCATTGAAGTCATCGTCTATCTGAATTTGGGGATATGCACATTTTGAGGTTAAATTTTGCAAAATGTTTCATTCTAGTTCATAGATGAATGTTAGATTTAATATTAAAGGTTTGATCTGAACAAATTTTATGATTATTACCTACCTTGCCATCACCACAAATTCATCTTGTTTACCTCATAGTACAATAAATGATGATCCTTTTTTTAATTCCAGGTAGAACACACTATAATATCCCTTAATTGTTTTTCATAATTTCACTATTACTACTGGAGAAATGAATAGGCAGTTTATGGGATTTGATATATGAAGGGAGTGTATGTTTCTGTTCAATTGTTTCCAGGTCTAAATTATTTTTTCTTTTTTTTAGCATATCTGTATCTTTAATATCAAATGCAATAGAATAAATTTTACATTATTAATATTTAATACATTAGTTCCAATAAGAGCATGATTTTTTTCAGTCATTGGTGACTATTATATGTTTTCATATTATGTATCTGTTTCCAGAATTCCTCTGAAATTACCCTATGTTTTAATAATGAATCTGTCAAATTGTTGAAGTTGAACATTACTTTTGAAAAGTTTAGCTTGACCAATACGCATCCAAAATTTCTTGAGAATTAATGTAACCTCACTGTTGAATAATGAATGTTGAATCTAAATTAACAAAAGTATGTGTAATGCTCCTATAATAAGCCAACCCAGCTATTAATTAAAATGAGCACTTCCAGGTTAATAAAAATGCTCTTGATATTCATTTAGAGAGAAAAAAATTGAGTGTACTTGTTGAATCTATGCTCATAAACATGAATATTTAGCAGCAGAGCTTCAATAAAATGGCATCAAAGTGTAACATGAAAACTCCTTTAAAGAATATGAAAAGGATTATAAAACCTGGAGGAAAGATTTGGAATTATGGACACTGTATCCCTAATTGCCAAGAGAATAATGGGCCATGACAATATCTGAATTTAACTGGCAGAGCAAGATTAGCATCGCCTGAGTTGTCTATACAAGAAATAAGCTTTGAAAATGGGTATCAGTTGCTTTTTGAGAAACTTGATCATGTGTTTCGGAAAGATAACTAGAGACACTTTAATGCCCATTTAGCATTGGAAAATTTAAAATTGGGCCATCAGTGAAGAGTGAGCGTCCAGAAAAATGCCAGCATAACCTTGTGTCATAGATGGAAAAAAGTCCTAATAAAGATCAATGTAGTAGACTGTAATATACTATTGTTACTGAGTAAGTCATCAACAAGCAGGTATGGTGGCCAACTTGAAAATAACCTGATAAAGGTTTTTTGAAAATTTCTTCAACTGATTAAATTCAGTCATGGGCACCTGCCATACACACAGTACAAAATGTACCTTTGATTGGGAATAATACTGATAAGCAAAAATTCACACTTCAAACTGCATAAACAGTTTACACAAATCTCATATGTGGAAATGAGATGAATTGAAGCTGTAAAAAAAGATATCTGAGTCTTTGTGATATGTGTAAACTGTATAAAAATGTCCAACCCTGCCCTCACCTCTTCATTTAATTATTGTGGTAAAGGACTTGAAATTTTGGCATTGTAGTTATATTTTAGTTTTGGTGGATCAGGCTACACACTACTGCACATTAGTGACACTAATAAATTAAAAAATGAGGACACTATAATACACACTATATTCACCAACAGGATTGCCTATTTCGGTGTGCTTGAATCATTCCTTATGTTCAATGGAGACAAATTCAATAATGAATCCATGATAGATCTATTTGGTATTTGACTTCTGAACACAGTAACAAAAACCCATGGAGTAATGGTACCTGTGAAAGACTAACTCAAATGCTATCAGTGGAAAACACATTATCAAGGAAACTTGTAGCAGTCCACAGAAGGGTTGCCACATAAATATAATATAAAAATACAATTGAAAATATTGATATCAAAACCTGAGTTACAACAAAGACGGAGTTCTTAATTAAAAGGCCAAAATTTTATTATTGGCAAACAACCGATAACACTTTACAATATGTACAATTGTTGATTTGTAAGAACTGAAAGGAGTCACCAACTTGTAAATGGTGAAATATTAAAACATATAAAAATTGTTCCAAAGTGTGAATGTGTGGATATGCAAATATGGTTAACTTAATAGTCCTGAAAAGGAGCAAGGTAACCACATGCAAGTGGTAAGTCTTTGGAAATATTTGAGTTTGATATAATCCTTGATGATGAAAGGAAATGTTTGTAATTAAAAATTGTCAATGTTGAAATTAGTAATGCATCAGTGAATGACAAGTCTCCGTTCATAAGCTCAAATGAAATCACTTAAATAAAGTGATTTGGGACTGGTAAGTCAAAATACAAGATGGCAGTATGCTGAATGAAGAAGATTCCAAAGAAGGTATGCCATTAAGTAAATCCAGAAATTGGTGGGAAATCAAAGTGCTGTGTTGCTATGTTGAATTCAATATGGCGATGTGCTGATGAAAAAGGGTGCCAAAAATGTGGCATGGTTACTAGGTAACCAACATGATAGCATTAGCCATCATAATGGTTTTTCTGCAAACAATTGTTAAGAATTAACATGAAAAAACAATGAATAAATTAACAAAGCAACAAGAATGAATTTAAACAAATCAAAAGACTGGGTTGCTCGATAGAAAGACAGGATTGCTCAACTGCCAATCCAGAGCAACAGCAAAGAAAAAGAAAAGGATAAGCGGTATTACTGCATCTTCCTGAAAGAGAAGGTAAACTGAGAAGAGAAAGGAAAGGCAGTATCTGTGTCTTTCCAAGAAGGAAAAGTTGGAAAGGAAAGAAAGCAAAACAAGAAGAAAGACTACTTCACTGTTTAAGTGAAAGTTACTACTATTTCCTTCAGGCAACCCATCCGGTCAGAGAGGGATCAGTACTAGCATAATTACAGGATTGCATGTAACCCTGGGAGGGGGGGGACCAGAAGAGAAGCCATGAAAGCGCTGTTTCTATAATGTCATTACAGTCATGTAACTTGTCTTGTCTTCCCTATTTCTTTACTTAAGAAATTAAGTAGATGTTTGGAAAACATCTTTTCTTTAAAAGCAAAGGTCCCTATTAATGTTCCAAAACTGTTCAAGGTTTTATGTATTGCGTATACATGATTTTCAAAACATTGAAAGTTTTGTTAGAATTCAGAAACCCTAGTATGTAGAGGTACATAACAAAACCATTCTCAGCCAAGGGAGCTAATGCACTTTCAATTGCCAAACTGGTGGGTGCAACAAACTAATTGTAGTGTAAAGATAGTTTTGGCCTGGTCTGTAGCCTACTGAGAAATTCTTGACATAATTTCAGTAGATCTTCACTAATCCAACTAAATAAATCCAATTTTTCCCAATGTGATAAATCGGGCACCAAGTAGTGGCAGAAAATCTAAATGCCATGCACAAGACAAGAGAGGAGTTTATAAAAAATAAAGCAAGCAAAAGAATATGCTGAGCTCTTCTTCATCAAGTGAGACTGAAAACTGACCTGGAATCTTTAAAAAATAGAAACAGTATATTATAAAAGAAATGAAAATGATAGATGGCTTGGCCCAAGAGTTGCAATGGGGAAACAGGTCAGGTACAATGGTGACTATTATAGAGTCCACATTTGCAGATTCCAAAGTATTGCGGGACAAAGTAATGAAATACCATTAAAGATCACAGGGGAAAATAATAAACATGGTAATGTCAACCACAGTGAAGACGTCAAAGATGATGATAGTGGAAAGGACAAACCTGATAATACAAAGATGCTCACAGAATATTCCAAAAATTATTCCGAACATAACTGCAGCAAAGATTGTTAGTTACAAATGATGTTTACTAAAAAATAATTGGACAGTTTACTGCAAAGGTTCTCAGTCATGCTGAAAAAACTACAGGCTAATACAGGAACTTTTTTAATATTGCCGGAATGGATACTGATAGAGGTGAATGGATTGACCTGGAAAACCATGTGGATGAATGGCTGCAGGTGAATGAAAAGGATGCCTTTTAAGCTTCTAAGGTAAATGAATTGTTGGATGCAGATTTCAAAAGTTAAAAATTGGAAAAAGTACCAAGTGTTTGAAGAGATGAAAGATGGTGGGAGTCATGTATATCAGTGAGATGTGTGGTCATGGAAAAGATAAAAGAGGGAGTGAAAGTAATGAAAACTTGACTAGTAGCCAGAAGTTTAAAAAAAGCTCTGGAAATGGCAAAGGATTCTCCTACTTGTTCAAAATATTCTTTAAGACTTGCAGTCTCTCTGGTGTCCCCACTTTTGGTTGAAAATATAATTTGTTCGTTCTCAATGCAGCATATTTACAATGGAATACAGAACTTAGTAGATTTCTTTATTAATTGCATTTCCTTGTGAATATGCTGTCTTCAAATGAATTCTATAGGAGACAGTTATGGCACTGAAGAAAATAGTATATGGCTTGGATGATGCAGGAAGAGCATGGTACCTTAAATTAAAGGACATATTACTGGAAACTGGGAATAAAGATGTCAAAGATAGACCCTACATTCTTATATTTTGATGGTGAGCTATCTGGAATTATATGCATCTATGTAGAAAATATTTTTTGGTCAGGAACAGAGCTTTGAGTCCAATCAATCAGGGAAAGGTTTTCATTGAAACTCAAAGCATTGGCTCAAATATATTGGTTTGAATATTGTACAGAAGAAGAATTGGATTGAAATAAATCAACTCTGGTACATAGACAGTCTAGAAACACAATTGGAAGAAAACAAAGTAATAAAGTAAATAAGGAAGAATTAAAGAAGAAATTACTGAATTGAACTGGTTGGGCACCCAAACACTCCCAGGTGTGTCTTTTGATGTGTGTGAACTTAGCAGAGTAGATAAAGCAGCACAAATTGAGCACATACACAGAGTGAATAAATTAGTAAGGAAAATAAAAGAAAGATAAATCAACTGAAAGTATTTTTCCTTTGGATAATATTAAAGAATTAGTGACTGAATGATTTAAGGATACATCATATAGTAATTTGGAAAAAGGAGGCTTCCAGGGAGGCTGTTATGGTCCTTAGATACAATGATTGTTGGCATGGCAGTTGAGATAAGTTCAACAAGTTGTGAAATCTGCTATGGCTGCAGAAAATTTGACCCTGTTTAATGCTGCTGAATTAGGGATATATCTCAGTTATTTTAAAAGAAGTGTTACAGATCAGTGAAGACTTGCCTATCATGAAATAGCATGGAGGCAATAAACCGTTGTTGAGTCTGTTTACTTGACAAGACTGGTATGAGATAAGTGGTTTTGTATAGATATATTTTTTCTTTAGGGATACAGTTGAACAAGGAAATATGCATGCAATGTCCTGGGTCCAGTTGGCTCACCAACTAGCAAACATTTTTGGCCAAGAGGAACGGGAGCATCTGCAGATACCCTAGTAAAGGCAATTGAAAACCATAAAAAAATTGAAAATGTTTAATAATAAATGTTACCAGAATTAAACTCAGGAACTCAACTTAGCAAAAATATGTGTAATACTGTTATAAGAAGCTGACCCACTAACTAATTAAAATGAGCACTTCCAGGTTAATAAAAAAATCTTCTTGATATTCAATTGGGTTGGGGTGTTATTTGGTAAATCTATGTGAATAAAGCTTAACACTTACTATCAGTACCTACTTGCAAATCTAAATTGAACAGATATTCAGTTGAATGCTAGTTCAAAAAGCTGTTTCCATATCAGAATTGTCATAATCAGTTTAAGTAGACATCTTTTAAGCAACTTGATTAGGAATTCTTGCAAATTTTAATAACAAAAACAACTACTTAAAAAATTACATAAATTTAGTTAAAACATTAGATGTTTTTGTATATTTTATGCCATTATAATAAATCTTCTCCCTCAGTGCATAAAATATATCATCTAATTGCAATTGTTTGTTAAACTCATCTTTATCATTTACTGCAAGAATTTGCTATGTTCCCCTTTAGTTGCCTTTCCCAAAGTAAATGCTCTTGTAAATGTACCTTGTAGCTTTCAAATATTATTACAACATTGAACTGTTGTTTGTCTCTGTTATGATAGGTATTCTCTCTGACAGATGTAGTCTCATCAAGAGAAGATAACTGTCTTGTAGGTATGGCGATACTGCCTTTTATACAGTACCTAATTTACAAATCACTACAGTCTCAGATGTACTTTTTGGGCAGTCATTTAACTGCATTGCTTCATTTGGAAATGGATAAGGTTTTCTATGTGTATATATGTTTCTCAGTGGGTTAAAATAATTTATTATTGACAGAGAAAGCGAGAGAGCATACCAACAAAGTGACACTAGGGTACAAATATGCAAAGCCCAGTTTTCTTGTTATGTCACCCAGCCTAATAAGGGTTTTGCCAAGCATATGCAGCAGCACTAAATGTGTGTAATAGTGACAGGTTTGGATAAAAGCAATGCCTTACCTTACAGGTGGGACCTGTTTTAGAAATCCTTTCAATTTGGGTAACCCAGTCTGCTTAGATGATCTCTAGTTGAGTGTTCCCAAGTATCTAATTGTTACTTGCAGACAAAGAACTCTTTTGATATCTGGCTGTATTGCTCTCCTGTTACTTCCACAAACAAAGATTCACAATGAATCATTCCCTAGGGGAAATGCCAACTGACAAGGATAGCTCAGTTACTGAACCAGCTAATTAATCGTGTCCATCTTAATTCACCAAGACAAAACATGAACATGTTAACACTTTCAATCAAGCCAACAGTGCAATGCCTTCCTTTCATGAAACTTTGTCTGCTTTTAATATATACTAGACTACCTGTGACCCGTTGGGTCATAAAACAGTGATGTTGATTTCAACGTTCCATTGAAATGAAAGTTAATTTTATTATGATTCACTTAAATATTTAAATTCGTTCATATCATCATTGGTCTGGTTTACAAGTTCATGTTTAATGTTTTACTGATTGTTTACAGCATTTAATAGGAATAGAACTTCCGGGATAAACTTGAACTTTAAATCAGATTAACTTAAAAAATATTTTTTTAATATGCCAAAAATATTTTTAAATCATTCACTTGAAAATATTTTTTTAAATATCCCCAAAAGTATTTTTTAAATATTTAAAATATTGTTTGTTTAAAGAAAGCTGAAATATAAATAATTACTCTACAAACAACTGGACGAAACAGCAAAGCAAAAAAAAAAATTGTCTGTTTGAAGTAAGTTAGAATAAAAATGCTTACTTTATAAACAACTTGTATTTTTAAATCTTATTCACTTAAATTATTATATGCTGGATGGATACACCACGCAGACATGCACACATGCATACACGCAATCACAGACTTTTAGTATTATATAGATATATACAGTGTGCAAAGGGTAAATTGTCACCATTTTATGTTTTTTATTTTGTGCATGTGCGTTGTTTGTTTCTGATTATGTTGACTGCACAGTATAGTAGGGTCAGTTGGGCACTGTCTGAGAAAAAGAGCACCATGACACGATTTAATCCACCAGAAATTTGGAAACCGCATATTCTGCTTGGCTCCAGAAGCTCCAATACAAACATTTCAGAGTGTTTGGGTGTCAATCTTAGGACAGTGCAGAGGATTCAGAATGAGTATAATGATGATTACAAAGGTGTTTGGAGTGACCACTAGTGATGGTGACATTATACCTCCATTCATCTTCCCATAGACTCAACACGGATGCCTACATCAAGTACCATGAGGAGGTACTGCTACCCTGAGTCAAGAAGGTGGCTGTTGGAAGACCCTATGTCTAGCAATAGGACTCTGCACCGTGCTGCAGAAACTGGAGGACCCAGTTATAGCTGTCAGACAATTTCTGTGACCACATCACTCCTTACATACAGTGACCTAACTCCTCAGAATGCAACTCTACTTGATTATGTGTGGAGGGTGCAGTTGAGTGAGAGAAAACAAAACTCCTTGTAACACCAAAGATGAACTGAAGGCAAGCATAATGGCAGCATTCACCAACTTAAACAAGGAGTACGTCCAGAAGAGTTACTGAAGATTCCGAAGTCGTCTGGAGGCCATTGTTGAAGCCAATGGTGATTCTATTGAATAAATTTACTCTTTAGTATTTCAAGATATTTTTGTGTAATTTTGGTAAATATATTTGTTAAAAAGATTATGGTTTTTGACGTATGAGAGCCAAGCAGCTCAGTTCTTAGAACTAACAGCAAGACTACGCACACAACAAATTTATTTGCAATTTCGTTATTAAAAATCAAAAACTGAAAGAAAAAAAAATTAAATAAATAAAACAAATAAATAAACAAAATGACAATAAAATAAGTGAAATAAATGAACCCAAACAAATTACCAAATCACACCCGTTAGAATAGACGAAATAGAATAAATAAATAATAAACAAAATCAATGAACCCAAATAAATAAAGTAAATAATAAACAAATTAGCAAACCATTATGACCAAAATATTAGTTAGATTATAAAAATCAAACCAAAAATTGGACAAAAAACATAGCTATAACTGTTATATAACGATAAAAAAAATACTACGTTACATAAAAACCGAAAAGAGTAAATAAAAATATATAGTATAATAAATAAATGATAAAAAACAAGTAAAATAAATTCATCTAAATTAATCCAAATAAACAAACAAACCGATCCCGATAAATTAACTGTTAGAAAAAAATAAGTAAAGATAATCAATCCAAATAAATAAGTGAAGTAATAAACAAATTAAAAAAACTGCTCCCGCCAAAATAATAGTTAGAATAAACTACAGCAATCAACCCCAAAATTGAATAAATAGCTTTATCTTCCCAAACCAAAACAAATCTATTAAATAAGCAATATAAACAAATTTTTACTACATTAATAAAACACTGATTAAAAAAAATAAATATATAAGATAAGAAATAAAAATAAAAATAAATAAAAACAAGCAAAATAATTTAACCCAAATAAATAAATAAATAAACAAATAAACGATTTCCGGCAAAGTAACCACCAAAATAGACTACCCACAATGCACCACTGACCCGTATATATAAATAGCCGAGAAAAAAAACAACACACCTGGCCTGACGATTGCATCTAGCATGAAACAGACTGTCACCTCTAAGTGTTGACTTCAATGTTCACTTTTATATTTACACACACTCTATCTCTGAGATTGAGCACTTTATCCTATAAATATAGCACACCTTAAGAGTATATTTCTTTTTATATATATATATATATATATATATATATATATATATATATATATGCACGCACACACACACACATTTTCAAGACACATTGAAATGTTGGTCTCTACCAATAAGAACTATCTAGTTCTTAGTGGTATTTCCAAACCTGTGTAGATAGTGATTTTCCAAGCGTAGCTTAGATGTGGCACAAGGCCGAATGTAGGGGGCACCCAGTGAGGATCGAACTCACTACTGAGTCATAATCATTTTAGCGAGACAAGCTTGCTAACCATTACACCGCCTTGAAGTGCCCCAAAACCTGTGTAGATATATAGTGATATACAATACAATGTGTTTTGTAATGTATTTTTATTATAGTGTATGCTTGGGGTTAACATTTAGCTTAGTCCCTACATCTGATCAAAAACAAAATAGTAGTGCCCATGAGAAATTACCATCAACATCTTTTACAGTCATTTATTTCCAGAAAAAGTCAATTTTTCCATTTTTTGCAAAACAAGCCACAACAACTAGACAACAGTGCTCAGCAGTAAAAGTATTAATGAAACACCAAGAGTAATTCTTTAAATAAAATTACTCCAAATAAAAGAAAATCTGTTTTCATTTTATAGTAAGGCTTATCTGCTCCTATGATGACAGCAATATTCCAAAAGATATCCACACTATATACCTGTACCAATGAGACATTGTTGACTATTATGAATATTTACCTATTTCTTGCATCTTAATTAGTTACTTTTTATTACGACTTTCACATGTCATTTCAGATTGTCTCATAGGAGATTTATCCTTTATTCTGATGTTGCTTACCAATATGGAATGGCAGTCTGAGAAGTTCAAAAGGCAACTCAAGATTAAATAAATACTAATCAAAAATTAGTAATCAGTTTTTTTATGGTTTGATTACAATTGCAACTAACCTCAGCTGTTCCACACAAATTATCTAATAGTTTTTGAAAGAAAGCTTTTGCCTGCAGGTTTTGTTTATTTCTAAATTTTTCTTTTCATTTGCCTTCATCTGTTAAGATGTTTGTTTGTTCTATTGCAGTTCCTTACATTTGTTGCTTGACTGAAGTCCTTACTAATTGTTTCTCATAGGAGGAGGGGCTTATGAATAATGGCTTTTCTTTTGAAAACCTCACTTTTCTACCTGAGAAGAATTTGAATATGAATTATTATTTAATTCTGTTTTAGCTTCTTTTCTTCTTTTTTTTTTTTTATTCTTTATCTTAAATTTTCATCTTTTTTTTTTTTTTTTTCCTTTTTTTTTTTTTTTGTACTCTCTAAGAAAAAAAAAGTTGATCAAATTTTCATAAAAAATTGAAAATTATTTTCTCTTTGTTTTTGTTAGCTGATGACTTTCCCTGCTGTCCATCGATGGACATCAGAAATCCAGGAAGGCATTTACAACATGTTACAGTTGTTGATAGACTTGGTTGTTGCCAGATTGCAACACTTACCTGTTCCTATTAAATTGCTGGATGTACTCAGCATGGTAAGTTGAACTGTGAGTGATTTCTCAGAAATGCTTGGATGCATTTCATATTCAGGAAAATGAAACACCGTTATCAAATGTGAAAAACTGGATTTATCTTTGTCTTTAGAAATCAAGAATTAGTTGGGTATTAAAGATTAACATAATGATGTTTACCTGTGTTAATATCTGGTGACTTTAGTCCCAATTATTTGAAGAAATTTCTACAATTTTTTAATTGAACAACTTTGTCTGAGATTCATTGAAAACAAATGAATAAGAGAAACTTTAAAAAGACATGATTGTAATTGTTGATATTTTTAATAATTATTGGCAGCATTGTTATGCAATAAAAAAGACCAAAGCCAAAATGTCTTTCAAAGTTTTTCCTTGACAATCCTCTTTATTTTGTAATCATTTGATTTTATGAAAAGAAACATTATTTTTTTGTTCTTTCAAGAAGTTTTTTATCTTTAAATTTTGTTTACTTTTACAGGCTTTTGATCAAGATGCTGAATTTCATTTTAAGAATCGAGCACGACAATGTGACAAGTCTTACTGGAAAGAGAAATTTGGAACTGGAGAACTTTATGCAATCAGTAGTTCTGGGACTGGCAAGAATGTATGTGCATTTTCAAGGAATCTATCTTGATTTGCTGTTTTCTTACAGCAACCAATATTGTTGATTAGTTATTGAAATAGTAATTTTTTTTTTACTTTTTCTATTTTGTGTGACTTGCTCATTAGCTAATTTTTTTTTTTCATTTTTCTTCAGATGATTTTTTTTTATCTTTCTTTCACCTTTTTCTTCAATCTTCAAATATTAATGTGCACAATGCATGTACACATCAAGTGCTCCAGACCAGCTGCAATCTTCAGCTGAGCACTGTACTCCAGCAAATTTTCAGCCCATTAAGCTCAGTACCTCTCCACGCAGTGGGCCCGCAACAGCTGGATGATGTTACGTTGCAACCAGTCTGTGTTAGTTGGATGCAACTTGATAAGAATTTTTGGATAATCCGTACACTGCCTTCTACTGCTTTTTCATCACAAGTCTTTATCACCTTCTCCGGCTTTTGGGTACCAGCACACTTGAGGAATCTCTTTAAGGAGGCAGCAGGAAATCCTCTACAGCCAACCTCAAATGGCACCAGGGTGCAGCTATATCCTCTCTCACAGACTTCAGCCACCAGTTCCTCATACCGAAGCAACTTTCTTTCATGAGCCTTTTCAATCCCTTCTTCCTATGCCGCTGTCAGTTTGCCAAGCAACAGATGTTGCTTCTCAATATCAATTAAGACCAGATCTGGTCTCAGACCAGACACAATGATCTCCACTGGCAGTGTAGCATCAACCAACACTCTCCACTTCCTTGAGTCCTCTGATATATTGTGTAGTTGATAAATGATGTATTTATACATACATACATACTTATCTTTTTATTATTATTATTATTATTATTCCCCCAAGCAAGGTGATATTGTCACTTATATGCAAAGGTTTACTGAGAATGAAAGAAAGTGTGAAAACATTAGTGAGGAGAAAGGACAATAAAAGAGCAGGATTCAAGGAGACAAAAGATAACAATTGACATTGTATTTGAATTTATGAAGATCATAGTTGACAGGAAAATAAGAAGCTGGAAGAGAATTCCACAGGCGGGAAATGTGAGAGAGGAAACTACTAGAATAGAATTTATGGTTTCACCCAGGCTATTTAAAATTGATTGGACCTAATTGCCAATTTAGTACTACATTTAAATTCATGAGGTTGTGGTACCAAAGAGGAAAATTCATTAGAACAATTGCCATGAAAATATTTATAGAAAAGATACAGAGAAGATGTGTTACAGTGGTGGGGAATTGACTGAAGCCAAGATCCTACGTCAGGACTAAATTAGAGAGCTTAAATTTCTTTTAACCAAACATATTTTTCTATTTCATTATATTTATTTTTGTGTTATCTTTTTTTTCCTTTTATCTTAAAATACAATAACAATAAAATACTGTGTAATGAAAACAAAGATAATACTGCTATGCACTTGTCTGTCCATTCTGACTGAATTAGAAAAGCTGAAATAATTTTACAGTCTCAACTTTAAACAGCAGGAACAGTAAATTGAAAACATAAACAAATGAGAGAATTTTTGAAAATCATAATTATAGCAATATTTCAATGTTTTAATTTACTCAAAAATTTAATGGAAAAATATCATTCTAAATGCATGCAATGTACTACATGAAATAAAAGAACTTCTCTGAAGAAATGTGTTCATTATTTGCTATTTGCTATCTCTGCCAGCAGTAGATTATGCACTAACATTTAGGAAAGTTAACTCCAAAAATCTTTATTTTCCTCTGGTTGCTTGTAACACACTCAGTTCAAGGCTGCTGGAGTTGATCTGAGATTGTTGATCTACTCTCTTGATTATATGGTGAAGGTCTATAGTTGGCCCTTATGGCCTGGAAATCTTTGATTTGACATTTTCATTTTCATTATCATTTCATTAGCTTACTTTTCGTGCTGGCTTAGGACATCTTAGAAGAGGGTATCGTACACCAACACAAGGATTGGGAAGATTTATTCACAAACAGATTTAAAGAAAGTTTTTTTCCTCAGTAAAGTGGGTTTACTCATGCCAGATACCACTCCAGAATTTATAATCTCATGATACTTTTTTTTTTTATATATCGAAGATAAACTGCTTTCATTTTGACTAAGGATACCCATTTATCCCAGGGCTTCTTTATTTTTAATTGAATCACTTAAAAGCTTACAGACAATCTAAAAGAATGCAATTTTATTTACATGCAGATTATTGTCCTTTTTTTAAGAAAATTTCCAATGATTTTCTATGAAATGCTGGAAACCTATCAACTTGGAAAAATGAACATGAAATACTTTTTCTTTTGATATTCACAGAATTCTACTAAAGTTCATAAGAAATTGCATCATTGAAAATCATTTAAGATTATCATTAGAGTTTGTACTTTTGCTAGAGAACAGGAAAGAATTATGTATTGGCTATACAGAGAGGAAAAGATTGAAATGAACAAAAACTATAACTATATAAAATATTTATAAAATACAATGCAAACATTCTTTGTAACCAATGACAGAATTTATTTTTATCTGAAAGCAGCAATTCAATCCTGATTCTTTTGCTACATTAAGCTAGCTATGATCAGAAATACGTCTTTATACACTGATCAAAAAATATACGGCATATTATGTTGTAATTTTTCTTGAACTTTAATTTTCGAAATCTTAAATTTTAAAAGAAGATTTCAATTTTTTCTAGGATCCTTATGGCTGGCTCACTAACCTCATAAATCGTGTAAGTAAATCCTTTTAATTATTTTCCCATCGAAGATAACAAATTTATCATCAATTAAGTTTCTCATTTTAAAGTAGTGTTGCTTGTTTAAAAACAAAGTATCTGCCAGAAAGCAATGGTAAATCACTGATGTAAAATTGTCAATTCGTGTAAATAATCTTTTGAATGCAAAGAGCGCTTACAATAATTCATGATGACAACTGTTATTTGTAGAGCTCTGCATTTCTTAGGGTGACAAAAATATTAATATTTAGGGATTCTGCAAATATATTTTTTACATATCAAAATATGTAAAGTTTTCAGATAAATGCCATCTAATTTAGAAGATAGAAATAATCTAAGCAAAAGAAAATCAGTTCCTATTGATGGTCAAATTCTAATTGAAAGTAAATTTTGTTCTCCAATTAAAATTTTTATTAAAAAAACATTCATCTTTCTCTGCTTTTATTTAGTTTGCCTACAAACGTGGCTTCGAACACATCAAGAAACATTTGGACCGTGAAGATTTGGATGCACCAGTGAGTAATCGGGGGAAAATACTCTCACTAAAAAAGTTGTTGTTGATATATACAAAATAGCCTATATTGTTATGTTAAAACCTAGTTGGGTATCTTGGATGGTTTACCAGCTACACTGGCTGTTCATCACAATATACCGCTGTTTTCGGAATTTTGCATGAACTGTTTTTCATTATTACACACTTTAGTTTTGACGCCTTTCTTTGTCATCTTTGTACATTTTTAGCACTTTTTTAATTTATTTTTTAACCAATTATTGTTGAGCCATTGAAATAAACAGGTAATTTGGAATCAAAAAGTAATTTCAATCCAGAATCTTGCACAGGATATCTCGGGTGCTTGTTATTTCTTTGAAAAACAACATCAACAAAACTTGTAAAAGTTAAGTATAAAAAAAAATGGTTAGACATATCGAATTTTGTTGTTGAAAATCCCTCAAAATATTCACATTGTTCTGCTTCAATTGCTCTGAATAAATATAATTTCTTTAGCAAAAGAAAAGGATTTACAAGCCGTCTTAAAAATATTCTGGATTCTAAGTCTCTTAATTTCTGTTCTGACTTGTTCAAGAGCAAGTTTTTTTGACATTTTCAAATTTATTCACAGCAATCAGTTTTTGAAGTAAAAGTGATTTTGAAAAAGTTAACTTTTTGATATTTAACACTTGATTAATTAGCAAAGAAAATAAATCAATGTATTATTCATATATTAAGCTATTTTTGTAACTTATTTGATGGCTAAGATAGTTGCATATTTAACAAAACACATGCAATTATTCTGCAGTTAGTGTTTGAATCTAGGGAAAAGAAACAATTTACTAATTATCTATCTAGTAAAACATTTAGTTCTCTGACACACACACACACACACACACACACACACAGCAGAAAATTTACAATAATCAAAAAATGTTGGATGGGGTGACAATATAAAATTAATTCTTCATTTTATTTATGCAGGATTACAGAGTTCAAAAAGTGAGGGATTTATTTATAATAGATATAAATTGTAATCTATTTATTTATAATAGATATAAATTGTAATCTATTTATTTATAATGGATATAAATTGTAATCTATTTTATTTATAATAGATATAAATTGTAATCTATTTATAATAGATTATAATTCATATTAAATCTATCTAATACTTATATTAAAGAAAACTGATTATCTCCACATATAATTACTTATATTAAATATTTACAAATACTTTTTGAATTTTTGCATATTTTACAAATATCCACTTGGTACTAATTGTCTTGAGAAAGGCATGAATCAACTTCTCCCTCTTTGTTTTCAACAAATATGACAAAATATCTTGTCTCTAACATGCCACAATTGTTGAAGGAGAAAAGAATGGATGAACAAGCACTTGGGGAAACCACTCTCCCATAACTACATAAGTATAAAAAAAATAAGTAACTCTTTGTTCCCCTTGACAGGGGCCAGATGTATTATTAATTATAGTGGAAATGGAGCTTAGATGATACATCACCAAACCTTGATGCTTGTGCATAGGCTCAAGGTAAAAACCCTCAAAATATTTTGGTTTTATTCCCATTTTTCTGCGCTGTGTGTAAAGATGTCATTCAATAAATTGAGACTTTTTTGTTTTTCAGTTTTCTTTCTCACTCTCTCTTCTTTCAGTCAATGGCTGCTCTGCTGCATCCATTTGGCATCTGTGCTGATTTTTTGAATCCAAATGTCATGTTGGATATTTTGGCCCCAGGATTGAAAAAAGCAATCAAATATGTACAGAGTTTGGAAGAAAAGGATTTTAAAGAAAAAGTTAGTAGCTTTTTTATCAACTTTGAAACAGCTTTCCTTGAAATATTAATGACTATCATTAGCTATATATTCTAGACTATGACAGCCCTCAAGCTGTAAGGCTTAGAAACCTGTATAATATTACAAGAGACATGGAATCTCTTCTCTTTTTTTTGTTTTTATTAAACTTATTTCAGATTTTCATTAATTCAGAATTGACTAAAATAATATTATTTTGTAAAAAATATGCACATTCCATCTCCCCTCTCACTTGTAACCATGCACTATAATAAAATAAATGTTTTCAATGCAAAAGCTGAATTAGTTAAATAAAGCTTCATAAGCTTCTAGTTAGAGTTGTTGCTATATATTACATTGGGGATTAAGTGAAAGAAATAATATTAATGAAAACAAAAACCTGAGATTTATGGAGGTTATCCTAGCAATATTCATGCATACATGATTGCTAACGATTTTCCACCTGAAAAAGATGTTACAGGATTATTAATTGCTAAAATGTGGATATGTTTTGTGGGAGTAGTGTGTGTGTGTGTGTGTGTGTGGGGGGGTAAACCCTGATATCTTTACAAAAAAGATGCACTTGTTTTCAGACCCAGAAATATGAAAGAAAGAGATATCATTATTTACATGCAAACTGTTGTCCTCATCTTTGTTGTTGTTATCATGCTTCAACAGGTCCAGGTAACCTTCAGGGAATTTTGAAATGAACTTCCTTCCTTAATCTCCAGGAATGGGGGCGGGGGGAGCAGGGAGGCTGTTTTCCCATGTCTAAAGATATCTCTTTTAGTTCTTATTTAGTATTGTTACAAGATACTTGAAAAATCCCCCAAAAGACAGTGCACCAGTTGAAAATAAATATTCAATCTGTTTTAATTGAAGATTCTATTTTTGAAAACTTATACCTTACACTATTTTTGACTAACATCCAGAATGACCATTTATTCATATCCTGTTGTTGAGTAACACAGACTGACAATTTATTCTTACCCTGAGAAAGCTTGTAGAGAAGCATATTATGCATATGCATCCCAATTCTAATGACTTTTACAATAGATAAAAGAAAATTTGATTAGTGATTGTTTTTTTTGGGGGGGGTAGAAGAATGTTACCATTATTAGCATTTACCTTTTTTTTGATATTTCACTTTTCTTGCAATTCAATAACTGTTGCCTTTTTGAGATTGCCTGATAGTTGCACAAATTGTAATTATTTTTCTTTTCTTTTAATTCCAAATAACAAAGACAAGCCTCCTTTTGCAATAATAGACTTAACTTCATCTTTTAGAAGTACTCACCTCTTTTTTTAGTTTGTATTTCATAACACTGACTTGAAAACTGCTCAGGACCTCAAAATTATATTAATAAGCTTGTATAGCATCTCTAATGTCTTGAGATATAGATCTAATTCTTATGAAATTCTTATTTTCTTGGCAGATAAATATATGTAGATATATTTACAAAGCTTAACATTTGAACCTCTTATTCAGTGATTATGGCATTCTCATCTTGGTTGTCATTTTTAAAACTAGGATTATACTATATCTTTATAATATCTATTACCAAAAAATGCTTCCATATGAAAAGTTTCATCTTGATCGAGAGTTGTTATTTTTTTTTTATGATTCTTGCAATATTTCCTGTCATTTTAACTTGCAAAAAACGAAAAAAAAAAACAATCTAATTTTTTCTCAATTTTTTTTCTGCCAATCTTTGCGATTATTTCAACATGAAAATTAAAAAAACACTGATCAGTAGCAAAAAAGAAAAAACAGTCTTCACTGATATTTGAACCTGGATTGCTTCTTTCAAAAAGATACCAGATATTTCCTAGACATGTCTGTTGTTCCAATGAATATATTTGTTTTATTTTTCAGTAAGTAAAAGAAATTGTTTGTTGTTTTGCAGAAAGTTGGCAGTGTTTCTGATTTATTGGCTTCTATGAAGCTTCTATGCATGAATATGTGGCCTAAAGATGTGGAAGCTGTGGATGCTTTACGACTTGATGTTGCTCTCAGAATGTTAAAGTCACCACACTTTAATGCAAAAATGAATTCCCTTAAAGAGGTCAGTATAAATCTATTGTTCTCATTCGTTGCTGATCATAAGCCTCTGTTCTTTTTATGCTATCAACAAAAAATACACAAGAATATATAATTGGATTTTTTTTTAAACTGGCATAACTGCTTCTTTAATATTACTTTTTTTTTGTGCTTTATACAATTGCACATCCTCTTTAGCCATAGACATTCTGCAATTATATAAAGCAATTAAATTACTTTTTAACCTCAGAGGCGATTTTACAGTCAAAGTTTTGTATATTTATCGAATAACATCCGAGATTAGTCATCGAGAAATGATTTAAACAAAATCAACTTTGACAGAAACTGGATGATTTATAGAACAATTAATGTTCCATTAAATTATATTTATAATTCACTGTCCGTATACTTTATCAAAGTTTTTGATGGTCAGAAATTCTCACTAATTACCAAATAAATTTACCATTGCTGAAGATATGTTTTTTGAAAATTTTGGTATTTATCTTTGGGAATTTTTTTTTTCTCATAATATCAATAACATAAAAAATCTTAACTATAACATAGTTATGCAAAAAACCTTGTTTGTAATTTTTACCTTTTTTTCCTTTCAGGTATCCAAATTGATCGATGATGCCACAGTTAGCAAATTAAAAACTGCCATTCATTCAGAAAGAATTCTGGATTTTCTTGTAGAAAAGCGTGTTTTAGCCATTGCTCTTGAAGGTAACATCATTAAAAGGAAAATCTTTAAATTTATGTGTTTACAAATAACCTGAAAATTCTGTATTTGGTACAAAAGATTACAAATGATTTCTCAAATTCTTGAATATTTCATCAACAAGACATAAATTATTAGTTGTGCTACAAAAGAAAAATTTTCATTTTACAAAAAATAGAAATAAAATTAAGTAACTTTTTACTTAAAATTTTAAAATTAAGTAAATTTTTTTCTTCAAGTGTATTTGTCTTTTTTTCTTTTCTTTTTTTTTTTTAAGAAGTCTCTTTGCTTATTCAATTCAAAAAACCAGCTGCTTTTATCATGGGAGATTTGGGTTTCTTGAAAGGTTTCTTCTGTTCACTGCAGCTCAGGATAGTTCATCACCTACTCAAATTTATATTTTAGAGTTCATTCTTTTTATTCAAAGTTGCTGGTAGAGATGACTATTTGATGTCTTTTCTACCCTCATTTTATATGAGTGCAGTATTTATTTCATACATGAGTATCATGGCGAGGCTATACATCTCTGAGGATAAAAGCCAAGTACTTTGTGTCTGGGAGTTTGTCACAAAGTTTTAATATTCACTTTTTTGAGGAAGCTGTACTTTGTTTTGTTTTAGTTCTTTCATTTTTCAAATAAAATTTTGACCACATCTGGATTTTAATCCCAAACAAAATCCCAGTCAAAAAAAATTAACTAGTTGAAAGCTAAATTAACATTAAAAATGTATTTAGATATTGCATTATCTTTTAAGTCTTTCCACAGTTAAAATATTTTTTTACTTCCGTTCACACACACACACACACACACTAAATTAATATAACAAAAAGAGGAGACTGGGAGGAAATTGAGATACACTAACTTACTTTGAAAATCAGCATTCTAAATCCTGATATTTATCTGGGCTTGAAACACTGATATCCTGGAATTATAAATTTACTTCCTTCTTCCAAACAAAAAACAAAATAAACATCCTTTGTAATTTCAATGAGTTTTTTAATCCTCACTAAGTGTTTATTAAAAGTAGCATAATGTCTACAATCATTTGCTTTTAAGTTTAGATTGGTTAAGTTTATGATATGTCAGCCCCTGTTGGGTCATTTAATGTCAGTTTTTATATGGGGAATCCAGTGATGATCAAAATTACTACTCATCAGTAATGGTCAACGAGACAAGCCTCGTTAACTGAGACACCTTAATTATGAATAAAGATAGTTTTTCTAACAGGTTATATACAGAAATTCTGTCTGCTATAAATTTAACCTGTTAATCACATTGTCATTTCTTAGTAGCAAACGCAGAAATTACTTGCTTTGATTTTTTATGTTTTTCAATATATTTTGCAGGTAACATTGATCAAGCTCAATATTGTGACAAAGTCAAAGGTATTGTGGATTTCCTTGGCGCCAAGATATCTTCTGATGAACTCAGCATGATTTGGAAAATGCAGGTATAATTATTTTTCTAATTAATAATAATTTTGTTAATTCAATAATATTTAATCTGTAAATACTTGAGAATTGAAGGCTCCTAAAATGCCTGAAGCCATTTTTAGAATTAAATGTTATCTTCAGTCTTTACAATAAGTCAAAACCTTTTGTGGATTAAAATATTGACAATTTCAAGAAAACTTGTTTTGATTTACTTGACCATTATGAAGCAGTCTATGTGCCAGAAACCTAAGTAACAAGTGAGCAAAATGATATACAATTCTTTTATTGGGTTCACCAGAAAGATATTATTGAATAAATTTAATGTCAAAAAGAAAAATTATCTTTCATTTTTGACTTATTAATCTGAAAACTTTTTCACCATCCAATCAATGGATAAGAGGATGTCATAATTATTTTATGTCCTAATAAATTTTATTTTTGTAAAGAACTCGCACATATTCTTAAGAAATTAAGGTCAAGCAATTTGTTTTGTTGCTTGGTAACTGAAGAGATTGATAAAATTGTTAGAGGAATTTGGGAAATATTTTTCCTTGGTATAAATTTTCTTTTTTAAAATTTGTCTGTAAGCTATTCTACTTGTTACAGAATTGTAGTTTTGCATTTAATGTGTTTTCAGAAACTGCCAAATTTTGTGACTACTAACAGACTATTTTTAATTTAGATTTAAATTAGAAATGTAGTGTTCTCAAAATGCTAGGATGAGGCTAATATAAACTTTCTCTCTATGACACTGATAATATTAATGTTCCTGATAATAACTAGAAATGGTTCAAGCAAAAACATTCTGAACTTTGGACAGTGTCTTCATAAATTTGATTTGGATGTGCAACAAATTATACACAAACTGGGAGAATTTAATAAAAATTAGACAGACTTTGTAGGTTGATTTTAATAAAACTTGTTTGAATGAAAAATACACATGTGTGAAGTGTAAATTATACAAAATGTATTAAAGATCTTTATTGTATATTTTCATTGTCATGGTGAGTACTTTTATATGATAGTCCTTTATTTCTCCTCAGATGTTAAATCTGTATACATTACACAGGATATCCTCAAAAGTATATATCCATACAAAGATCAATTGCACCAGGAATTTTTCAGTTATATTATGTAGAGGAGTATATTTCTTTTCACCAAGATTGAGTACCTCCCCTTTTTCATTGTAATGAAACACAATTGCAAGAGAGATTTAATTGATGTTTGTACCTCAATCTCTTGACAAACTATGTATTGTTGCAGGAGGACAACACTGCCAACATAGAGAATAGAAATTTTAATTTCTATGCCAAGTGTGAAGGCAAATGATACATGAACCAGAAATCACAACTATGTAACATTGTTTTATAAGTGTTAAATGCTTTTAATGAAGTCAAATTAGCAGCTGATTTTTAAAAAAAATGACCTACAATCTGTTAATTGGGGCAAGAAATGGCTTGTTAATTTTAACATCTCCAAAACAAAACTGCTCACTTTTAATCATCTTAGAAAACTTTGGCTTACCTCCAGGAGAGTGGCTCATTGTGCCTTCTTGGGCTAACATTTTCTGTTGACATGAAGTGGAAAGATTTTATTGAATCAATTGCTAGGTATGCTGCTAGGAAGGTTGGTTCCCTGTTATGTATTAGACAATTTTTCTTGCCAGAATCTATCTTACATCTTTATAAGACTACCATTCGTCCATGCATTGAATATTCACAATCAACTTTGATCTTAAAAAATTTACTTAATTCCTGTTCTTTTATTATTCTTTCTCCTTAATGTTTTTCTTCTTCTCACTCTTTCACATTCAATAAATTTTATTCTAAATTTCATACTTTCTTAGGAAATAGTTTAAATTTCAGATAAGAGCCAAAGCTATTATTAACAAATGAAAAAATTAAAGAGTCTATGCAGTTTATTAAATGCCCATTTTTAATAGTTTTTTATTTAATTTTTTTTTCTCTTAATAAATACGTTGTCATCTTCTGTCCTGTATTAAACTGGCAGTTTTTTTAATATTTTATGCTCTTTTAAGTCTTATTAATAAATGATGTATTTTTTCATTTTTCAGAATGGCCAGTCCAACAATGTCATTGACAACATTCATTCTATCATTGCTGCTGCTGCTGTGAAATTTGATGCCCAGCAATTAGAACAATTATTTTTTTTGATTCAAAAAGTAAGTCCCTTTCTTTTGTTTCTTTCTTTTCTCTTCCACTGTCTTTGGTTATAACTAGGAATCACTTTTAGCATATTTCATTAAATACTTTAATTTCATTCACATTGGCCTTGAGTGTCCATGGAAGTACTTAATTCTGTAGAAGGTGGGGAGAGGAGTTTAATGCAAATGGAATTGCCAAACTGGATTTGAATTTTGCCTAAAATGTTGCTTTGCCCTAATGACTTTTAGAACATCAAGAGTCTACCTCTTTCTGCTTTTCTGTCTGATTATCAAAAGTTTTAACAGAAAGGTTCAGTCACTGATATGCTGCAATGGTTGACATCCAAAACAGTTTAATAATTTCTCTCCTAACTGACTTGTATACTCAAGCAGTAGTAAAAAAGCTGTTACACCTCTTGGCAACTTTGATAGGGGTCACCTTCCTTCATTAATAGAATAAGGCATTAACAATAGCACAAGATTAATCTTTAATCACGAGGCATATGTATTTTCAAGTAATGCTTTTTTTTCTTCTGTCATATGAAAGTGAAGCCACCATAATGTCTATCATTATTCTGTTTGTGCTGGCCATTCAATAATATCTGAATTTCTATGTAAAAAGAAGTTAAAAAATTGACATTAAAATAACTTAGTGCTTTTTTTGTGGTCATTGCCACAAGAGAAGAACTTCATTCCATTTGATACATGTGCAAAAATTGAAAGATGACCTGTGCCTAATACGATTTCTTGCCTTTTGTCTTTATTGAAGCAACAAAGTTAATATATTTTTCTTGATATAATGAATGACAGATTTGATATTCTCTTTGTAGAAATGGCAAGATGACAATGATCGTATCAGGGAAAAACTGCTGAGTTTAATTGGAAAGATCGGCAAAGATGCACGTGTTCCAAAAACTACAACAAGGGTGAGTAACTGTGCATTCAATAAACAGAAAAACTTTGGGAATTTTATAATAAATTCTCTAAAGAGAAGGGTGTATCCTGAAGTTTTTTCAAGTTTCTTACATTCCATTGGACATTTTTAATCATTTTGAATATTGGTCAAGTAAACACAATTGCAATGTCACTCATGTTGAATAATGAATGCTACCAGGATTGAACTCTGGAACTCAAGTTAACAAAAATATGTGTAATAATCTTCTAATAAGCTGACTTACCCACTAATTAAAATGAACCCTTCCAGGTTAATAAAACAAAGTCCCTGATATTCATCTAGGTTGAGAGGATTTGGTGAATCTATGTGAATAAACCTTAACATTCCATGATTCATGTTTGGAAGTATGATTACTCAGAAATCAAATATTCTTCATTATGTTTTGGTTGCAACACACAAAATATAAATTTGAAAGATTCTTGATTTTATGTAAAAATAATTTGAAAATGTTTAAAATAATTGAACTTGATTTCATAAGTACAGAAGAATTAAAATTTAATTTCAATAAATTCAGAATTGATTATTGAATGTTGTTTTTAGACTTCATAACTTATTCATTTTATATAATTCTGAATTTGACACTGGCTGAGGAAAAACTAAAAAATGATTCCCATACTCATGTGTGTGTGCACACACACACACACACACACACACACACACACACACACACACACACACAACAAAAGTCTTAAGATGCAAATGACTTTGTCACTGGTAATTTTGTTTCAGGAGGTGACACCATAAAAAAAAAAGTTGTCAAAATCTTAGACAAATATTTGTTTTTGTTTTTTTGCCATTTCTCCTCCACTATTTTTCAATTTCCCTCATCCCAATGATGATGGATAGGTATATGCATTTCAGGTGCTTGAACTGCTGTGGGATTTGTCCCATTTACCTGCTCTGTCAACACATTTGATTGAACAAGCTCTAAATGAACATCTCTTAATACTCAGTGATTCCTATATTGTCAAAGAGCAAGTCAAAAGACAATATGTCATGAAGTGCGTGGAAGACATTAAAAAGGTGAGAAACCAGTTCATTTTTTTAAAAAATTTTTTCTATAATTTTCATTTCTTTAACTGTCTAAAAAAACAGATAAAATGTTTAACTTTGAAATTACTTGAAATAATTCTGTGTAAATATTTAATGCAACTTGAAAGATTTTCCTTCTGAGCCATGCTTATTATTTTGTCTGGAAAAGCTGATTCTCTTAAGGAAAAGAACATTCACTATGGAAAAATGAAGCACAAGACAGTAATTTGAAACCCATTTCTAGAAAATATTGGGGAAATGTTTGTTGTTACATGATTAATGCCAATTATTTTCTGAATAGAACCATTTTCATTATTCCATATATTATTCAGAATGTTGTCTTCATCTTTGTTTCAATGTTATTTTTGGCCAATGCATTCATTTTCTTTCTTCATGAAGAAAAGAAAAAAAAGTTTGAATCAGGTTCTAAAGATTGAATGCAACATCAATATAAAAAAGAGTAAAGAATGAATTTTCAAAAATGCTGTTAAAAGATAATAGATTAACTAATGCATTTAATTTAATCTTCAGTCATCTTCCTATTTCCTGTAAGTTCAAAGGTCAATTTCATTATTGGTGCAATCTGCATTTTTTGTAAATCCAAGAATATTTAATCAAGTGTCAAAATATAATAATCATTTTGTTTAATTGATTTGTTTCTTGCTTCAGGGAGCTTGGGTTTTACCTGCATTAAAACAACTGTTACATCTCTGCAGAAATATTTCTAAACAGAGTTTCAATAAATCAGACAAGGTTTGTTGATCTTTTTAGACTTCCATATTTTCCCAAATATCTTGAAAGCATTTCTTATTCTTCTCCAGAAAATGTTCTTAATGTTGGCATTGAAAATTTTTTATTAATTTTAATCATCAATTGATTGATCTGATCAGTAGTTTTACTTCAAATCAATATTTGCTGATCTAAGAAATATAAAAAAAAAATCATCAGAATCTTTTAATAAGAATACATAGTTTTTTAACTTGAATATTTTTTATCATTCACTAATATAAAACAGTGGAAGCAAATGAGAATGTAATAATGAAAAATATCAAATTAGTTGAGAATTAAATTTACTTATAAAATTAACATTTTCTAGCATGATATTTTTCAATTACATTCAGTGATATTTAAAATTTATTATCCCATTTTTTTATGTTTTATGCAAGGTGATAATCTAAGTTGAATGATTTACTATGAAATCTTGAACCAGAAATAAAAATCCCTTTTAATTTTATTATTTAGACTAGCAAGTGCATTTTTATTGTTATAATTGCTATATTTGGCTGTTGAAGTTTCCTTTTACTCTTGATAAAATCTGATTTGTTTTTCAAGAAAATTGGCCAATTTTGTTTTTTGGAAATTTTAATTCAAGTTTTCTAAAAATTCCAATTTCTTTTTCCAAAATATTAACTAGGTTGATTTTTTTTGTTTTTAATTTGTCTTCTTGAAATGTTTTCTTTTGATTTAAATTTCTGTTTTCAATCATTTTTCAGGGAATTTTATATGAATTAAATAAAAATCAGGATGTTGTCAAACTGGTAACTGGTAGTTTAATGAAGTGTCACAAAATGGCTGCTAGCGTTGATGGTATATTGTCTCCATTCACTATAGTTGATGGTCGATACACTCATTCAGAGGTAAGAGAATCCAATATTCATTTTTCTATTCTGGAATAGTTTTTCTTTATTCTTTTCTTGCTACTTTGAGCCAATCTCATTCAAAAACCTTTGAACATTTGTTATGAAAAAAAAAAAATATTTTGTACTTATATTCTAACATGTTTTTTGCTTTTTTTAACATGACATTTGATTTTGATTTTTTTTTTGACAATTTTGACCTTTTTCAAAGAGACTGAGAATAAACTTGAGCCCAATCTCTCTCTCTCTCTTTGCTTGCACTGGGTAACCCTTAAGGATTATAAACAGTAAACAATTTTAATTTTCCAATTCATTAAGAAGACATCTTCCTTTCAATAACAAACAAACAAACAATTTTGTCATTTTTGAACAGTTAATTTCTAAATGCTAATTTTTTTCTTTGCATCAAATTTATTTTAAAGTAAGCAAATATTTCAAATAATATTTCACTTCTTTACCTTAAATTTTTCAATTACAAATTTGCTGAAGCAATGTCTTTGCTTAATATTTTTTAAAATTATTGTTCCAATATGAATAGCACATTTTTAACTGAATTCTTTTTGTTAAACAAAAAAAAATTCCCTATATCTGTATTCTCTCATTGAGTGGAATCCAGCAAAAATACAATAAGAAAACTGGCCACAGAATATTTTTTTTAACTCTAGCTTAATTTTGATTATTTGAAAGAAATAATTACTCTGAGATATTTTTGAAACCTCTGCCTATTTACAGCGATGTACATTTATATCTATTCTTGTTGTCACTTCCTCTTCTAACCTCTTCCTCCTTATTCGCCAATCATTTCACAGTATAGAAGCCACAACATTGCTTCATTCATTTATTGGAAAAAAAATAAAAATATTTGAAATCTTTTTCACAGCATTTTTATACAGAGTGTACTATAGCCATATAAAGAAAAACAAAAGATGTTCAAAAGAAAAAAAAATCTATATATTTCTAAAAAAAATCCCACATGTTCAGCTTAAAAAAACATTATTTAATGAAACTGCTTTCAACCTCAAGGACTGTCTTCATGTGGCATTGGAAACAACTGCATGTACAGATTAGTTGTTTCTTGTTCATGTTGGCTAGTTTCAGTGGGTCCTTGGTATTGTGGAACTGCTGCTGGTTGGTCCTTTTCTTGGCTATATAATGGATATAGTATTTATATTTCCAGCTATGTGGAAGGGAGCAGAATTCTACTGGAATACATATAGCCAATCCAAGACTTAACAACTGTGTCCCACACATGGGTACATTGAATCTGATTGATGACTTATGGAAAGTAGGGTGGTATGACTTTGTTGTTCATGACACCCCATCAGAGACAATATAAATTTGGTATGCATCACAGTAGGTACCTCTATATGGTTAGCATGGAAATACCTGTCATTTCTCTACTGGTCCTGGTCAAAGTTTTTCTCACTGGAAAAGAAACAGGGCATTCAAGGCTCTTCAGAATGCTTGAACTTGTTAAGTAAGTATCGTGTTCACATCCCCCAGTTCTCTTTGGTCTTGTTGGACATTAAGTGCCTTCTCCTCATCACTTGATGCTCTTGTTCATCACATTTCTAATATTGGACTCTACCATCTTGAGGTTGATGATGGCGGCCTGGACCAAAATTAGTTTGGTTAACCATACCACAAACACGTCTTTCCATTTCCTTTGTCAGATTGGAAGCTCTCTCAATGTCTGAAAGAGAAATGAGAATATTAAAATTTGGAACATGTGTAACATTACATTAGGTCCGAACCCATTTATGATCCACTGAAGATGTTTTCTCGAATACCTGATGAACTTGGTACATTTGATTACTTTTCTTTGTTATCCTTATTTCATTTTCTTTCATTCCCCCCCCCCCCATCATCCCATAACTCTCACACATTGGCTGCTTTTGATTCATTATTGGTTTAATTCTTTAAAACCTTTTTTTCTCTCTTTTTACAAGAATCTATTTGTATATATTTGGAAACATTTCTTCCTCTTTCTGATGATCTGTAATTTTAATGGTTGCTTTCTTTTCTTTGCAGTATGTATCAACACATTTAAACTTTCTGCAGTATATTCTACAAGTTGGAATTCAATGTTTGACTTGGAATCGTGCTCGAGAAATTTGGAGCACATTAGTTGCAAACCAGGAAGCTTGTAATTGGGATAAAGAGGTATTGTTTCCATTTATGGAAATGTTTCTTTTCATGCTGTTTTGTTCTAAATCAGAAAATAAACACAAGAATAAATGAAATAAAGATTATAAAAAAAAAACTCCCATTTTAGGCTTATCCATCTGTTTGGCTTTGTCTCAGTTCAGGACAAAGTAGCTTTTCATGTGTTAGAAGGATATTGTGAAAAGGTGAACATACTTGTAGGAGAAATGTGAGAAATAAAATTCCTTCATGTCAGAATTGAAAGAACTTTAGTAGTTGCTGTTTTTTGTACCTAAAGATAGAAGCTAAGCAACACAGAAGTAATTTGTTTGCTTGATATTTTAATTCTTTTGAAAAGAATGAATAAGCAATTTCTGATTTAGGCCTTGAAAAAGATTTCTTGTCTTCCTTTGCAGACTTGTTATGAATGGTTCAGTAAAGGCATTGGTGATTTAGAGGCAGAAGCTGTAAGTCAACTCTTCCAGAAAGAACTTTTAAAATTAGATCCTTCGACATTGAGTGAAAAAGGTAAAATGAAAATGGTTTTTATTCTCTGTTGATTATCTGGGCAAAGTTTGCTGGCTTGAAGTGATTAAAGAAAGAAACAATCAAGACAGAAAAATTGGAAAAAAGATATTAAATAAATTTAATGTTGAAAGAAAATTGGTGAGGAAGAATTTTAAGTCTCAATAAATGGAAAATAAAGTAATTGTTGAAAAATGCTTAAAAAGAATTCCAAATGATTCTAACAAAAGTCAAAGAAAATCACTTTTTAGAAATTATACAAACTATCAAAGAAAAAAGTGTTTTGTTTTATTTTTAGTTTTAATCTTGAGATAAATTTTCTTATTTAAACAAAAAAGGTATTTAACATTAGTTGATTTTCAGTAATATGGATGAAATTGACATCTATATTAATGAAAAATAATTTATATTGGACTACATAAAAAAAAAGTTAGGTGCAGGGAACGATTTTCATTGAGCTCAGATTCAGCATTGCCAGATTATGTGCGTTTAGAAGCAATTATACTAGCCATTATCGTTGCTTTTATGGTTCAAGGGGAGTAACTCTTATTTTCCTTTTGTATTCAAAATTGCAGCTAGCTAAAATTTTAAGCTATGGAGGACATTTGGTTTTGGCCACCATCACAAAAGCTAGGGAGGAGTAGATTAAATAGGCACCAATAAACTACAGAATAAAATCAAAATTGATCATTGAATTTAAATATTGAATTAATGTTTAAGCTTACCTTTTAAAAGTTCAATAATAATTCTTCTGCTGCCATTTAAAGATGATCTGATGTATGTAAATCATTATTTTCCATACAAACAATTATTTTTATTTCATGGGTGACAGAACAGGACAATTTATAAAATAAATATAGTGTAAAGATAGGAAAATAGAAATTAGAATTAGTTATACATTCAACATTTGAAGAGTTAGAGAAACATAATAGCTAATTAAGTAAAACCTGTATAATGCAAAATTGGAGCTCAAATCTCCCACGAATTCTGAGATTAAAAAGCCCCAGCTCTACTTTATAGTAATTTATTTACTCAGCCCCCCCCCCCCCCCCCCCCACATGGTCAGATTGTGACACAAGGTCAGTTTAATGTGGGGAGCCCAAGTGCATACACCCAGACAGGAACAAAAAAATTCCCCAATACCCTGCAACCATCCATTGCACTGCCCTCAGTGCAAGCACCAATCCCTCTCTCTGGTGCAATGAGAGAGTGCAGCCTCAAGCAGCTGTTCCCAAGGGCTGGGCACATCACAGTATAATTTTCCTCAGTTGCAACTTTGACAGAGGCACCCCTGAGTGCACTCTGTCCAAGATGAGAGAGGATAAATAATGTGTTACAAATCACTTGGAGATTTACTTGAGTCAGGTTGTAACGTGGGGACCCGAGTGTCTACACTCAGGCCGCTGGTCATAGCTTGTCAAGAGAGCGCTTTACACACTAAGAGCTCAATATCTGTATTATATATTATCTACTTCTAGGCAATATCACTATCAGGTTGCATGTTGATTTTAAAAAAGTTTATTTCATTAATTAACTGTCCTTCATTACTGTTCTTTTATTTGAGGATTGTTTTGATTTTCATATGAAAAAATAGTTCTGTTTAGGAATATCGTCTTATATAGTGGAGAAAAATGTTTGAAATTTGCATTTTACGTGTGCTTCAACAAGTTGGCATCTATTTGTAAAACTTTCCTTAACTATATCAAGCCAATTTATGAATGAAATGTTCATTTAAAATTTTTGTTTCAAAGATTTCAAGTAGTGAATATATCTTACTTTGCGAAGCAATAGTGAGTGGGTGAAGGCTACTAGTGACTTATAAATGTTGCTAGATATGTATTCTCAGATATTTTTCTTATTTTTAGGATTTGCTTGTGTAAAGAATTTCTTTGAAACTGCAAATTTATATGAACATAAACTAAAAAGATCCCAGTCTGGTCCAATGTGGGTAAGTTTCATGCATTTTTTTTTTTTTTACTCGTACATCTACACCATCTCTTAACCAAAATCCTAAAAGCCTTCCTATTTAAAATCTATCGGAAAATTAATCACTTAATTTTATTTATGTGGGGGGATTCACTCACATCATAGCAGTAGAAATTAGCCTTGTGTTCACGGAGATAAAAGCATACTTGACAGAAAATAAAACTTACACAAATAACAGGAAAAGCATGGTAAATTGTATGTTACTTTCATGCAATTTATTTATATTTTTGTGTGTATTTTTTTAGGTTACAAATGTTTTATGATACATATGATAAAAGGGAGAAATTTACTCCATAGTATTATGAGCCATATCACAGAGAGGTTGGACACATGTTGCCCATACCAAGGTTTGCGGTGAAAAGATTAAATTTAACTTCTTTTGGTCTGATGTCCGTATTTCCAACAGTTTTTGCTGCATGCTGGGAGTATTATTATTATTTTTAATTTTTATTTAATTTATTTTATACAATGTTTTTATGTTATTGATTTAATTCAATTTATAATTTTCATTATTTTTTTTTTTTTTTTTTAATTTATTTATAATAATAATATTCTTACAACATCTCATGTATTTCATGATTTGCTGTTACTCTTCATTTGCCAATTTATTTTGTATAGAAATTAAACTAATATTATTAATAAATATTTATTATCATACTCGGTGTGAATATTTGTATGGTTAACTGTTGAAAATATGTGTTTAACCCTACTCATAAATAATATACACACACAGTGGCTATAAAACTTGGCCTCTTGAAAAGATGGGTTTTACTGGTGGTAAGCTCTCAGATATACATCTATACTATCTTTCAAAAATGTGAAACCTTCCAAATTCCAAAAACTACATGGCCCTCAAGTGTTTGGGATAAGAGATTGTCTACTCCAATGTAAAGTCTGAGGGTGTCCATGTGTATATCCACACATACACACACGGCAAAGACCAAATGGTTTTCTTTACTAATTTTATTCCATTTTCTTTGCTATTTTATAATTACATTCTTATTATTTTTATTAAAATGGTTTTGAGATTCCTCCTCAGATTAAATAATATCTTTAGTGTTTCTTCTTTAAATTTGACAAACTTTTCAATGTTCCCTCTTCAGATTAGATCCTATTTTTCCTCAAGTCATTTTTGTGTAACTATCTATTTTGCATCTAGTTTATCAGTATTTGTTAAGCTTAACTTTGTTTGGCACATAGCCATAAGTATGGAGCTCCCAGTGAGAATCAAACTCTCTCCACAGTAATTATGGTGTGTTTGACCGGCTCATTCACCATTACCTATGCCAAGGCAGCTTTGCATTCAATGTGTATCTGTAATTTCAAATATTTCTACTTTTAGATTGTTGAAAAACCTGACCTTTGTGGATTGGAGTTTCTTTGGGAAACCTGCTTGAATACACCAGATGAAACAATTGCTGAAGCTGCTATTGACTTACTTTTAGACATGTCATATTCAAATCTGACGCCAAAAATGAAAAAGGTAAACATTTTTCATTTCAAATTTCATCTTTTTTTTTTCTGCTTTTTTTCTTGTTTTTTTTTACAATTTTTCTTTTGAATTTTTCTTGATTTTTGTTTTCTCATTTTTCTCAGGATCCTGTCAATCTTCACAAAAAATTCATTACTGAATGCTACAACAGATTAGAGGTAAACTATGTTGTTTCTTATATTTACTGAGAGGAAAAGTGAAATGGTGGGAAAGAAAAATTTTCTTTACTCTTCTAAGTTTAGAAAACTTGCCTAACTTGAAAAATTACTATTAAAAATTCTAGCTTTTATCCAGGATTGAACACTGACCACCGTAGAAAGTACTCAACAATATTGGCCACCAAATAGATTCGTTATCTTACATTTGCCTTGCAATTTTTATTGATGATTTAAAGAAAGCTACAGCCCTGAAATCTGAATTTTCTTACCTAGAGAGAGTAGTGTCCAAATAACGTAAAAGGAAATATGAAAATTGGATTTGGTTGTGGGTAATTCTTTCACTTAGAATCAACCAAGACTCTATTGAAGAAACCTTGATTTGTTCAGTTTGATGCATGCAGTATTTGCTGGTGGTTTGGATAACTTTTTAAATAAACTAGAAACACACTTCATAACAAGTGTAAAGGGGTTTTATTGCAATATGATTAGAAATTATATACACAACATTAAATAAATGAAATAAAATATGCCACAGGGGTAATGATCATTTGGAAGGATAAGGTCAATGGGCGATTGTATTGAATCTCATAAGGGAAGAATGGTCTCGGGTATTGTAATCACTCTCCCCAGCAATAACACATACACACACCCACTTCGGCATCAAGATTGGCCATTCTTTCCCCCCTCGCTCTCTCTCCCCACAATCCTCTACTCAGCATCATTTTTATGAGGAAGAGGACCTTATTCAGGCTTCTTTGATTGGTCAATAATTACATGTTTTTCCTTTGACCAATCTGTTGTAGAGTAGGACTCCGTGTACTTCCTGCTTTTCCCTACTATTGTATCAATGGACTGCTCCTACTTATAAATATGGCAAGTAGCCACATTAGAGTAGGATTTGATTCACTAAAGTATTTCCACTGTTCTGTGTATGAGTATTTAATAAACCTCTTCTTTGTTTTCTCTACCTAGTCTTCTGTTCCTTCAATACTCTCTCTCTCTCCCTAACTATGGCCTTCCTAATTCTCAACTATCTGAACAGACATTACAACACAATCAAATACTGTCTAGTGAATTGCTAGCAGAAAATTAAGATAAAAAAATTCATATTAATAATAATAGATAGCACAAGTGATGGTTTTCTTTACATTAAACTTTCCAATTTGGTTTCACTCATGATCCACAAAATGTCTCTGCTATCAAAATGTTGTCAAAACATCTCTCTGAACTTTGAGTCTGGACACCTGTCAACTGACTTGTCAAGTCCTGACATTTTCAACTGCAAAGTCACATTATGTCTGCATTTTATTAATATTCTCTTCTTACCCTATCCTCAAAAGTGATATGACACTTTAAAATCTTAAATCTTTAAAGATACATTTCATTAAAATGTTTTGTTTTGTCTTTGTTTTTATAGAAAAGTAACTCTTTGTCCTTAGACCAAATTTTGTTCACCAGTCAATTTTTGGCATTAAACTTCCACATTAGCCATTTTAATTCTGGGTTCAAATTCTAGTGATACCTCATACCAATTATTTTATTGTTCAGATCAGTATTTCTTAATATTTCTTGCAAATTTTTATATTACATTTTACATTTATTTTTCTGCATTTTTTTTCTTTTGAAATTTTTTGTTCTTTATTTTTAATGTGTGCACTTGTAATGACAGGTATCTAGAATTGGTATTGGAGGCTCTGTGCTGGGTCAGGTTCTTTCCAGTGCTACCAAAATATTAACTGCTGCTATTGTTCCAGATGTTGCTGCAGGAACATTGCCGTCCAAGTAAGCCTCACTTTTTATTTACAGAAAGAAAATCAATCATTTTGCTGTCCTTTTTGTTCCTGCATGATATTTTTAACTTTTTTTTTTTTTTTTTTGCTCACTTAATTACTGATGATGCATTTGTTATTTTTTCCTTATATTTTCAAAAAGAGGTTATTACCAAAATGGCATTTATAAGCAACTTTAAAAAAAAATGTTGTAAATGATTCTTAAATTTTCAGGGCATTTTTTCATTGGGAATGGGACAAGCAAAAAATGAAAGTAGATTTAGTCTTCGTTCTTTTCTTCTTTTTTGGCTTGTTCTGCTTACGATATTTTTTTTTTGGCTTGGATTCAGAGATTTTTATTCTGCTGTCCACTCAGTTGAATTAATTAATCTCACCTGATGATGATTGGAGAATGAACAAACTGATACATAATCTTCGGAATGTTTGACAATTCAGAGGATTTTTTTCCTTTTGATATACTCCTTGAGATGCCAACAAAAATACATTTTTCACATTTTGCTAATTTTGTGAAGTTGGAAGAAATTATTTTTCTTTAGAAAAATTTTATATGTTCTTGAACTTTAAAATTTCTTACATTGAAAGGAAATTTTTAAAACAGCTAAAACTCATTAGACTTTCAGAATTGAAGATTAAAGTTTTGTTTGATGCTATATGACCAATGTATAGTTGTCATTGTGCATCCAGTTTTGGATTAAAGTGAACTTTAAAAACATCATATGATCATTCTCTCAAAGTCAATATGGCTTAGAGCTCTGTTCATCTCTTTGGTTAATGATCATTATTGTTCTATTGACAAAATCTGTTTCACTCACTTCAAAAAAATGTTGCATCCTGCATTCAAACGACAGTAACTGATGAAAACTTTTTTTTTCTATTTACAGCTGTGCAACTAAATCTGAAAGTAACCTGGTAGTGTCTGAAAATCGACGTTTGACATCCCGAGACCCGATTTATTTCCGGTGTGTGACTTTTAGCATAAATTTATTATTTTATTTTTAAAAACATAAATTTACAATGCATTCTTCTCTTTAATACAGATTAATAGTCAAGTTTCCTTTCCTTTCTTTTTTGAGCTAAAATTGATTGTATTCGATGATAGGGTCTTTTCTCATTCACCTTTCTGTTTATGTGGTCATTATCATTGCTGCTGTATGATGCACTTTTATATTTCATCTTTTCTATTAATTTTTATGCTATTTTTTAACCAATTTAGTTTTTGACTGGCAAATTTAAAATCCAACAAACAATTCAGCTGAAAAAAAATGTTGGCATAAAAAGCAGCAGCAATAATAAAAGAATGCATTAAAAAAAGTGTTAATAAAAGAAGCTGATGGAGGAGGGTTCTGGATTGACACAAGATGACCATAGTTGAACACCTGGTTAGGATCAAACTTGTTAGTGATGGACTTTATTAAATCTTGTTTCTATCGCAGGTACTCAAAATCTCTCATGTGTCTCCAAAGGAGATACTCTCAGCCACTTGATCATTCACTGCTTTTTATATATGATTCATACAGGATGCAACATGTAATTGAGAACAATTTATAAAAAAAAACGAAAACATTCAATAGAAAATGTATACACATGTTAATTTTAGAAAAAGAGAAGTTTTATTCAATAAAACCATCTTTAGCCTCAAGGGCAATCTTGATGTGGTCTTGACATTGACTGTATGTCTAGATGATATGGTTCTCATCCATGTTAACCATTATGTCCATGATGATGGCCTTCAACAAGGCCCTTGGTATTTTGTGGGTCTGCTGGTTTATCTCACTCTCAACAATGTCTGGGAGGTGGGGGGGTTCAAATTAGAAGAACTAGGGAGAGCCACATATTAGATTGTGAAAATTCTCAGTCATTCCTGGCTCATGAGAGCAGAGTCTCCCTAGTGGAATGTATACAGCTAACCTCATGCTTGACAACTGTATCCAGCACTGATTTAGTTTAGCGAAAAACTGTAAAAAACAAAAAATTGATTTCAACATAAATTTTAAACTAAGAACTCCCTCAATTTTCAAGCAATCTAATACAAACTCCACTCAATTGTAGCTAACAATAAGATGATTGTTTAACAGTCATTTAATTTGATAATTGAATCCACCCATATAGTGAAAAGCTGCATAAATAGAAAAAAAATGGTGATTTTTACTGGTTTCTTTCTTATTTTTCATTGATCTTTCAACCAATTTTCATCAAACTTAACAATTTCTTTTATAAATGTATTCTCCTCTACATCCCTGGTAGCACACGGACAAATTTAATTTCAAAAACTCCAAAATAATTGTGGTCTGAAGTGGGTCTTCATGTTGCCTGTTTTACCCCTTCATGTCCCCAGCTAACTTCAATTGAATAAATACAGACTACTTCTGTTATATTAGTAACTGCATTAATTCAAAATGTTTTTAATGAAAGTTCTTTAAATTAATTGAAGAAGATAGATTGTGTTACATCTAAACACGATGCTGTGTTTGATCCATTTTAATTGAATGCTTTTTCTGATCGACCAGCTGGGTATGACTGCTAGCCAACAATAAAAAAAATCTTTTCTACCATTGAACTGTCATTTGTCAAATTGTGGTTGTGAGAAAAATCTAAATGTTGCTTTTAATTTCAGGTTGCTTTACTTATTTGGTCAGTTCTCCTGAAATCAAATCTACATTTTGTTTATCAGATTGATAACACCTTTTTTAGCTTAATGTGACTGAATGGGAACACTGCAATTTCTTTCCAAAATGAAGTAAAAAATCTCAGTTGGTTGAAAGTATCAGCTTCTTTTTCGTATCACAATGTCTTTCCATTTAGCTGGCTACCATTGATGACAAACAAGAATGATTTTCAACACCAAAACTAATATCTAAAACTGTTGGAGAAGAGACTCTGTAGAAAGGTCAATTTTGAAAGCAATTATTGCATTGCTGTAATCTGTGTGTAAGAGTTGAATAAATGTTGTATTATCAAGGCTTCAATGAGAAATTATTTAGCCAACACTGTGTTGATATTGTGGCTGTGCATGTCAATGTTATGAATAATCAAGAGTTGTCTCCCTTGTTTTTTTACTCTCCTTTTTGAGAGAGCTGTTTCTGTTTACTGGGACTATAAAGGGACACTATACACAAACCTTATATTCCCAGTTGAATAAAGCTTTCTTAAAGCTTACACCTGTGTACTTTTGTCATTACAATCATCTCAACAATAGAAACCAGGCATAACTTAAAGTAAATGTTAAAACACTTTTGTATTTAAATTCAAAATAACTGAATAACAAAGAATTTTAAACAGGAAGTTAGTCAATGATAGAAGTTTGTTGTTCTTTCGTTGAGTTTTAGCAAATTCTCAGGCATTGATCCCCTCCAGTCTCAGCTGAATATGTCTGCTAACCATTTCTCTCTCATCTAAAATGCCTGTATCCAATAATGACATCCCAAATTTCTAGGAACTGGTTCTATAAAGGCAGGTAATCTTTAGGAACCTATTCTGCTTATTTTCTTTTCAGTTTGAGAATGGAAACAAATAACTTTATATAATATCAAAAAGAATTAAACCATTTTGATAATTAAATATAAAACAAGATATTTCCAGATTGAAATTCTGTTCTCATCATCTTTCTGTTCATGGAAGACCTATGAAATTTATAACTAGAAGAGTTGCTACATTTTTAACTTCAAGACTATTTCTTTTGTCAGAATAAATTATGTTCATCACAGAAAATCCACTTTCAGCCTCTGCAGAACTTACAGCAATGGTATTAGCTATTTATCTATTATATATCGGCAATTAATATATAAGATTATTTTGGGATAATCCAACAACCAGTTTGCTAAGCTTTTGTAATTTTAAGAATCATTTTGTGCAAACTGGTATGTTGCCACCGCTGCCTGTATCTCTGATAGTCTTAATTCTTTTGGCCAATGGGGTGAAACCCTTGCAATCCCCTTTTGTGCAAGCTTATTGTTCTCCTACCTAACTTTGTTACACAGCTAAGAGTAGATATTAGAAAAAAAATTTTGATTCGAAAACTGTTTATCTGAATATACTGGCTATTCCATGTTTATCTAATGCAATGTTTATTGTTAGGCCAGTGAAACTGCTGAACATTGAACGTCTCTTGTGGATTGCTGAAGCTTACATTCTGAATGTAGAAGAATCCCATGTCAGTCCTCGCAGTATCCTTCCCCATGGAACATCCTTCCAAGGCCAACAAATCAATCTCTACATTACTTGTGAATCACCAAAGCAGGAATTCATGTTACTGGTGAGTTTCGTGCAATAATTCTCTAATATATCTCATCAGAACTTTTTGATTTCCCAGTTCAAATTCTTTCTTCTTTTACTTGAATGTAAAATTGTTTCTTCATGTCATCAAGCAAACATTTTTTTTTTTTCCCCAGAGTCACAGTAATGAAATGCTGGGACTAGTGAGGTTAAAAGTTGCTTGTCGCCTTCGTCAATTGGTTGATAACATTCAGATTGTAGCAAATGAAAAGCTCGTAAGTTGATGATCATTTAAATGTTTTTTGTTTTGTTTTTTTTCATTTTGGTAACTTCTAACTTTACAAATAAAAAAAAAATTCACTTTTTCATTCTTAAAAATTCTAATATTCCAAATCAGAATTCTTTCAAAATCCTCTTGGATAATTTTCTGTTAAATTACGTTTTTTCATTTAAAATCAGAAAAAACATTTTCTTTTTCTTCAGTTAAACTCCAATAAAGATCAAAAATTACTGCATCAGTTGGATTTTGAAGACACCCAAATGTTGCAGGTCCGCATCTCTTCTTCTAGTGGCGTTCCCAATAATCAGGTGAAGGAAGTAAGTCTTTTGACATTTGATGCTTATTCAGTTTTGACCAAAAAAAAAAAAACATTCGACTAAAAAAAATAGACAAGTGCTTCTTTACTTTTATTACTTAAACAATTCTCTTTTAAAAAAAATCACCTGAGTTTTCTCTTGCATTTTTGTAAATGACTGTTACTTTACAATCCACCAAAAATTAGAAGATTTCTATGTCTCAATGATAGCAAAAGAACCATTTCTGTTGTGTTTAATGATATATGACTCCTGCAGTTGTTATTGTGTCAAAAATAGTTTCCCATTCTGTTATTAGCCATTTTATTCTCTTGGAACCTCAAGTTTTATATCGCTTTCAGAAAATCTAAAAAAAAAAAAAATAAAAATGTGTAATCTCATTGTTCTTTCTGAAATTATTTTTCTCTTCATTCTAAAATAGTTTCTCTCAAAATTTTCCTCTTTTCTGAATCAAATTTTGAATTTATTTTCTTTCAGGTTCAAGAATGCTTCCGATTTGACCAGGTAAATCATTCCTGAAAAGTAAGAGCTGCAACAGTCTTGTTCTCGCTTTTTCAGTTTACCATTTTTTATCTTAAACATAAATTCTTTGTAAGAGTTTAAAAATGTCCTAAAGAAGTTTCTGTACAAAGAAAACATTTAAAGAAATTGAATGTTGTGCAAGCTTTTTGGGTGGTCTTTACCAATCTTGACTTTGGATATCTAATTCTACTTGTATTTTGTATTGACATCATACTCAAATCAATGCAAATAGTAATTAGGATTGTCTTCTCGTTTAATTATTGATTCAGTGTTCGTTATATGAAAATAGATTTACTGTTTTATGAAATGCATGTGGAAAGATTGTTAATTTCAAACATCTCCTCACTAATTTTTAATAATCACTAAAAAGTTCCATGGAGACAAAATCAAGTGTTGGTAGTTCTTGCCAAGCCTATCAAAAGATGTTATGAAATTGATATCAAACATTTATTGTCCAAACCTGTAAAAAATAAATTTGAAGAAGGAGGAAAACATTACAAAAAGTAATATTTGAATTTCTTAAATGAAGCAGTGTTAATTATTATTAATTTTTTATGAGTAATTCTTTGATTTTAACATCAGGTGGCTAAGACAAGGATAAGAGATAGTTTGAGTCTTGCTGTTGACAATTTGAGAGATGCAATATAAAGCAATTGAATTTAATATGAAAGAAATATTACTCAAAAATAACTTCAGGGGGTCCTTTCAGTAGAAATCAAGAACAGACATCTGAAGAAGGTTGGCAGGCAAATTGACTGAAACATGGTAATAACAATGAAAATGAGGATATTAGTTTGACTGCAAATAGCATAAGAAAAGACTTGTTGATGCTTGTTTGTTGATTAGAAAGATTGGATAGTTTCACTCTATTCAGAGTGTTTTCTTGTGTTCCCAGCTAAGATTATGTTAATTGCTTGTCATGCTAACATTGTTATTATGGTTTGTAATTCCAAAGCATCAAATCTTATTAAATTAATGGGATTCATTCTGAGCAAAATGTCAACTGGCCTCATGAATGTAAGCTGGGAAAATCAGATCTGTAAGAACAATACAAGCAATGATTGTTTCTATTGAAGTGTCATGCTTATTGCCAACTCAACTCATTATTATTATTATAATTTCTCTTCCCTTTTTATTCCTAGTTAATGAAGTTTGTTTCTGAAAAGAAAAACAAAATAGTTGATGACCTTTATAAATCAAACACTGTTGTCAACTGTCCTTATTTCAATTGTTATTCTAAATGTTTTAAAAATTGAGTGTGTGTGTGGGGGGGGGAATGTTTTCTAATATTTCTTTTTCATACGATATTCATTCTTCTTCCCTAAAATGTATCAATTCCTTGTCAGCATTTCCCTTTCAGCTCTTTCGTTGAGCTGAATGTAAAGTAGTTTAGCTTTGATGGAAAATTGACTAATTAAAAAAATGTAAAATTACCACATTATAAATATTGAGAAACACATTGTTTGAAATGTTGTTATAAACAACAAAGATACTTTATATACTTATATTTAAACTAATAAAGTGAATATTTCAATGTTCATTAATTTCAAAACAAAGTGCAATTTTCTTTTTATCTTTGGTAAAAGATTTTAAATCTTGACTTATCAAGATAAAAGCAATGTAAAGGCCAATGTTGCATTCTGCAAACCAGCAATTTACCATTTCTGGCAAGATTTGTGAACTTTTTTCTCAGTATGTGAATCAAGTTGGTAAATAGAAAAGCTGATCAGCAACAATTATAGGTGAAAAGATTTCATTTTAATAATTCTCTTAGATGTTAGTTCTTTGCAACAACTAGAATAAGACAAGATTATTTACAAAAATCAGAGAATTTCATGTGGACTCGCTGATATTTGTGTTTAAAAATGTAAAATTCTCTAAAAGATACAGTTTGATCTGAAACCCTCTCTTGGTTTTCTTAGAAGGTTTTAACAACAGAATTTTTCCCCCCTAGAAATAAAGACTCAAATCTTTTGAAATAACTTTTTTTCTTTTTTTTTCTTTCTTTTTTTTTTCCCCTTTTCAGCCTTTACTCGCAAGTCCATCAAACAAGCAAAGTTTTGATTTGGAGCAGGTAAAGAATTTCTTCTTTTTATGTCATTTGTTAATACAAAAATTTCATTAGGATTTCTCTGTTTTTTTTTCTCTTGATGCAATCATTAAAAATTCTTTGAAATAATTAAATTTTTACTTCAGCTTTAAAGACATTTTTTGTTTGATTTTTTTTGTTTTTTTGGGGGTTTTTTTTGTTTCCTTTTCGTTTTCTTTTTATTTGAAATTCAAAAATATTTTTTTTAAAGTCAGGATATTTTTTTATCTTAGCTAAAATTTTAATGCCTTGGAAATATCTGTATGCAGAAAATGTTTACTTGATTAATTTGTCTATGCTCCAAGAATCAAGTCCTCTTCAAGCTGATGTTTTATTCAAAGACACTTTTGATGATTTATGTTTACATGTTTATCAAAATTATCTTCCAACTTATCATTCTCATTCTTGTGATATAAAAAAACTTTTCTCTTGTCAAATAGTTGCTGCCCTTCGCTAAAGAATCCTACATTATCTGACATTCAAGTTAATCTTGTATTCCTTATATGATTAACTGCTGACTTTGATCTTTTTTAGTTTAGTTGTTCAAATATTGAGCAACAAGTTTCTTACATAATTTGTGGATGTGACTTTTTATTTCTCAAAGCAAAATGTAATCTCTTCTATTTTGATAAAGTAATCTTTTCTATTTCTTGATTTTGTCAAATGGGATTTGAACGTTAAGCTAAGCATAAAAATTGCTTTTACTTTACAACCCCAGAATGGATTCTTGTTTCTTCATGATATAAAACTTCAAATTATGTAAACTCCCTCTTCAGACAGAATGCAGTGTTTACAAGTGGTGATGATTGTGTTATATATTTTTTTTTTTTTTTTTTTTTTTGTAGTAATTTTTCTTAATAAAAGTTGTTCATTTTTCTGCAATTTAGGAGAAGATGCTTCCTGGAGTGATAATGGCTATTGGAGGCCAAGTGTTTGACATGCTCTATCAACTGGCTGAACTCGAAGAACCAAAGTAACAACTCTCTTATTTTTTATTTCTTGCCAAATCTCCAAGTGAAAAATCAATGTAAATTCTGTCATTAACCCTAAACGTTGCCTCCAACCAATTTCTTCCCTCAAAAAAAAAATAATTGAATGCTCTTTGCAGACTCTACAGAAGTCAGAAAAAGGAGGAGGAAAGTATTATCTGTACATTTAGATCCCATTCTTATCACAAAGAAACAGAAAGATATTTTGCAGAACCGGGTTTCTCACCCTTTTTTGATGGTAGACTGAGAGTCAAACTTGGAGCAATTATTTGTTAACTAACAAATAATTGAAATGTAAGAAATCTAAGATTCTGGGAATAAATCATTTCAAATAATGAGTCATGGTTTTAATATCTTCAATACCCAAAATCAAATTTTTTAAACTTTCAAACTAATAGGAACCTTGGTGCTGACCAGTTTTCATCAACTAATCAAAATTTGGTTGCGTATTTCATAAAGCATGATGCCAATCTGACTAGAATTGATTTGTGATATTTTGTGCTTTTCATTGTTAACGCAGAGAACTCACTCTAGTTGGAAATGATAGCAAAACTTTAGTTGCTTTTGCACAAAGAATAGACCAACTCTTTGTTGGAACTTTGCAAAATCAGTGCTTCAAGAGCTGATTATTTTGCATGTCAATTAGTTCCTCCTTCCAACTCTTCAGCATCATTGTCTATGACTTCCATAGCAGAAACTTCATAAGTCTTCAAGTAATTATATTTTTCAACTCATTATGATTAGAAAGTAATTAGCTGTTCATGTCATCATACAATGAAAACAAATTCAGCCCCATGGAAAATCTCACTGACATTATTCAGCCAAAATACTGCTCTTTCAATAAATTTATTAAAGCAAGAGAAAGATACAATCTGTTCCCTTTTCATTTGTTTCATCCACACGTTTATCTTTAAAGGTTTCAATTTTTTTCAATCATACCAAGCAGATTTTATTTTCTCCTTGAATAAAAGAATCCTACAAATAATAGAAAACATGAAGAACCTCTGCAATTCATGTTTCAGCAAAAAAGAATTCTACAATTTTCAGAGAAAAATTGTAAATTCTACTCATAAACTTGCAACTATTTTTTAAAAATTTCCTTTTTTAACACATGAACTTTTTTAATGAAAGAACCCATGAAAATGAGTGATGCTATTTTTTTCTTCACACATCAAATGTAAGCTTTGAGAATTCAATGCCAGTCATAACTTTTTTAATTTAAATCATTCTTTATCATTCTATATGGAGAAAGCAGTAAACAAAAACACATTTTTATTTTTGCCATATGAAGTCTTTTTCTTTCATCAGTATTAGACCAACATCAGTGCAGCATCTGTTACTTCATGAAACTACAAACTGAACTTCTCATTTTCATAATGTCAGTTGTTCTTTGTATATGAGGTGAAATTTCATGAATGTTTCATCTGTATATTTTGATAATGGAATCATTCCTAACTTATCAGCAACACATCAACCCAAACACATGATTTATGGTTATTGCAATCACAAATGACTTGACTCCAACATTTACACATTATGGTTTTCACAGTTCTCCAGAAAGCAGCAATTGGCATACTTTTAGCTTTCTCATGAAATTCTGTTTTTCCTCCTTTTTAGTGATGTGCAATCATTTGTAGAACAGGTATATTGACCTTGACATATATAAAAATATATATACTGTTGGCACACTGAATGATTTTAAAACCCTAAGTCAGCACATAGTTAGCAGAAGGTTGATTTTAGTGAAAAATCTTTAAATTCTCAACACAGTTTATTGACTTCTCATTAAATATTCAAAGTGATGTGCAGAAAAACTTTTTCTCAGTTTTTTAAATTTAATGGATAAAATTGAAAATGTAAAAACAAAATAGATATAAACTAATTTCTAACTGCTATCATTTACGTACTTTTTGTAATTTTTATGGTTCCTCAACACCTTTTCTTTAGAAGAGAGATTAAGGAAAATCTAAGGTTTTTTAAGGTCAGTATATTAGAATTTGTTTTGTTCTCTGGAAGTTTGTTTTGGGGGACAATTTTTATATCTACTCTCTTGTGTTTTATCAATTCTGAAAATTCTCTTCACTCCAAGGAAATCTCTAAGCAGATGACAGTAAATGGAAACAGATCTATTTAGAAAGCAAAATAAAAAAAAAATATTGGTGAAATTGAAGCAGAAAGAAAAGAACTTATAATTCTTAAGACATTGAATTTCAGATTTATTTTTTTATTATTTTGAATTAAAACTTTTGTTTTTCTTAAATATCACAAACATAAAAAATAAAAATTGTGGTACAGATTACAGTTGACAAAAAATAATTTTAGATCTAAGTGAAATGTTTTTGCCTGCAACTGGTCCACCCCACTAAAAAATAGTGGGGATTTGTCTCAAAAAAGAAATAGAACATTTGATTTCAAGAAAACAATTCTGGTATAAAAGAAAAGATTTATTTCAAAAAAACATTTTTCTTCACTATTTTCTGTCTTAGAATAAATTTTCAAAGTTACAATTTTTATGCTAGGAAATATTGCAACTAAGTTGAGATTTCTATTTCCTTCTGTAATATATCCTGTTCTTTTATGAATTATCTTTAAAGTTCAAATTATATAAAAGAATTTAACATTTTCTTTCTGAAACCAATGTTTGACTTGTTCTGTTTCAGAATAACATCACGAGTTCGCAAGTTGCTGATGCTGATTCCAACAGACCCAGCCATATCGGATGCTTTTGACTCAATCAGCCAAAAGGTTCAGATGTTTTTCAATTGCAACAATTTATTTTGTCACTTTCAAAATTAACAAAAGTTATAAGGCTTTTGATTTAACTCAACACAAAATAGCAAAAACACTTCTGTATAATTTGTAAAAAAAAAAAAAACTGATTTCAAGAAGTTTTTTTTTTTATTTAAGTAGAAAAGATTTCTAAATAGTTTTTGATGGTGTTTTATTAACTCTTCTCAGAGCCTGAATTTTGCAAGTTTTGTTGCAAGAAATTCTATAAAAACATTTTTGGCATAAAATTAATAAATGATTTAATGACGTAATTCAAGGGAGACAATCGTGTCCACAGAAGTCTTGCTATGATTTAAGTGTTGCTTTAAATTTCAGCTTGACTCCAAGCAGTCTTCCTCGTCTGATGATGTCAGTCCTCGCTCAAGTCCGAAAAAAGTATCATCATCCTCATCATCGTCATCGTCGTCATCATCATCGTCTTCGTGCTCCCCTCAATGTTCAGCCTCAAAACAGTCACCTCAAGAAATCCTCAAATCTTTGCTAGACAGCACAGGACCAGAAATGTCAACTTTTAGATTACTTTATAATTTAGAGGTGAGTCATTTTTCTATTATTTAAGCAGAATTCTTTAATTAAAAGTTGTGAAATAATAAATCCGTTACCTCTTTTTAATTTTTCTACTTTCTAAATAGATTTTTCTTTATAAGAACTTTTAGGTTTAATTTTTTTTTAATCTGTTTCTATCATTCTTTTTGGGATTTTGCTCAGTTTTGACAAATAAGTTCATAAATTAAAAAAAAAATAGAATTGTTTCCAAAGACCCTAGAATTTTTTTTAACTTTTTTTTTTCTTCTTTATCACTAACAATATTGTGGCAGACATGATGAGGCAGAACCTGGGACGAGCACAACTGGTTGCGACTTGCCTTTTCCCCGCCAAAAAAGAGCCTGTATTTGCTTAACACGTAAGGCTACTGCAGTTGAAATGAAGGAGAAAAAAAAAACACTTACCGCTCTGCCGTAATGCGTCCTTGGCCAGATAATGTAAAAGAAGGGGGAACTTGCATTGCATTTTTATGCAATGAATATGCAATGCATTATGGGACAGAGACGCAATGAATTATGGGATCGCATGAAGACGCAAGGGATTATGGGTATATGGACAGATATAAAAGCAACTAGTTTTTCCCAGTGGGCATGCTTGGAGTGACATTCACTGCTGGCGACTGGAAAAGTCTGTTAGTGCGATTTTGAGACAGAACTCAAGAAGGAATGACTAGAGATTGGAATACCAGTTGGGAGAGCTTGAATTTACTCACTGGTTGCTGTTTTCTTTTTACTTCACCACAAATATGAATAAATTGTGTGTGTGTATGGGGTCAGGTATCTATCTACACACCCACTTGGCCAGAGTATGGCACTAAGTCGTGTCTAAAAGTACAGGATGTTGGCAGCAACAATTGCACATCTCTTGACATTTCTCCATTTTCCCTATTGAGATGCCTCAGACAACAAGGATCGGCTGTAGCCTTTCACAATTGTGCAAAAAATAAATCAAAATGTAATTATCAATAGAAAATAACTGCATTATAAATATGGCACATTGTTTTTATCTTTTTAGTTTTTCTCTCAAATGAAATTTTTGTTGATCACTAAAATATTTTCTTGGCTTGGATTTCAGAGAAACTTTTTGTGTTTGATAATAGAGAAGATTCTCTCTTGTTTCATGAATGATTTTTTGTTTCAATTGATCTTGATTCCTTTCTAGGTGCTCAGCAGTAAACTGATGCCTACTGGAGAAGAGGTTGGAGTTCAACACAGCGCACGTAGATTCTGTGATGATTTTCTTGTGGCTGGTGGACTGGGCTTAGTTGTTCGGATCCTCCAACCTGAAGCTATATCAACTGAGGTTTGCTATTCCATACGACAGGGCTGTTACTCCATTTGCCTTCAGTTGGCAAGGTGAATAAAACTTGCATTTCACTTTTCTTTCTTTCTTAGAGACTTTTAATCAATGTGCGTGCCTCCCCCACGTCCAACAGGCATTTCCATTTAAACTATGATGCATACAGCCATGAAAAATGGGTAAAACATAGTTCGTGCCCATTGGAAATAGAACTCTCTTCCTACCACTGATCCTATCATCAGTGGTTGAAAAGGGAGAGTCAATGGAATTGAAGCATGCTCTCTAATTATGCATACTGTTCACCTAGTAGACATTATGTCTGTTTCTAATTGACAGTTGAAAGGGATTCAATTGAAAACCTTTTTTCTATTGTTAGAGAAAGTAATTGAAATATAGAGTGAATAAATTTGTTGCTCATTTCCCCCACAAACACTGGTGGTTAGGGTTCAACCCCAGATAAAAGTAAGGGTTTTGGTAACTGATTTTCACAGCATTTAAGCTCTTCTCAATTGTTAAGATTGGTGCAGCATACTCTTACACACTATTTTATATACACACAAGGTGATTGAAAAGTAACTCCCTATTTTATGTATGACGGAGTCTCCCGTCTTGTAAAAATTATATCATACATCAAGTTATTATCATACATCAAATAGGGAGTTACTTTTCAATCACCTTCTGTGTGTGTGTGTGTATATATATATATATATATGTGTGTGTGTGTGTGTGTATATATATATATATATATGTGTGTGTGTGTGTGTGTGTATATATATATATATATATGTGTGTGTGTGTGTACATACATACATACACACACACATATATATATATATATATATATATATATATATATATATTAATCTAGGGAGAGCTTAATGTAGACTACAGAGCACTATAATAATAATAAAGAAGAAAACCTTAAAGATTCATTTCAGTTATAATTTATTTTGTGAATATCTACATATTCATCTCTTCAGACCAAAATCTCTTAGCCTTATTCTTTTTATATATATATATATATATATATATATATATATATATAAAAAGAAGAACTTGACCCCACAGGACACAGATTTAAACAAAGATGACGTCATTTTATATACCTATTTTTCTTAAGGATATTTTTTCAGCCAACATGTTCAAAGGTGGGCGTTTGTGCAATTAAACAAACTCAAGGCACAATTCACAAAAGAATAGCAAATGAGGAGGAGAAATTGGAATGTGATTAAAATAAATTTTACTTGTAAATAATTAACGACATAAAAACAGATATTACAAGGTTCCAAAAGAGTATAAAATAGAAAAAGCTTACTCATAATTCTCCAAATAAGCAGAATGAATGAATAAAATGTTTTTTCTGTCTACATAGGCTCAGCAGATATAGTTTAATATATACATCTTCAAGAACTTGTAAGTGGTGGACACAGCAAGCCTATATTGCCTAGACTGAGTGAAAAATTCTTGGCAACATTAAATCCTATGAAAGCATGGGTCTAGTCGTAACTCAAGTTTCATGTTCACGCAATCTTCAGGCAACTTGAACAGCTATCCTTTCATAATGTGTGTGTGTATATATATATATATATATATATATATATATAAAAAATACATACACATTTCTGCCCCATACAAAAGTTACAAATATTTTCTCAAAGTAACATTTTATTTCATCTACCATAATAAAAATATTCCTTTACAAACCCAAACAACAATTTGGTAACTTTATAGATGCAAGCAGTTTAGTTTCAGAAACAAACAAGAAACACCCTAGATTTTCAGAGATTCTAAAATGAAAAAGCATTTTCAGGATTCTATATATTTAGTTTTGCTAGTTTTTATTTAATTTTGTACGAAATTTATTTTTTGAGTATCAAATCAACTTGCAGAAGTTCAGAACAAAGAAGTAATTTCATACGGCATTCAGACTCTTCATATTTATCTTCCATGGAGGCCCGTTTATTACTTTAACTGGCAGCTTACCTCATAAATGAAAATGCCCTTGCATCACATGCTCTATCTGTTGAGCTAGATAAACAACCTAGACCATGTATAGGTGCAGCCATACAAATATTTTCACTTACCACCAATCTTGAGTGTCATGAGAGCTTCATAAGCACCTGTTATTTTTGTTACCTGGCATGAGAAATGGCAGTGTGCTCACACAGATTTTCTAATATCTTCAGTATCTTCAGAATTCATTTTTTTTCTCAACAGCTATTTCCCACGTTACATTGTTGACAAACAATAGTCATAATACTGAAAATTGTTTTGCCATTTTCAGATAAAGTATTTTCACAATCCAAACATTATTTTCCCATGAGTTTATCCGTTTTTCTTTATTTAAATTTTAGCCAAGGTCTTCAGCAGCCATTTCTTTATTTGTAATGTTTGCAGTTTAATGCATATTGACTAGGGATTGGGTTCAAAATAAACAAAGTACAAAAAGGAGAAAGTAATCAAAATGAATTCACAAACAAATCACATTTCTTTAGCAAAACAATGAAAAATATTCCTTTAATTATTTAGTTGGAAATGTCAGAAATGTTTTTCTTTCTATTCAAGTGATTGTTGTCATATTTGTTTTGACATTCAGATTTCTGTTGTGTGGTCAAACTGTGACAGGTGAAGTGTACCCACCATCACCTCAGGCAACAGTAAAAGCAGCAACTGGAGGGGCACAGTGGTCAGTCAGTGTCAGTGTGGAATCATCTGGGGGAGCAGGAAGTAAAGCACTTCAAGTGAGAATTTTTTTTTTTTAAACCTACAATCTGCTGTGCTTCAAAATAAACTTATTTGGTTTCATTACCTCCAAATAATTGATTTTAATTTATTCCATTAATCTGTCTCTTTGTTTTACATTTTTCTAGTCCTGTAATTTTAAAAGGATTTCTTTATAACCTGTCATTCTTCCACTGGAGAAAAAAAACTCATCTAGCTAAAAAAATGAATTATAACAAATAGAAAATAACTTTGATAAGATTTTTGGGTTGATCTTTATTATTGCTGACAGTTGTAAAACTGTTTTCTTTTCAGACAATGACAATGCAGGATTTTGGTGAAACTGTGGCTTGCCTAATGCGTATTACCTGGGCTGCAGCTGCTGGCCGCCTCCATCTGATGAGCGTCAATCAACCAATCAGAGAGAGCACAGCTGCAACTGGGCGCCGCAGTCGGCAGAGCAGCACAGGTTTGTCTCAACCAAAAGACAATGATTTCTTCATTCCTTTCTCAGACATTCATAAATGATGATAATTTAGAAAAGAGGGTTTCCATTTTGTTTTCTACATCCGTATGACATTCTAAAAGCAATTAAAATTGAATGATATTTTCAATAATGCAAGCAATACAATCTCATTATGATGGATAAAGGTAAAAAATAATTGTTGTACTTTTTCTTTTTTTAATGCCATGTCTCTTCTGGATATAAGTGATCATGACTCTAGACAGGTCCATGTTGTATATGAAAAGCCATGATTTCTTTGGAAAATGATTGAATAGTTTCCCATTGTCTTCACCACAATTTTAAATCCAGAGTTGTCTTTCTCCTAGACAAGCTGCCGTCCAATGCTAGTGAATCCAGTTTACCTTGATATTTAACCCATATCTGGAGTGGGAAAGGATGAGAGTCAGATTAATGACTTTCCGAAGTTAATTAGCACAAAAATGAATGTAATACACTCGGCTGAAATCTCTCTGAACCCGCTTCCACACTGGTAACTATTATTCATACAACTTGTTACTTAAATGATTAAAAATGGCTGTTTAGAATTCTTAATTGTTGTATTTTCTAGTTGATTGCTTCATTTATCTTGACAAAGAATTTCTTCTTCAAAACATTGTCTGCTGATTTATGGGCTGAAATATTCACTTTTGACAATTTTTCTTTCTTTTCTTTTATTAAGAAAAGATAGCATCAGTTTAATTTCTGGGATCATTTGGTTCCAGTAATTGGTCCCAAACTGGAGTTGCAGCTGACATAATGGTCATTAGCCCAGAAAATGGAATTAGAAAGCAAAGTTCAAATTCTAACCAAAGTTGTTGCATTCATTTCAGATTAATGACCTTGGAAAAGGGGGGAGCTATCTCACCCCCACACACACACCTAAACTATAGGTAAAACAATGGGACAGATTAAGCTCTCTCTCTCTCTTGGTAGAGTCATGAAGAAAGACCACTCTGAATTTGAAATCATGAAGTCAGCAATTAAACACTCTACCTTTCCCAAGATTAATAATGGCTGGTTACTTGTGTTCTGAATGTATTTGTCTGCTAGCTAGGGTGGCTTGCTAATCCTTGTTGCAGACCCCAGCCTAGACACATTTGTGTTTCTACAGTATCCATAGCCAAGCTGTTGTTTATACAGTTACAGTTTCTGGGAGAGAATACACAATCTGGCATTTTAGTGCACTGAGACCCCCTTCGTCATGATGATTAGTGATTTTTTTGTTAACACAGCCATCTTTTGAGCAGTTTTGTCTATTCAATTTTACTTGCAAAGCTTTGGTCAACCCTTGATATGGTTTTCAAATACTTTCCTATTATACCACACACTGGGTTCATCTCTCCATGACAATTCACAGATATTAAAGTAAAAGAGAAGAGAAGCTGTGGAGCACCATAGTCACTTAAGTCCTGAAGGGACAGCATTTAAAAAAAAGAAAAATTCCCAGATATTTAAAGATTTGTTTGTTTTTTTAAATCTTGAAATATATTTGTAAAAATAAATAGTTGCACCTATTTTGCTGCATATTTTCCCACCAATGTTCAGTGTTCAATCCCAGTTAAAATGCAAGGATTTTAAAGGCCGATTTACAGGGTAAGCAGAGATTGGTACATCACTATTGTCCAGCTCCCTGTTTCTCTCAGTATCATGTTCCGCTTTGCTAAATACCAATTTATAAAGATGACTATTAGTGAAAATGATAAACCATTTTTGTTATTTGTAAAATCTTGTACAAACTTGAGTTTGCACTTTTGATTTCTGCATATCTTTTCAGGTAGCACAGGCAGCACGGGCAGTGAAAGTGAGGGTCAGACTCTGCATGCTGGTGTGTGTGCTCAGCAGGGAAACTTGAGCACCAAAGATTGCAACATTGCACGTGAAGCTTTAGAAATTCTGATAACTTGCTTACAATTAAGAAGTGGATCTTTAAGTGAGTTTGTTTCTTTACTCACTCCTTCTTTTAAAACACACACACACACATCTTTGGCATCCATTATTTATGGTCAATTAATCTTGAAGCAAAGTATTATCACCAACCCCACAGATTTGTAGGCTTAGCAAGTTACATATGAGTTTCTGGATGCATAATATTTGTAAATCTTGAGTCACCCAATTAGAATATCAGTATCACAGGGCCAACATCATGGACAAGTTAGAATTTTCTAAAAACACTACATGTCTTGTCTATAATTTTGAGAAGAGTCATTAACACATTGTTCTGACAACATATTTTGTATCAATATAAGCAATAATATCAAGTTGATGTGAAAATATCGAAAGAATTTAAATTATTTTCCGTACACTTCTGGTTACTGTCCTTTATAAACTGAACTGTGCTAAGAGGTTTGAGCATTTTACATGAAGTTAGTCTCCAATAAATAATGTCCTGAGTTTCATCTTTTGAAAACATTGTACAGCTTTTCATTTTAGACTTGTATTTCCTTAATGTCTCCATCATTTATTTATGAATATTTTTCATGCTTAAAGCTAAGATTTGAACTTGCCAATGTTGGTACACATTAAGGTTTTTCTGTGATTTTTAGTCTTTAAAGCAGTGGTTTTCAACCTTTTTGCTGGAGCAGAACTACAAGGAAACATTCCAGTGGCTCGAGGAACCCCTGTTTAACCGCTAACTCAAATTAAAACAAAATTTTCAGACAAAATTTAGAAAATGTTCGAAGGGATTAAAAAGATTTTTTAAATAATTAAAAATTACTTTGATCTCTCCTCTTAATAAAAATATAAACATTTTGATGGAAAAAGTTTGTTTTATTAAGTTTGGGACCTTTTTTTATTCAAACTATGCTGTTTTGTTATTGATTTAGTGGAGGTACCTAAACACACATATCTGCACAGGAGAATTAAAAATTACTGTCAATCATAGTACTTGTGTAACTTCTTGTGGAAGCCCTGGGCTTTACTGGTGGAACGCTAGGGTTCCGCGGAATCCTGGTTGAAAACCACTGCTTTAAAGGGCTTTTATACAACATATATACAGTAGATAAAAGAATCAAACTTTTGAGATGAAAGAATTTAAAATCTGTAAGGATAAAAATAATGATCTTAAAAATTGGAGTTTTGTTTTCGTGTCATTATTTTCATTCCCCTTTATTGTCCTAGTCATTTTTGGTACCTTGATATAGAGTAGTGAGTTAATGAGTCTAGATTGGTTGACTATTACTATTAAGCAGTGAGTTTGATTCTCATTAGGTGCCATACAAAATTCAACTTTAATAGGACTAGAAAGGTTCACTTATGGTCCAGTTCACACTCCTCCCCAATCTTTTGAACAGGAGTAGAGGTTCATCCCTTGTTTCGTGTTTAGGATTGGATTTCTGATTCTTTCTAAAGTCTACTTCAACTTGCTATTCCTAACGTCTCCACCTGAACTTTAAAATTTTATTAGCTAATTAAATCCTGGCCTATTCAAGTTAGCTGTCTATCTTTGCTGTTCTTACGCTAACACAACTACACACAGTAACCCTCTACCTTGTTTTTATTTTCCCTATCTCCTTTTTTTTGTTTACTCTCAACCTGTTTTGAGTTTCATTTATTTTTGTTTCTTTTTTTTCCTCCCAGCTGTGTTCTATTCCTTACCGTGTGTCAATGACTTTATCATTGACATTCTTGTTGGCTCCACGCAGCCAGACATTAGGAATGCTGCCTTGAAACACTACTACCAACTCAGCCAGACAGAAGTTTTAAATAACGACAATGAAGATGTCAGTCCTCACAAGTTTTTATTAAAAGTTTTACTCAAGAGTCGACTCCCTTTTTGGGTGACATCCAGTGCAATCCGAGGATCAAGCCAAAGGTAAGAACTGTGAAAATACATGGATAACCTTAATCAATTTTAAACAGAAGATCCAATCTAATGATTAATTGCATAATAAATATGTGCTGTGGGGTTTTATATATATATATATATATATATATATATATATATAATATATATATATATAGAGAGAGAGAGAGTTTTATGGTATTCTATGTTTATGGGTAAAAATACTCAGTATCAGAGATAGAGCATGTGTAGGTCAACATCGATCAGCAGCAGTTTGTTTCATGCATGAACACAATCATCAGGCCTGAAGATTGCATTCAAGAATGAAACACTGTCACCACTTGGTGTTGACCTCAGAGTGTCTACTTATATATATTTTAAAAATAGCTCTCAGCAAGTGGTGGTGCTAATAAAATAGTGCTTGATGTAAAATAAGAACTACATTTTATACTAATATACTAATATATATTTTGTTCCTCACCATTTGTTACAACTCTTAGTTCCATGCTGTCATCTAAGAATAAAGTGTCAGCAGTGACACTTGGGTCTGAATATGAATTGGCAGAGAGCAAGTACAGTCGACCTCATCTTGAATAATTAAATCACATGACAGATAAAGAAAAGATATATATATATATATATATATATAGGAATTAGCGGCATCTGGCCAAATATTGTTTGAAGGTGTTACTATTATTGTATCTGTGATTTACAAAGTCTCTCCTACAAACGGGCATTACAAAAGTGACGAGTATTCTTTAAACTTATGAGAAAAAAATAAAATATATGTATCCTACATGTTGTAATGGCTATTCAGTAATATTTAACCACTTCACCAAAGAGATGTCATATTTGCATGACTACAGAGAAATAATCAAGCAAAGTTATTCAAAAATTAATCTACAAAATATTCAGCTGAGTACAGCAAAATGGTAGAACTAAAAACTATCATGATTCAAATATTGATGCTACAAAAGCAACCTGAACAGCAATTAAAATTACAACAACAACAGAAGTTTTTTGAACTATGGAAGGAAAGTCTTCAAGTTCATTCACTCCAGATGCTGTTACTAATTCAATCGGCAAATCTGTATACAATCCAGATGAAGGTATAACTTTTCCAGCTTATTATAGAAGATACAAAGGGATCTTCAAAGGGTATTGTTTGCATTGGAATGACAAAAAGAAAGTTTGGTTATTATTAAGGAAATTGTCCCCTGCTGAACATGAAAAATATGTGACTTATATTTTACCAAAAAAAAAAATGGGTGAGATAAATTTTGATGAGACTGTTGTAATACTATCAAAAATTTTGGGTGATAGGAGCTCATTATTTAATACACAATGACAGTGTCTTAACTTAGTAAAGTCTGCTGATGAAGATTTTGTCACTTATGCAGGAGTCGTGAATCAAGAATGTGAGAAGTTCAAGTTATTTAAATGCCAATATTTGTACAGGGTTTAACTTCTAACAAGGATGCAGAAATAAGATCCAGGATACTTGTTAAATTAGAAATGGATCCCAAAGTAACACTCCAGAAAATAGCAGAAGAGTGTCAACATATTGTAAATTTAAAACTTGATACCGCAAGGATTGAGAAAAGAGACAATTCACAAGTACATAGTGTCCGACCATCTAAGAGAAAAGATTGTTGACGTTTTTCAACTCCTAACAACAGTAAAAAAAAAAAAAAAAAAAAAGACAATACACCCCCCCCCCCTTCAATACCTAATACTTGCCACGGTTGTGGAGGTAAGCATTTCAAAAGTAATTGTTTTTTCAAGAAGAAAAAATGCTACAAATGTGGGAGGGTAGGACACAAAAGTATTTATTGCAGATACAAAAAATGGAGGTAAAATAAAATGTGTGTGAACATGACAAATACATGGAGTAAAGATAAGAAGCATAAAAGGAAAATTAACAAGACTTCGAATGTGGCTTTAACTGAGTTAGAAACATCTCAAAGGAGGAAATTTGTTTTTGTGGGAATTAATAATGTAAAAATAAAATTACAACTGGATACAGGATCTGATATGACTATCATAAATGAACAGACATGGAGTAAAAATGGGTAAATCCAGTTTATTCACTTCTAATAAAGTTGTGCATAGCATTTCAGGAAAGAGATTGAACTTCTTGGGTGAATTCACCTGTAACATTTCTTTTGCTGGAAAAACCAAGAAAGTGGTGGGCTTTGTATTAAAGAAAACTGCTAATTTATTTGGAACAGACTGGATTGCCTTATTTGATCTTTGGGACCTTCCAATTAACTCTTTTTGCAACAAAATAAATGTTGTTACCTCCGGTGCTAATACGGCAACTGAAAAATTAAAAAAATGACTTGAAAAAGAGTTTTCCAGAAATATTGGGGACATGCACAAAAACTAAAGCTAAATTTGGATTAAAAGAGAATGTAACAGTGACATTTAAGCCAAAAAGGAGTGTACCTTTTGTGGCTTTAGAACCAATTAATAAGGAATTAGACAGACTAGAAAAATTAGGTGTGATCTCAAAAATAGACTAGTCCAAAAAGGCATTAAAAACGTTGAAGGGAGAGGAATCGGATGAAGTAATGCTACAACAATTTCTGAGTGTTTTCAGAATAACACCAAACCTGAACACTGTGTCTGGAATGTTGTCTGCAGAATTGATACAAAATCTGTCCTACAAATGGACATTGCAAAACATGCACATTGCAATCATCAGGCACAGACTGAAAACAGACTTGTATGTATATTTATTATATGTCTGTCTGTCTGTCATATCATGTGTGTAGCCTAGTGGTTATCAACATCAAATGTGTGATCAGCATGTCAGGTTCAAATTACATCCAAGCATAGTGTGTTCACCTTAGCATTGAATACTCTTGGAAATGGTATGTATCCATTTCTTCTCCCTGTCTCAGCTATGGGTTAAATAACAGGACAAACTGGTTTTTCTAGCCTTGCTTGGCAACCAGTTGAAGGAAAACTGAATTCAAAACTTGAGGTAGGCTGTTTGGAGACATTGTGACAAACTGTGCACCAATTCTCTATCAGTTCTTCAAAAAAGATGTGGCTGGTTTTGCACAAGCCTTCATTCCTATGATCAAATTGTTTGTGGGTGTTCTCAGATTTAATATTCTTAAATTGGTTGAAATAGACATTTTCAAAACTTTTTCTATATAAAAAAGATATCAAAATCAGTTCTCTTAATGAAATCAACAATTTCTGCTTTGTTGATTGCATTCAAGTGAGAAAAAATTGATTCCAAAATGTGTTATTTGAATGTTTGGGATTTATTCTTTATTGTAATACAAGAAATGAGATTAATTCTACCAAATCCTTTAAAAAGATAAGAATTCAGCTGTTGAGTAGAAAGGCCAAATTTCCTGATCTGATTTTTTTCTTTTCAGTGGGGTTTTTTTTTTTTTTTTTTTCTTGACGACTTTATTACTAAACCTTTATTTCTTGTGTATTTATAGGCTTTTAAATCAGTGTTCACAATATTTTGATCTTCGATGTCGGTTGTTAGAAAATTTATCAGGTAAGAAATAGATTTACTTTTATGGAAAAGATTTTTTTTCAAATCATAGAGGTTTTATATGCCTCTGAACCAAAGTGATTTTTATCTGTAAATAAGTATTTCTAAAATTTGATATAAAAAATTTTCTCACTTATTTTCAGCTTTAATCCACTTTAATTTGTTTTCATTTATTTGACTATTAACATTTTACTCTTTTGTATCTTTTGTTAATTTTTAAAATCTGACATTTCATTTGACTTAACTACAAATTTTGTTAATGAAATTCTGGCAACATCAAAAGAATCAATGATTTTTTTTTTTTTTTTACTGCAAAAAATGTTAATCAATTGCCTACCTCTTGAGTTTTGAATAACAAAGCAATATTTTATCTTATGCAGATTTTTTTGTGTTAGAGTATTTTAAGTGAAAACCACCAGGTGGCAGTACTGAATACTTTTGGTATAAAACCACCAAGTGTGACTGTAAAGGAAGCAATGATATAAGATTAATTGCTGATCAGGGAGATTACATTGGACATTATTATGGAATTGTTTGAGATAAATACTACTACCTCTTCATACAAGATGCTTCTAAACTTATTGATGGAAATGTTTGTGAGAATTTAAAGCATGATGTTGGTATTTGATGTAAATTGCTAAAAGAAAACAGGTCACTGGCAATTCACTTTTCTTTAAGTCTTTATGGTCAGAAGCTTCACATGTTCACAATGCAGGGGTACCTGAATTCATCCACAATCAGATAGTACTATATTTCAATACACAGTGTTAACACCTGTCACATGATTAACTTGAGGTACTGAAAATCTGCAACTTTTGTAAAAGTTGTAAACTTTTAAACCATATCTCATAGTCAGAGCAGTTAAATTTGGTATCATTTTAAAGAGAAATTAATTTACCTTCATATAAAATCAACTTGTAATACTTGATTTTCAATAGATTTTGCAATATATCAATTCAATTGCATTAGAATTACTTATTCAGATTCTTCAACAATTTGGCCAGGATCAATTGAGATCTCTTAAGAGCTGATAAGTGGCAGAGTTGGAGAATCATTATATAAAGTTTGTTCTAGAGATTTGAAGAAAGAAACTACTCTGATATTTCTAGTAGAACAACTTGGTCTGTGACTTAAAATATCAGGAAGCCAACTTTACAGCATATATTTAGATATAATCATTCTGATCAGAGTAAAGCATCAGTCGTCATTCCTTCCCCACCTGAAGTTAATATTGAACTTGCAATTTCGCTGGCTTGATCATCTACGAAACTGTTATATGAAAATAGGAACTATAATTGACTTGATTGTCTACATCTGTTCTATCAAGTTGGTTACTATTATGTGATTGTATGTCTTGTAGTTCATGATGATCCTGACAAGATAGTAGCAATCATTACCTTCATGATGATGATCCCGACAAGATAGTAGCAATCATTACCTTCATGATGATGATCCCGACAAGATAGTAGCAATCATTACCTTCATGATGATGATCCCGACAAGATAGTAGCAATCATTACCTTCATGATGATGATCCCGACAAGATAGTAGCCATCATTACCTTCATGATGATGATCCCGACAAGATAGTAGCCATCATTACCTTCATGATGATGATCCCGACAAGATAGTAGCAATCATTACCTTCATGATGATGATCCCGACAAGATAGTAGCAATCATTACCTTCATGATGATGATGAACAATAAAACAAACTGAAATATTTAACCTTCTGAAGTTAGACATTATTGAACCTCACAATACACTTTGCTAGGCTGAGGTACTTGTTATACAAATATTGTTAAAGATTTTTTAACTTTGTCAAATTTTTGCTCAGTAATTCAATTTTTGATAGTTGTCATAATCAAAAACTGATCTGTTGAATGTGGCAAACTAAACACTTGACTGCTAACAAACCAAAATAAAACAAACTTTTGAAGTTATCGAATAATTTATTTTTTATAATTTTGCTTGTGAATTCCAATAATCAATGATGAAACAAGTTTAAATGTTATGAAATACTTTTTTTTTGAAATTTGAAGCTGATGATCAGAAAATTTTGATGGTGGATGTGTCAGCCATGTTGGAAGATGAAATTGATTGGTTAAGTAATTTTGTCATTTCTGAATACCATGAACTACGCCCAACGGAGAATATGTTGTTGGCTGGACATCTTAAACTCTGCAAAGCCTTGTTCACTTGTGAAGGAATTAATAAGGAAGAATTTGGTAAGTTTTGCTTAAGAAAGATTTTTAAATAGACATTGTATATTGATGTAAAAATGTCTACAAATTACTTGTTCAGAATTCTTCTAATTTTGCATCTAAAAAAATAATTCTGCTTCAGATTTGCATGCAATCTTGCCAATATGGCTGACTGCTTTTCTAAGATGAATGAATAATGTTGATATTGACATGGAAATGCAATTTTATTATGTATGTATGTATTAATATGCATAACTACCTATATACTTATGGTCTGTATAATGCTTCCTATATTCCTAAGCTTCTTAACAAAACATGTATTTATCACAAGTTACCTTAATGCCCATAGATTCATTAATGATGTTCTTGAAAGGGCAAAATCAAATTATGCAATTCAATGATAGGTTACACTTTTTAAAAGGCTAAAATTCTTGCCACAATTTAGCCACAAACAACATTACCCCCCCCCCCCCCGCTCCAAAGCATTGAGATATGTCTTAGTAAAATAGCAAGGTAGAAGATGAAGAATATTTCTTGCAAAGGAAGTTAAGTATCTGTCTATATTTCTGAGATGAGGTATTATGTACACTATTTACATTATTCAGACTATTGTCCTCATCTTTGTCGCCATGTTTATCACAACGTTTCGGCCTTTCAGTATCTGTCTATATTTCTGAGATGAGGAACTTATGTATACTATTTACATTATTCGGACTATTGTCCTCATCTTTGTCACCATGTTTATTACAACATTTCGGCCGTTGTACACTATGGCCTTCTTCAGTGAGCGAAATAAAAGGTTCAGTTCGACATTCCAACCACCTGAAGAAGGCTGGAGTGTACAATGGCCAAAACGTAATAAATATGGCTACAAAGATGAGGACAATAGTCCGAATAATGTAAAAAGGAAGTTAAGTTTTAAATTATTACAAATAAACAAGGAGGAGGATATTTTCATTAATGGAAAAAGACACAAAATCAGTCACGTATCATTTGATATTTATCATTTAATAAACAAATTTGTATCTTATTTGTAAATGATAAAACTGCACTGGAATTTCCTGTTGTCATTATTGAATTTTTGTTTTTCTTACAAGGTAAAGATCTTCTCTATGAATTGCTGTATGACTTTTTGTTTCCTGCCTCAAAGCTCATTATGGACAATTTAAATGAAGCCAGAAATGATGAATTTCTTCATAATTTTAATCCAAAGTGAGTACATTTCTTCAACACGTGCGCACATACACACACATCGTTTTATAATTGTGGGATTGATGCATAATTTTTATAATGTCTGACTTTTTCTGTATTTTTCTCATAAATTTTACATTTCTTTTAAAATTTTATTGTAAGAATTAATGTGACAAAAAGAAGCAATTTTATTTAATTCACATCTTTTAAAAATATAATTTTCAGATGTTCCAGTACAGAATCTCGTGTTGCTGCCTATGACCTTCTCACAGAATTAGCAAACAAATGTTTAACTAATATGGAGCACATCTGTAAGCATCTGATTCGGATGCACCACTTACCAAATCCAGAATGTTCCAATGAGTGGGAAGTAAGTTGAGATGGAACTTGTATGCCAACCCTATATATAGTTTCTGTCTTTTTCATCATCATCATTTAACTTGGAAGTTTGGCATGCACTCCCTGACCCTCCTTTTTTTTTTCACTACATTCAGCTGATTTGGGTTATCTGTGATCTGCAAAATTTTTTCCATTCCAACAATTGAGAAACAATTCTCTTCATCATTTTCAATTTTTTTTTTGTCAAGACAATAACTACAGTAAATAAAACTAAATTTTCCAAAGACCAAATTCCATACATTTCCATGACTTTCAGCTTAATGGCCATAAATGACATAAATATCAATTTTGTTTCCAAAAAACATTTCAACTGAATTTAACAGACTAGTCTGATTTGATTCCTGAAAAAAAATGCAGGTTTTTCAACAAAATTTCTCCAAAGATTAACAAAAATTGAAGGTTTTTTTTTAATTAGCAAGAATTTCAACTCAAAATTTGTCTGACACTAAAAACCTTTGGACTATTCCATTTAAACTTTTTTCCAAATAAATTCGAACAAATTTAAACTAATTTTTTTCTTTAAATAATCCAGCATTTCAAATAAACAAGCAAATTTCATCGGCTGTGTAAAAAGTGATATCCTAATTGGGTGCTTCACTATTATGGCTTTGTGCCAGATAAAGTTAAATGTTTATAATCTTGTATTGAAAAATTTGATCACAAACTTTCCATTTTAATATTTCAGCAGATTTTTATCTTCAAAAATTGATTTTACTTCATTCATTTTTCAATTTAAAATGACTGAATTTTTAAAAGTCATAAAATGATTCATCTTTGAATTATTTTTCTCCCTTTCCCCACACAGCTTTGTAATATATATATATATATATATTATATGTGCAGTATTTAGTGGAAAGCACTCAATATCAGGGATAGAGCTAACATATTCAGTTTTATGGATATGAGTTTGTGACCCTGGGTTTCACACTTTTGTGATCATCAGATGATCACAAAAGTGTGAAACCCAGGGTCACAAACCCATTCACATACAACTGAATTATATATATATATATATATATATATATATATATATATATATATATATATATAAAAAGAAAGAACAGTAAGATATAAAATCCGGTGTTCTTATAGATATTTTTATTTTTGCACAATAGTGCTCAATGTAAATTTACAGAGCATTAATATTATAAATTAATTGATTTAAAATATGGTTTTTTCGCTCCACAGTGATAATTCAAGGGCTTTAAGCTTCCATTTTTGAAACCTGGTTATCACTGTGTAGCGAAAAAAAACATATTTTAAATCAATTAATTTATAATATATATATATATATATATATATATATATATATTGTGCTTACCATATCAAAAAAAGGTTTTACTGTTTTTCTTCCTATAAAAGTAAACCAGCATCATTATTATTGCTTGCTTGATATCCTGATAATGTTTAGATAATTGAATTCCTTCTTCTGATTCTTGATGTTTATTTAACATAGAAAAATGATCTCACATCTGAAGAGTTTTTCTTTTTCTTCTATTCTTTCCATTATTTTAATTTATTTTCATGACTTTTTTTCTTTTTTCTACTTTTTGTCGTCAGTACATGCCTCCCGTGGATGGCAGAGCAGAATGTGGATTTGTGGGTTTAAAGAATGGTGGAGCTACTTGTTACATGAACTCTGTCTTGCAACAAATCTTCATGGTTCCTGGAATATCGGAATTTATCTTATCAATTGATGAGGATAATCCAGATGAAGAAAGGTTGGACTACAAATTTAGACTTTCCTTTAATTTCTTTGTTTTTATCGGCCCTTTTTTTCTACGATAAATAATAAATAAAAATATCAAGGTGTTGGACATTTGGATGTGCCTTTTTCAAATATCAACCTCCAATCCTGATTAGGAAAAAAGAAAGCATACAAGATTTTTTCTATTGAAAGAAAAAAAAATCTTTTTTTGACTTTTGTCATGTGTTTGTTGCATCTTTATAAGTTGCTTCAAACTTGTTTTTTTTTTTTGTTTTTTTCTTTCATCTCCACAGCACATCAGTTGCAGTCTATATTTCTGAAATGAGGTATTATGTACATTATTTACATTGTTCAGACTATTGTCCTCATTTTTGTCACCATATTTATTACAACGTTTCAGCTGTTGTACACTTCGGCCTTCTTCAGGTGGTTGGAATGTCGAACTGAACCCTTTATTTTGCTCACTGGGGTAGACTGACATCCATTAAAAAACATGGCACGTGGAACTAGAACAGTCTACCCCAGTGAGCAAAATAAAGGGTTATGTTCGACATTCCAACCACCTGAAGAAGGCCGGAGCATACAACGGCTGAAACGTTGTAATAAATATGGCGACAAAGATGAGGACAATAGTCCAAATAATGTAAATAATGTACTTCAGTTGCAGTATTGTTAAAAATTCTTTTTAGTTTTTATTAATCTGAGAACATACAAAATTGCTGCAACTCCATTAGTTGTTATCATTCAATTAATTGTTAATTATTAAAGTTTTCTCAATTGCAAATCATGGACATTTCTAACATGGTTAATGGGATATGGATTTTTTTTAATTAACTTTTTTATCATGGGAGACATTAATAATTTCATGATGCCATGGCTGTAAACTTTCAATTCAGATGCATACATAATAGAGCAAACTTTAACTGCTAAATTTTTTTTTCCTGTCTTCCTATAATTCTGTCAATGTCTCAGTTGTGGAAATGAGAAATTTAATACTTGGAGGCAAATATATATATACAGGGTATATCAAAAATACTTTTACAAAGTTCCTTACACCAATAGAAAGACAAAAGTCTACATGTGTCTACCTGGATCATCTCTGACAGCTTCTGGAATGTATTCTTTGTGGTCAAGTGTACAAGAGGATCTTGGTCTTCCTCAATCCATAAAACTTGTAATAACCACACATCTTGTCAAAACAACGTGACGATAAACAGAAGCAAATGTTTCGACGATTCAGCTGCCTTTGGGCTGGAAATGCAATCTGATACAGCTGTGCAGCCTCACATTCCTTACCAATCAAGCAGCCATATGTAAAAATTATATCTGCCTGCTCACAATATAAATATTCTGCCATTATTAAATGGAACACTTCTCCGTTAACTTACAACTACACATGTTAATTGTTGAAGACAGAGTAGCCACAAATGTACACGAATGACAAATGTAACCTAGTCTACATGGCAACACAACACCATCTACCATAAACTTTCTTTAAACTTAATAACTCAAAGGCAAAGGAGTCACAGACATATGTTTATATGGACTTTTGTCCTTGTTCTGATGTCGGGAACCTTCCCCCAAAGTTTGTAAAAAGTAATTTTGATACACCATGCATATATGTATAACCAGCTTCACAGTGGACAAAAGAATGTTCGATGGCCGTGGTATAAAGACAAGCTAAAAAGTAACCTCTCAGCTGTCAATGTGCCTCATACTAATTTTGAGCGGTTTGCCTCGGATAGAAATGACTGGAGATATCTGTACCAGAGTGGTATCAGAAATTTCGAAATCAGTCGTATTGAAAGGCTAAGAAACAAGACAATGAGTGGAAATGTGTCAGCAAATATTCCTGTAGCTATTTCCTGGTATGTGGATTTGTATGCTGGCAGGACTCACATATACAACACAAACATAAAAACTGAATGAGGCTGTCAGATCCTAATATGTTGAAATTGATGGGAGAGTCCATCATATATATATATATATATATATATATATATATAACCGATTTGTGACTGGTAGGGATAATTCTAAGGAGGATATTAATCCAGAGAGAGCTCAATGTAAACTACAGAGCATTATAATAATAATGAATCACAAAGAAAACGTTAAATATCCATTTCAGTTATAATTTATTTCATGAATATCTATATATTCATATCTTCATATTGAATGCTTTTAAAAGCTTTCAGTCTGAAGAGATGAATATATAGAAATATTCACAAAATAAATTATAACCAAAATGGATATTTAACATTTTCTTGATTAATTATATATATATATATATATATATATATATATATATATACACCCAAGAAAAGAAAGGAAGACAAGATATAGTCAGTAAAAAAGAAAAAGAAAAATAAGAAGAGATAGAAGAGAAGGTTACAATATATCCAAAATCTTTCATTGAGTAGACATGATTTCCAGTTAAATTTAAATCCCATAACATCTTACTTAATGTAAGTGATTTTCATTGGTTAAACCCATTCACATGTCTGGTCTTCTCTTTTTTCTTTTCTATATCATCCTTATATTCATATTAATCTTTATTTCTTCTTATTTTTCCTTTTTACTGACTATATCTTGTCTTACTTTCTTTTTTCGGCTATATCTTGTCTTTTTTCTTTTTCTTTTTGAGAAGATTATATCTTATGGCTTTCTTCTTTTTATATATATATATATATATATATATATATATATATATATATATGAAGAAATATAGTCTTAAGGTGTGCTATATTTATGGGATAAAGTGCTCAATATCAGAGATAGAGCGTGTGTAAATATAAAAGTGAACATAGAAATCAACACTTAGAGGCAACAGTCTGTTTCATGCTAGATGAAATCATGGCCTGATGATTGCATCTAACATGAAACAGACTGTCACCTCTAAGTGTTGACTTCTATGCTCACTTTTTTATTTATATTTATATATATATATTTAACGCATTTTTGTAGCAGAAATATGTATGTTTGAATGTAATAGCATATAATAAAGAATTATAGCTCTTTTGTATCTTTTTAAAATTAATCGTATGAACATTTGAATTTATACTTGATTCGTTCTCATTGCATTTGTGTGTGTGTGTGTGTGTGTGTGTGTGTGTGTGTGTGTATGTATATGACAACTTGTCTGAAAAGGTGTAGAATAGGCATAAAAATCTCAAGAAAAACACTCACAAGTGACATCCAAGATGAATTTAGAATGAGAAATATTTTTTTCTTATTAAGCCATTAATACCCACCATTCTAAAAATGAGTTTTAGGTAGAAATCTATAATTACTACCAAGTTTTTAATAAACATATAATTAATACTAGATTTTTTTTTATAAATCTGTAATCAATACAAGATTTTATGATGGTTTATTACTGGCTTAAAGTAGAAATGAAAAGCTATTTCAAAGTTTCAATTCCATCTTGTCTTTTTTATTTCTCCTTGTACAGAAAACTTTTTGCTTGAAGAGAGAAATTTAAATTTTCAGTAAAATATGTACTTGAACCATTTTTACCTTTCTGTTGATTTTGTGTGTGTGTGTGTGTATATATATATATATATATATATATATATATATATATATATATATATATATAATACAATTTTTTAATTTCAGCGTTTTCTATCAAGTGCAGCATATATTTGGTCACCTGACGGATAGCAAGTTGCAGTACCATGAACCAGAAAGTTTCTGGAAAGTCTTTAAGTTGTGGGGACAAACAATAAATGTCCACGAACAACAAGATGCCTTTGACTTCTTCCAAGCTCTCATTGACCAAATGGACGAACAAATGAAAGTGAGACTCTAATTTGGATCCCTTTTTTTCCTTTTTTTTTTTTTTCTTATAAAATATTTTTCTTTCAATATAATTTGTTGTTACACTGGAAACAACATCCATTGAAAACATTTTCACTGGTTCATAATGAGTTAAAGAAATTTTATATAGAAAAAAAAAAGAAATCTGGGTTTGAATACCAGAAAAGTTAGTGTATATATTTTGGCTACTTGCACCCTCTATGTTCCTTACAATATAAATCATAAATAAAAATCAGTAGTTCACATGTTTATTTTTCTATTTGCAATTATCACACAATCATTTCTAAATTAATTTCAATCTTTAGCATTGCCCATAAGATAAAATAGAAATCCCTGCACAATTTGTTTTTTTCTCTGCTATTGTTCATGTTATACATATTTTCACTTAAGGTAGTAGCAACTGCAAATCAATCCTTCCTTAGGTTCTTAAGAGTGGAATTCAGTTCTTCTAGTGCCCATTATCTTCCCATATTCATGGAATGATGCTGGTAGTCTTTATCACACATCAACAATTGGCAGGCCATTGTTGACAGAAATCAGACATTTTCTCAAAGAAGTCTAACAATAAAATGTCTCTCTGAAAGTTTTTATATTATTTTAATGCAAGTGATTTTCTTTTCTTTCTCAGAAACTTGGCAGAGAGGAAGTATTCAAAAAGAAATTTCAAGGAATATTTTCTGATCAGAAAATTTGCAAAGATTGTCCCCATCGGTAAATAATTGTTTTTTTTTCCTCAGCATCAACAACAATAAAAATCTTTAAAAATTGTAAATCTACAGATTTTCTAATTTAATAAGCAAATCATTTTTGTATCCTTTTTGAGAAGGCAGCCATTGTTCCTTTGGTTGAAACATTTGTTGATTATTTTGTCTCTTGGTTGGTATGGTTGCTTCATTCTTTTAGAACAAACTGCACAGTAATAAGATAGAATAATGCATATACATTTATAACCTATGCATTGTACAAGATAAAGCTAAAAGATTTTTTGTAAGCTGGTGGTTAGAAATTTGCATCATCAAGTGGACATTCAAAGGTTCATTGCTTATCCAAAAGCAATTAAAAATTATCTTTCATCCTGTGGTATTTTCATTTCAACTTGGCAGACTGGAAAAAGCTGAAAGAATTCTTCTCTGCAGAAAATTTTTGTCATTACAAAAACTAATGTCACAGGTTTTATTAATAACAGTGGACAAAGAAAGATTTTCCTATCTACATTTCTTGGAGTAATGAGAAAATCTCTGTGACTACGTTTGCTTTTAATAACAGTAATAATAGTTACAGAAGGCTTTTTTATTGGTAGCAGTATATACTTATCAATAAAAGGCCTTTAGTTCTTGCTTTATTTTCACACCATATTTTATAGCTTTTTTCCTTTTTAATTTGAACTTTTCACCTTTTTCTTTAATCCATTATTTTTCACTTTTATGAATTTAATGTATTTAGTTTTCCTCATAGCCCCAAGCTACCTAAAGAGTATGTCATGCACTCTGTAGGCCCTGTAACTCTTTTTTACAATTACTGTCTTGTTACAAGAAGTGGCATATAATGAAGCAACTATTCCAATTCAAAATGGCAAAAAAAGCAATCTGAATTTCCTCAACACAACACATTTGATAAAATCTATTTTTTATTTTTATTTACAGGAAAAATATAAAGATTGTTTATTGAATAATGTTGCAAAACAATAAAACTGTTTTATTTGTATTTTTGTGTTGTGAACAAAATTCCACAGATTGAATAATTCATGGCTGATTTGAGAGTGAAAAAAAAAAATGAAAAACAATATCAACAATTATAAAAATGTACATTATTTACATTATTCGAACTATTGTCCTCATCTTTGTCGTCATATTTATTACGTTTCGACCGTTGTACGCTCCGGCCTTCTTCAGGTGGTTGGAATGTCGAACTGAACCCTTTATTTCACTCACTGGGTAGACTGATCTAGTTCCACGTTCAATGGATGTCAGTTATCAGTTATCTCCTGTTAATTTCCCTCTGAAAGTTATTGAACGCACACTCTTTGGATCCTGTCACTGGATCTAACTAATGCCTTTATCCACGTGCCATGTGTCCTTGAGGACATCTGTGTATGAATTTCTGGGTATTATAAACCTAATGTCTTCAGCAATCATTTTTTACCAGTGCTTATATTGCAATTTTTGCTGTTATCATTGCATGTTTTTACCAGAGCTCATATTGCAATTTTTGTTGTTATTATCGCTTTTCTCTGGCTCTCCTTATTACTGGTTCCCATATTGTATTCATTTCTATGCTTGGTCGGTGTTTTCGTTCGGTGTGTTCCTCCCACGTTTCAGTGGACACTGGTAATTACACCGCTCACTCTAGCAGTAGGTTCGAAGCTAGCGTCCAGCTTCCAGACAAAAATAAACAGTCGTAACTTAATGTGAAACTCTATAACAGTGCACGTCACTACAGTCCCAGCTGCACACCCAGCCAATGTCCCAGACCGTTTTTATTGACCAAAAACATGGCCAACGCACCAATCATCGTGGTTGGTCTCGTTCTCAATCAGAGTCCCCAGCTCGACCAATCAGCATGCAGACCGCCACTAGACTAATCATGCCAAGCAGCATAAAATAAATGTCGGAGAATGTACTTTTCTTGGACCAAACTTGCAAGAGGAAAGGATGCAGCTGACGTAATGACGAACTGTCTAGCTTGGGTTTATGCACATATCCATCATAAAACTGTAGCCCGACAAGCAAAATATCTTGGACGCTTCGACTCCAGTAAGTGCGAATATTTATCGTCATAGTCGGCTCAGGAGATTTTTGTGGCCTAGCATATGTGCTGATTCCTTAAGTTTACAAATTTTCCAATGATGTTCTTTCTCTATGATCGCAACCTGATCCCACAGAGGGTGGTGATCTCCCTTCTCTCTCCATATGTGGTCAGCCACACCTGATTTTTCTACTTCCCCTCGTGTTACAGCTTTCTGGTGTTCTTGAAGCCTTACCTTAAGGGGGCAGCCTGTCTCCCCCTTATATTTCTTTCCCCAGCTGCACGGAATAGCATACACACTGTCTTTAGTCATGTTCTCCTCTATGGGAGGGGTCTTACTCGGGAGAGATATCTGCGAAGTGTTGTCAAGCTTTTGAAAGTTGTCCTGATGTTATATGGACCGCAGATCCTTTGTATTTTCTGTGATAACCCCTTCATATAAGGCAGGCTGAAACGTAATATGGCGACAAAGATGAGGACAATGGTCCGAATAATGTAAATAATGTACATAATACCTCATCTCAGAAATATAGAGAGATACTGAATTATAAAAATGTATACTTATTTACTAAGCTTAGTTTGCCATAAGGCTGCTAGTTTGGGGCACTTAGTGAAGAATATTCACTAACAAATGGTTGGCCACAATAACTTGCTCAGCTGGTACCCAACTGTTGACATGTATTTTGAACTTATTCTCAATGGAAGAAATAAACATTTGTTCATTTTCTGTCATTAATTTGGCATCTGGTTGAAATATGATATTTTTCAAGTTCTCCTCCTTCCCTCAGTGAAGCATTGAAATGAAAGAAAGTCAACTTGAAAAGAAAATAACACAAATTTGATGACAAAAACATCATACAACAATAACATTTTTAATTTAATTTTAGTGTTGTGTCTTACAGATTTAAAATTTCTTGATATTAAAATCACCACTTCTCTTCCCAAAATAAATATTGTATTATTCCACAGAAAATTCCACTCCTTACAGACTTAATGAGATCACACACCTTCACCAAATTCCACTCCATTTCGTGACCATCAGATTATCCCTGTCCCTTTCCACTATCAGATTAAGAATTGCATTGGAGAAAGTTTGTAGAAAAATCTGTGAAATTAAATAACATTACTTTGAAAATTTCAGCCAAAACAGTCTCAGGAGATTTGACAACTTAAAAGTGAAAAATAGAAGAAAGAAAAAAAAATACATTCTTTATAGAATTACTTTCTTTATACCAATACAAATATGGTGCCACCAAAAGTCATTTCATCTGGACACCTTTTTTTCTCCGTGAATTTAACTAAACAATTTATCAAGGTATCTTGGATGTTAGTAAATGAAAGAAAATGCAAGTTTTGAAGCTGTTTGTTTCCTTTGATTGTTTTTGGATTTGTTTATACGAGAATAAAATGTAAGGAATAGAAGAATCTTTGATCCAAATCCACATTTACTTTGTATATTATGATCTGAGATTAAATCTTATGAACTATTGATTTGCTTTAAGTTTAAACATTTTTTTCTCAATTCTTATATTTTAGAATTAAGATAAATAGCAAATCTCAAGCTAAAGATTTGATTATTTGCCCATACACATATATCCATCAATGCTACCTCGAAAAAAGCTTATTTTGAGGGGTGAAGTAGGAAACCTTACAAGAGCTGAAATAGATAAGCATTTTAAGAGTATTTTTTTAATATTGGTCAATAGCAGGTCATTATGGTGAAAACTGAACAACCTCTTCTTTCTCAAGTGAATGATGGCAAATGTCTATAAAAGGAAATTTATTGAGCAATCACCATTTTTGATTGGTTGAATTTGCCTTTGGATTTTATCATTCACCAAAATTCTCTGTCATCTCTTCCTTCACTCTGAAGTCAGACAAAATGACCACGTGTAAATTGGACGGGGAGCAATGAAGTTTTTGTTTATTGAATATGTTTGATCTTTTCAAACTTTACTGGTTTTTCTGACCAAAACTCTTGTTTTTCAGATATGAAAGAGAGGAGCCATTTTTTGCTCTAAATTTGACTGTGAAAAATGCAACATTACAAGACTCTTTGGATCAGTTTGTAAAAGGAGAACTACTTGAAGGGGACAATGCTTATTTTTGCGAAAAGTGTAGGGAAAAAGTAAGTTTCAAATATTTTTGTATCCTTTTCTGTATTTTGTGTTAATGTTTCATATCCATCTTTACTTCTTTTTCTCATGTTTTTCTTTTCTTTTTGTTTCTATTTTTTCAGAGAAACACAATAAAACGAATGTGTATCAAAACACTTCCTCCATTGCTTTGTATTCAATTGAAACGGTTTGGTTATGACTGGGAAGCACAGAAGGCATTAAAATTTGATGACTATTTTAAAGTAAGTTTTTGAGTTTTTTAAAAAAAATAGAAAAAAAGAAAAGCATTTTGTTTTTTGTAAAAACCTCTTATTTACAGATTTTTTTTTTTCTTTTCTTTTACAGTAAGGTTCACCCAGTACAAGGCCTGGGTCCACTCAAGTTAGAGGGTTATGTTAGGAGGCAATTTGTATGGATAGAAGGGGAAGATAATGGTTAACCCTAGCCTTGAACAAATTAAGATTGTAGTGATTGGAGAACCATCCTCTTGGGAGTCGGTTTCACAGGGCAGTTCAAGTGAAACTTACTTCTCACTGATGGAATACAGAGGAATGTGGGTGGTTTGTTACAATGTAAATAGCATGGTGTGTCCTTGCTGTGAAGGTTTGAACTGGCAGAAGCACTGAATATAGTTTGTCAAGGCACGTTCCATGAAAGTAGTGATAGAGCAGCAAGAGGTGTGCCACATTTCACTTGTGAGAGAGATGGTGGAGGGTAGAGAATAATTCATTATCCACAAGGACTCAGAGATGCTTTTGAACTCTATCAAGGCTGGAGAATGTAGTCTGGGTAGTTCCCTCCCAAATATGACAACAGTACTCTATTTTTGGCCTGATCTGGCTCTTATAAAGGTAGAGGAAAGCATGCGGAGTCAGGTACTTACTGGAGCGGTACAGAGCACCAGCCATTTTACCTGCACCTTTAGCAATGGATCATATGTATGAGTTCCACTTGAGGTCAGGTGTGAGTTTAAGGCCTAATGGTCTTCAAGGCATGGTGCCTCCCTGAGGAGACATCTATTCTTCATACCTAATGGTAGTTCAAGGTTTGATTGACAGTGATGGAATATAATTAGTTTGGTTTTCAAGGCATTGAATGTAACTAGCCTGTTTTTACTCCACTGGGTAATATATGCTAGATTGGAAGAGAGATCAGTTGCCAATCTCTGACCATCAAGAGTTTTTAGAAGTGTGCCCATATATAGTGATATCATCAGCACAGATGTTTATAAATGATTTGTGTATATTCTTAGGTAGATCATTTATCATTGGATTTGGTATATCCTCTCTCTAATATCTAATCAAGCTGTAAATGTTTCTTAATCCATTGCTTCTCATTTTGTTCAAATGATATCACTTCATACCTCAGGACAGAGGAAGGATTCAGCCTGTTTAAGAAATTTCATTCTTTCTCTCTTCAAATCACAAAATAATTTGTTTTCTTTGCCCATTTTTCTTTTGTTATAAATGACTGCTTCATTCAATCTAGCAGTATCTTTTATAAATATTATAAATTCTGTTTTTTTTTTTTTTTGTTTTTTGTTTTTTATCAAACAAATTTCATAAAATGAGAATTTTGCAGAAGAAATTAAAAGAAAATTTTTTTAATTGGATATTTTCTTTCTTCAATTTCTCATTTTCTTTTAAGTTTCCTACATTCCATATATATCTAATGTTAAAAAAAAAAATTCCTCAAATCTATTTAAAAAAATTTTTACCAATCCTTATCAAGTTAAAAAAAAAAACAGTTCAATACTTTTTTCCAGAACTTAAGTGTGATAAAAGGTGTTTCCTAGAGGTTTGTCTTTTCTAAAAGGAAATTCATTATTTTTATTATTCCATTGTCGTTTAAACAACTATTAACTCTGTCTTTGTTAATTTTATGAAAACATCTTGGCCAATACTTGTATTTTTGTCCTTCTTAATGGTATATTACATCTGTGGTGATTTTGGGATGTTATCATATGAAGGCAATGAAAAAGAAGTGATATTTAACTAGGTTTATTGATCCTTTTCATACTTTTCTTAACCTGTGGATTTGGTATGCTAAATCATACTTTTCTCTTAACAAATTTATAGATCAAAGTATCAGTTTCTTATTTACAAGAGAACAATTTCAGCAGAACTGGAAAAAAAATAATTTCTATCAGAAAATCAGCATCTCTTAAATGTTTTCATGGATTTTGTAGAAAATATTCAATAATTTCTGAAAACCACCAGATGTAAGATACTCCAGATGACACTTCTTTTCATTAAGCCTTTAATCTCATCTGTGAAAATTTCTTATTTGATTTTGATAGCCATATTGATTTTTTTGCCATCAGTTTCCATGGGTGCTTGATATGGAACCTTACACAGAAGAAGGAATGGCAAGACGAGAGTCTGAATCTGTAAATATGTGTCTTGAAGAAGACAATCTGGACAAACAGCAGCAGCAGCAGCAGCAGCAGCAACAACGAGAAGGGAACAATTCTGTATGTCAAGTTCAATCAAATGAGGCAATCCATGTATCAACCAACACTACTGCTAATAAGATAAACTATGAACTGGTGGGCATTGTTGTCCATAGTGGACAGGCTAATGCTGGTCACTATTATTCATACATTAAGGATAGGAGGTAAATCATTCTCTTCTGTATTAATTTGAATTGGGGTATTACCCATAAACCAACCCCCTCCACACCAATCTTGTTGTGCAGAATATTTTGACACAGTTAACCATTCTGTCTGATTTATAAGTCAGGCTTTAGATAAAGCTTGTGTTGTTATGACTGATATTTTCCTTTTTGTTTATGATCATTTTGTGAGAGTTGCACTAAATCTTTAATATTTGAATGAAAACTTTTCATTTGAATAACTAAAAAGAATAAAAGAAATCAGTTTGTAATAAATGTTTAAATGCATATTCTGAACTTAAAATTCCATGTTTGTATTTTGACAAGAACAAGAAAAAATGTTGATGATTTAACAAATAAAATTTTCCTTATTTAAGTAAAGTTGTCCTTGACATTTATTGTATCTTTATTTGGGGAAAAATTCAGTTATGTTTGCAGAGTCAGAAATTCTAACCCTCAAACAATTTAAAAAAGTAAAGGGACGAGTGTACAAAAATAAATATTGAAGAATTGACAAATAAGTACGCTTCCTTATTTGTTAATTGAATATTGATTGTATATAAAGTTTTTTTGTTTAATTCCTTCATCATTAATAACAATACTTACATTGAGCAACAATTAGCAAAACTCATTAACCATTGCTAATTTTACGAGTTGAATTCTCACTTTATCCTACTGTGGTCTCATAAGGGGCTAAACTTAATAAATCTCTCCTTTGATTTTTCTAGAAAATATTTAAACATTGCTATAATTTTGACAGCAAGACTGTTTTGAATAACTATTGTCAGAAAACCTATAGGAATTTGAATGAAACTGGAGACTCTTTGAATCCGAATATTTTTTCATTTCAATTTGTTTCTCTTCTGTAAAGAATAATTCAAAATACAAAATAAGAGTAATATTGTCCACATCTTGAAAATATTAATTTGGATTTTGCGGGCTTTTCTAAGTTTTTGATTTCTTAATCTTGTTTTGTATGATTCCAACATTTGTCAGCAGGACAATATCTTACAACAATATCTTGAACAAGATTTAAAGACAACAATTAATTATAAATCTTTTGCAATATGGCCATTAGTGCCTTAATAATAATTTTTTTTTTTTTTTTTTTTTTTTTTTTTAAATTTGATATTTTAAATTGACGTTTCAAACTAAGAATCTGTTTGTTTTTCTGGCTTTCATTTGTGACTAAATGTTTCAATTTTCTTTTTCTTGTGCAGAGGAACAGTTTCTTCCAATCCACGGAAAGGTTGCTGGTTTAAGTTCAATGACATCACAGTTGAAGAATTCCATATGACAGATGTCAGTCTGGAAGCAGAATGTTTTGGTGGTTTATACAAAGCAAAAGTTTATGATCAAAGTATGACTTTATTCCTCCTGTTGAAATTTTATTCAAAATTTGATAGAAATTTTTGCAATATTTTTTTTTCCCCTAAATCTTGTTTTAAGATAATTTTTTGTCACAATGAAAGAAAATGAATTGAGATAAGAATTGTAGTTTGAAAAATTAAATCTGCAAAAATAAATTTGAAATTCAAACCTAGAAATAATCCCTCATAATCCAGTAAGATCATATAGCACCCATTACTTCACTCTTGGATCGAGTCAGGTTGATAAAGGAGTTGACATAAAAACTTGATTTGTTGGTTTCATGAAACTACAAAAAATCCATGTTATTTTTCTCCAGTGGTTTTTGTCGTCCTATAAGTCTTGAATAAGAAAAGAACAAATTGATCCTTCAAATTTCAATGCAAATTGAACTTTTATGAGACTAATGACCTGTTGCCAATGTAAAATTAAACTCCTTCATGGATCACATCCCAGAAGAAGCCAGTGAATCTTGTAGAAATGAAATCTGCATTCATCCATATTATAACATCTTGTCTTATCCTAAAGCAGCAATAAGCATAAAAAAAACCCTAAAATCCAAGCTTGTATCATTTGATCATCACTAATTAGATCCTGAGTTTTCTCAAATTGTGATAAATGGTTGCCATCTCAATGAGCCTCCTTGCTTCAAAAGTCTATTGGGATTCAAGTTCACTACACATCAAGTGGAACTCCTATCTATCTATCTATCTATCTATCTATATAATATATATATATATATATACACATATGTTTTAAAGTGTGCTATATTTATGGGATAAAGTGGTCAATATCAGAGATAGACCGTATGTAAATATAAAAGTGAACATTGAAGACAACACTCAGGCAACAGGCTGTTTCATGCTAGATGCAATCGTCAGGCCGACGATTGTGTCTAGCATGAAACAGCCTGTCACCTCTGAGTGTCGACTTCAATGTTCACTTATATATCATTGCTAAAGTTTCTGGAAAAATGGCCAACTCATTGTAGCTACTACAGAAAGTACTTCCTTCCAGCTTGGACAGAATCCAAAGTCATTTATATCTCTTTGTGGGGGATGACATACTTTCCACGCTGCACGCCCTTTCTCGTAGATGCAATGTCACAAGACTGTAGGTACTCTATTGCTATTTCCATAACAAATATTTGGATAAAATCCATTCTTTAGTTCAACCAGTTCAGACCTTTATAACTAAAATCCATCATGCCCTGCCCCATGGAATTGAACCACCCTTATTCTCTCTGTATTTCAACTGTAAGGATGAAGTTCCACTCAGACAGCCTTTTCCCAAGAACCGCTGCTTTGTAGAACAGAATCTCACATGGATGCTTCCCCAACTGCTAACAACAAAATCTTAATCTCTTCAAGTCAAGGGTCAACTGTTACCTATTGTGACACTGGTCAGTTCAGGGTCAGATGTGACACTGAGTCGTCGGCCCGTGGTCATCTCCAAGTCACGGCATGAAACTGTGATATTTCTCCTACCAGTGTTTTGGGGTTGACTCTTAGTCACTGCCACCAACCTGTGTCCCGGTCGATCAGTGATTGTCGCTGCCCGGCAGGATCCTTTGGTCAGGGTACCAAGTGGGAGGGTTGGTTGATTTCAAACGGCTTCACACCATATGCAACCGGTTCAACACCAGCTCCATCGTTCTCAGCTCACTTCCAATGTCTGGTTACCAAAGCAACTACTTCAATCTCAAGTCTAACCTACCAAAGTTGTGATTTTGATCTTAGGTAGATGAGATCAATCAGACATCGGACCGTAGTGTAAGATGAGTCTAAACTGGAGGTGATATCACACAAGCGTAAAGAAAAGAAGCAAATAAAAACCCAAGAGGTTCAAGTATGCTGAAAGAAACAAATCAACTTTTATCTGTCTGATCAGGAGTGTTTTTTCTCCCAACCGGTTTCTTTGGAGAGTGACCCTTTTATACTTCTTAGGCAAGTTCTGGTCTTCTAAGTCAACTGGTTTAGTTTTTAAGTGCTGGCTTAGCTTCATTCATCAGTATAACTTGCTATTGGTAGGATAGGCGAAGTCGGAGATCGTGGAATCTCTTGGTCAGCTTCGGCAAGGCAACTCTCTGGTTCCTGCTAGCGAACTGACTCCAACTCAACTGCCACTGGCGAACCGAGGGTGCTCGTTTATATGGACATCAACCAAAAAACGGTGCAGGGTTAGACACAGCCTGGGGTTCTTGGTAATTCCCAATTTCTGACAAGGAAAATTGATTACTTCTCATTTTGGAAAATTAATCACTTTCCATTTTTGAGGGGATCCCTTCATGCATGAGGAGAGGTTGCAGGATAGCTATCCTCCTAAACTCCCTCCTCCTCACATTGGTACCTCATACCAAATCCTTTCGGTGGGCATTAGTAATTTCCCCATCTTTCTCATCAAATTACCTCCGCCTATCACCATTGCTACCACTCAACCAATGGCATCCCTGCTGTGCGGGTGTGACTAAGCTGGCCTCATTAAAATTATAAACTAGAATTTTTGTTTACAAAATTAAAACCATATCCTCGACACTTGGTTATTCTGTGCTTTTCTCGACCAGTACTTTTACATCATCAATCAATTGTCAAAGCCCGCCATTCTCTCCCCCTCGTGGAGCTAGCATCCACACAAACCCCTGGCTTCCTTGAGAAAAATAAATCTCTTTATCTTCAAATCGGCAATTCTTTCGAGATATTTTCTCATGCCAAAATTTTTATAATTAACATATGGCCTTACCTTGCCTGTACTTAAGATATCTTGTTTTTGGTTTTTCTTTAACCAGTACTTTTACAAACATCATTAATCAATTGTCAAAAGCTTGCATATGGCCTTTTTGTGAGCCCACTGTTTATGCCAATTCTCTTTTGAGAAAAGTAACTTTTTTTTTTCTTTTTTCTTTTTTAAGTAAAAATAAAATTTCAAGGTATCTTCTTTACTGTTCTCATTATTTTCTTGTTTAATTTTTATGGTTAATTATTTAATCAATTACCATAGCTAAATAGTGTCACACCTATCCTCCGTATCCTTTTAATTTTTACTTTCCTACTTTTACTTTCATGTCAAACACCTTGTTCAGTAACCCTCTACCATTTAAAAAAAAAAATTGATAATCATCATGTTTACTCATGATTGAGAAGCAATGGTAAATTCTTCCAGCTTAATTGTTTTTAGCAGACAAGCAATTCTGTATACTGGATTAGTGCATACATTGGCACAATAACAATAAAAGTAAGTGGCATGCAACACCCTCTTTGTTGAGAGGGGGAATGGTATATATAGAATCTACAGCCTTCAGAACATATATTTCATTATCCCTATTTGAGGGACAGAATTAGGAGCACTTTTACTGGCTTAATTAACAAATGAGAAAGAGAGAGAAAGAGAATCTAGTAAGGAGACAAATAAGACTAAACAGTAGAAAAGAATAGAAGAGGAATGGACATGATGAAAACAAAAAAAAAGTTAAAAATATTTTAGCTCAAATTAAAAATTAAAATTATTTTTCAATTAAGAGACAGAATTTGAAGCATGTTAGTTGTTTCCACTCCCACTCTGCAAATTTCCAAGAGACAACAAAAGAACAATAAGATATATATATGTCCATTTTTATCAGAGTCAGATTTACTATTAAAGCTAAAGTTTTGGAATTATGGGGATAAAGAGTTAAATTCTATGATTCCAGAGATTTGCCAGACTTGTTTCTTTTAATGCCATGTTTCTTTGGCTTTCATCAGAAGTATGTTACACCTGGGGTATCACGGACACCTCGAGGTGGTGTAATGGTTAGCAAGCTTGTCTCGCTAGAACTATTACGACTGAGTAGTGAGTTCGATCCTCACTGGGTGCCCCATACTTTCGGCCTTGTGCCACATCTGAGCTACGCTTGGAAAATCACTACACCTGGGGTATCATTAGAAGTTGCTTAGTATTTTCATCATCTCAATTAGAACACCACAGTCCAACATAATCACAAGACCAAGTGTTAAGGCACCTTGTTAGTAGTGTTAATGTGAAATTAGATGAGATGTGAAGTGTTTTGTCTATTCTTATCTAGAAACTGACATTTGTTGGCCTTTTGTTGGAAGGTATTACAGTTTTTTTCAAAAAGAATAAAAAATATTACACTATTTTTGCAACACAGGACAGCTGAAGAATATATGATAAAACTTTGTGACAACAAAAAAATACACAACAATTTCATGCCCGAATTTTGCAGAACTGTTTACTTCTGAAACAAATAAATTGACATTCCAACAACCATTTTAGATGAATTGATGTGCCATAAAACTATAATATGAATTCAAATTGTTATTTAAAGGCTGTCCACTTCTCCACCTTTAATATTAAATTCATTTTTATTTTAATTTTCAGGCATGACTTATCCTGAAGAACGTATCCGTTATTGGAATGGTTACATGTTATATTATGAGCGAATTGATGAACCGAAAACTCCAGTTTCTGCTAAGAAAACAAAAGTCTCTCTTTCTAAACGGACACATTTGGAACCAAGGTAAATTAGAATTTGAATTGTAAAATATCAATACCAGATCTAAAGACATGAAAATTTGATGTGCTTTTTCTTTTTAAACAAAAAGTAAACAAAGGATTTATATTTATTATTTAAGTTATTATTTATTCTGCCGCTTTCCATTAGTCTCTTTTCACTTTCTGGAAATGTTAATAGATTTATTAATTGAGAGACATTTCAGTGCTAAACTCGCTCTGAATTGAGATGTCATTTGAAATAAGATAAAAACAAATTTCTCTAGATCCTGAAAGGAATATTTCTGTTTGCTATTTTATTGCATTAATGTTTTTAATCTTCCAACCATATATTTATTTCCTCTTTTACAATTTGATGTTTGTATAAAGACCAAGAATCTTCTTTCATTAACATGACTAATATACTGTAATTAGTCTGCAAAGATTTTTACATTCACTGCTATGATCTTTGAATGCTGTTGTCACTACTTGTATTTGCAGCAGACGCAGTCTCAACTCTGACAGCCTTGTTGAACTGACTGAATTAGTGCATAAGGGTGAAAAACGTGGAATGTTTACAGTGAAAATGCCAGCCAGTATTGAGCAAGTGATCAGAGCAGAAAATATCATCTTTGTCAAAAACAGAGATGTTTACAATGCAGAATATTTTCGATTCATGAAAAACCTGGCAGCTTGCAATGCGGTAGATTTTTCCTCCTTTAAACTTTTGTCAATTTGCTCAGACCAGTATCCTCATCTTTGTTGTCTCAGTCATTACATTTTGACTGGTTAGTTCTCCAGTCTTCCCCATGTGTATGTTGCCTTCAGTAATCATCTAATCTCCATTGGACAAATTTGTTGCTAGAATTGGTGGAGAGGTGGCAGAGAAAACAAAGGAAGTTCACATGTTAAAATGGCATGAACAAAACAACAACGATGAAGATACCAGAATGAATACATCTTTGAAAAATGACTTCAACTTTTCTTGTGTTTCTTATTTTCTTCCAAAGTCTGAAAGGTTTTTTTAGGACTGAAATGTAAAATTAAAATATGAACAGCATTTTTCACAACTTTCCATAAATATAAAAAAAATTACTTCTATTTTGATTCAGTTTTTATAAATTCCAAAAAATAAATGTTAGCTTGTTTCCTGATGACAAACTAAGTGTTGTCTATTTCTCTCTGATTTAGTATCAATCGTAGCACAATTCTCCACGTTAGATTTAGCAAATGGGTTTCACTGATGATTGCCTTGTTCACCCTCTGCTCTCTATGTTGTCATTCTCATTTGCATATGATACTACACCTCCATGAACTGAAAAGGCTGGACACCCTTGTTTCTTCGACTACTATTTTCTGATTACTCTTGTACTGTGCTCTCCTCCTTCCTCTTGTCTGTCTTTATCTTAATGGTGATCTTGGTCTTCCTTTTCTTCTTCACTCTCGTCCGTCTTTTCACTCTCACTTTCTTCCATTTCCTGCTCTGTTCCATTTTTGTGACTGTCTCTTCTTGCTCTTCCATTTCCACATCACCCAATTTGTTTCTGCTTCTGAATTGATCCGCATGTGCTATTATATTTTGTCCCTTTTTCTCAAGTATAGCCATGTTGTCTCCTTTTTGTATCAGGAAATTTGCTTCTTCTGGCTCAGCCTCTTTATTCTTTCTATACCTTTTCTTTCATTGAAAAGGACATAGTGGGCTTTGATTTGTCTGCCCATTAATGCTGAAGGGCTCAGCGTTCTTCCTGCATGGGGAATGGATCTATAACTGAGAAGCATTTTTGATAAATACACTTCTAGGCTTTCATTAAGTGGTGAGAATGCTTTTAACCCCATTTTCACCGTTTGTACCATTCTTTCCGCAATGCTGGGGTACTCCATTCCTTGAGAATATCGTTCTTAGTACTTGCTTTATTGTGGTGGCTTTTCTGTCTTTTAATCTGACAGCCTCTGGCCATCCTGAATATGAGTCCACTAATACTAAGAACAATCCCCTATCTTTGATATGCGCATGATCCATGTGGACCCTAACCCATGCCTCTGTTTCCTTGGGCCATGAGTGAGTTTTTCTTTGCTTGAAATTTATTTCTGCACATTTTGGGCATCTCTTAATATACTCCTCTACATCTTTTGAATATCCTGTCCACCAAGCTTGTAACTTTAGTCTTTTTTGCGTTGCTATTATGCCACAATGCATGTCATCATGCACTCCTTTTAATATGTCCCTCTTCAGTGTTTGTGGAGCTACACCTTATATCTCCATTGCATATTATGCCATTTTCTATGCTCAGTTTGTGTTTCGTTTCAAGGGTTGCTCTGCCATTAAACAATTGCTCCATACATTATTTCTTATTCTCTCCATTATTCTGCTTAATATTGGGTCTTGCTCTGTCTCTATTTTGAGTTTATTTAGAGGAAGAACGCCCGTTTCAACCCAGTGTATTATTTTGTCTTCTGCCTTTTCCTGTTTTTCTTCTGCTTCATTCTTGAAATGCAATCTTGATAATGCATCTACGTGAAGGAGAGTGTTCCCTTTTACATATATTATGTCAAAATTGAATGCCATGATCTTTATCACCCATCTCAAAATCCTTGACGATGTTACTTTTGGTAATTCTTTTCTCAGGTTAAATATGAATTCCAATGGTTTGTGCTCCAATTTTAATAAGAATTTCTATCCTACCAAAAAATGTTGTGCTCTTTCCATGCTTCATATAATCACTAATGCTTCTTTTTTTCTTATTCGAGTAGTTAATCTCAGCTGGTGTTAACCTTCTTGATATGTACATGATTGGGTGTTCTGATAGCAGCAATCGCCTTTTCACTTGTGTCTGTGTTACTTCTTTTCGTGGATCAAAAACTTTTATTATTGGTTTGCTCCTCAGCACTTTCTTTACTGTTTCAAAAGCGATAATTTGCTCTTGTGTCCAGTTAAATAAATAAATATTTCAGCCTCCTATTCAGATGGGGTTTGTATTTTTTGTACTCTTTCTATTTTCTTTTTGTATTTGCATATGTTCTGAAAATGGCCTCTTTTTTTTTTTTTGCAATTTCAGCATACTTTTCCTAACACAGGACATTTGTAATTGTCTCTCTTGTGATTTTTTCCACAATATCTACATTTAATTATAGAATTGGTCGTGCTTGTCCTGTATGCCTCGGATTCTTCTTTTGGTTGATTAAATTCCTTAATCAACTCTAACTGTTGTAAAAATTTGATGCTAGCCTCCAAACCCAAGTTACAACTTTGTAAAGCTTCCAGTATTTTTTGTTTGTGGATCTGGTCTTGCAAACCTTCAATTATTCTGGGAAGAATTAATTCATCTTCTATGGTCATTTCCCAAGTTCCCAACTTTTCAAACTCGCAGTAATTAACACATTCTTTTAATCTATGCAAGTACTGTACAATGGACTCATTTGGTGCTTGTCTTGTCTCTAAAGACTTGGTTCTTTCAGCAACACCCAATCTTTTCTTTGGTCTTATGTTCTTTTTTATAACTTTGATAATTTCTTCAAATGTCAATTCGCTCTGGTAACATTGTCAGAAATTTGTTCACCGCTTCGCACCCAGCAGTAGCAAGAAACAAATCGGTTATCCCATTATCACCTCCTTCGGTCTTGGTATCTCTCAATATTTTACTCTTACAAATGCTGCAAACGTTCTGATTCATGTCTCTATGTTTGGGATCTTCCAGCGTGTTCAAGGATCCTATCAGGGCACCATTGTTGTCTATTTCTCTCTGATTAGTATCAATCATAGCACAGTTCTCCACATTACGTTTAGCAAACAGGTTCGCTGATGATTGCCTTGTTCACCCTCTGCTCTCTATGTTGTCATTCTCATTTGCATATGATACTACAGTAAGATTTTAAAAGGCTTGTCCTGAAAGTAATTCCTGTTGAGTCATAAACTCCTTTATTAATAACATGAGACACATGCAGTTAGCTAGATGTGTAGAGGAATTCCTCGTCTAAAATACAGTATAATTTAAAATGATTTTCACCTATAACAATGTATTTGCATCACCTTTGATATCCACTTATCAAATCTCTTCTGGACACTCTGTAGTCCAGTATCTGTTTGTGTCTTCCACTTTACCTGTATCATTGGAGCACTGTCCTCAAAAGCTTTCCTTCACTCAACATAAGTGAAAGTCTTAAGGCATCACAGACCATCACATATATTGCCAGAAATATCTAGAGATGTACATCATTGTTGTGTAGCTAGATTGCATTATAATACTTCTATGGTATTTTCTTACAGATGGCTTCTTAATGTTTCTGGCATAAAACAATATAGCAATCATTGTTCCTTGTTGACCCATTTAAGGAAAAGCAATTATAAATGTTGTCTTGTTATCCCAGAAACCATTCCTCATAAACTTTGTGTGCTGAACACGGGCATTTGAATTTCTTTGGTCTAGAGAAGATGGAGAGCTGCTACTTCAGAAATTGATTCTTGGTCTCCGGTTTATAAAGATACGTCTTGATCTCATTACCAGAGCAAATGTTTTCAAAATACCTTATTGACTTGAAATGAACCATTTGAGGCACACATCCACTCTTTTTTTTTTTTTTTTTTTTTTTTTTTTCAAATGGGCACTTAATTGATGAGGAACCAATTTTATACAAAATTTTTTTATTCAAACTTATGGATAATCTGCTCAAAAACACTAACAAGAGCCAAATTTTTTTATCAATCTCTCAGGCAGGTAGACATCAGTCTGCATGATTCGTATTGTTTTGGTTTTCCTCAGTTAAAGATGTCGATACAATTCAGCAGTTTGTCTTTAGGGTTAAATTTGCCTTCTTTAAACTTTTTCATCCATCTTGAAACAATACTCTCTTCTTGTATCCTCAGACACACATTCTGAGGTCTCTTCTGTGAATTGCTAGCAACATTTCATTCCTTTATGAACAACTAAATGACAACTCAAGTTATTCAACCCTTTAAAAATAAAAAAATTTTGTTTTTTAATATTAAAAAGTGTACTTTTAATATATCAGGTCACAGATGTGTTTTTACTCTTCTACTGACATTTTTTCTAAAGCCCACAAAATAATTTAAAACAGAAACAAATCCAGAGTTCCAAATGCTGAACAGAATTAAAAGTTCATTTTGTTCTTTGATTTCCAGCCTCATGATGACGCTACAGCCAATGCCAATCTCTGCGAAAAATCATTACAGTTGGGCATGAAATTTTTATTCAACACTTATTTTCGGGCAAAACTGAAAGTAAAGTAAGTTCAACAAATTGGTACAAACCAATTTTTGTCTTTTCAAATTTTTTTTTTTTCCACTTTGTCATTTACCCTGATTTTTTTATATATATATATATATATATATACTAAAATTTATTTATTTTTTTTTTACCTCAGTCAAGATCATAGTCTACAATCCTACAGTTAATTGTAAACTCCATAATTTATCAATGACTGTATTGTATCAGGCTTGCCAGGACTGCACACTCAGTTGCCAAAGGTGGGGACTTTAAATTCAGAGTTGTTCGTCTCTTAGACTGGTTGCCAACCACTGATAGAGAGTCCAGTCTGCCATTATTTAACCAATAGCTGAGAGGAGGAGAAATGGTTTCATACTTTTCCCAAGGACATTCGTTCAAAAGCGAATGCTGCAGACTAGGCTGGCATTCAAACACCACTCACCAATTTCTTTTTCCAAGTCTACCTGGACACCCTTTAAAAAAGATCTTCAACTGAAAATTTATCCACAAAAATCAAATTTCTTTTTACAAGAATCGGGTGTTTTTTTTTGTTTTTGTTTTTGTTTTTTCTCTGTATTATTTTATTTTCACTTTTAGATTAAAATAGATTTAGAGATGGGGAGGGGGTATTGATTTTTTTTTTTTTTTTTAAATTTCTTTTTGTTTTAAATCTTTCATCATTGAATGGAAAGATTTGATGGTGATGCTGTGCAAATCTTCTTTACCTGGTACATACAAAAGCAATAATTCCTTGGTAATAGATTAAATAATGAAGTGACTCATCCTCCTCTTTTGATATGAAACATAAAAAATAAATCCACTGGTGATTGGATAGCAAATAACGAAAAATAAACCTAAATTTCATCTTTACATAACATTTGATTATTTCATCCAGTTTAAACTGAATGTTCAACAAAACATTGATTGTAAATGAACACATTTGACAGTTGATTAAAACCGATTTGGATTTCAACCCTTTATCAAACATGATTGGCTCAGATTTCAACAACAGCTTACAACATACGTAAAGGTCAGTAACTTCCTAATTAAAATGGTTTTTTGGGGTTTTTTTATTTCAGAGCCGAATTGGATGATTGGGTGACTGTGATAGAAACATTGGTGAGTCGATGCAAAGATGCTTGCATGGGGTTGGTTGAATTTATGGATGGAGAACAAGGTTATGCTTTTATCAAGTAAGTCTCACATCTTTGTATTCAATTTTCCACTGACTCCTTATCTTGAAAGATTGACAAAAATAACTTTTTTCATATAGAAGAGGCCATTAAACTTCAAAATGGAAATGTTGTTAGTACTTCAGAGAACAGATCATTTCAAGTAAAATCAGTTTAATTGATCAATTGAATTGAAGTTATTGTTTTTTGGGGGTTTTTTATGGGGAGGTCTCTTCAAAGCCAACTTACCAACCTTTTCTAAGTACAATAAGTAATTATTCACTGCTTGCTGATAGATGTGACAAAATGTTCACTGCTTGTAATATTTCATACTTGTTAGATACTTTAATAAATTCATTGTCAGTCCTTTTTACAGGGATTGAAACTATTCCAAAATTTATACTTGTTCTTTATTTCAGGTCTTTCTTGCTTGAGTGCCCTAACAAAGATGTCCGGCTGACAATGGCAAAGATTCTAGAACGAATGATGAGTAGTTTTTTTCAACATGGAGGAGTTGCTGTAAGTCTCTTCTATCCCGACACCTTTTTTTATCTGGACAGGAAATCATTTTTTTTTTTTTAAATTTGAATTTTTACTTTTTTGGCATTTCAGCCATGCAAATTTTTCTTTGACGTTTTATAAAAAAAAACTGTTTTTTCCACATTTCAGATCTTGTGTACAAATTAATGAAAAAAACTTTCTTTACACTGATAAATAGCCACAACACCAAGTAATATTTAAAACTGATTCATTTTTTAAGAAAAAATGTATATCTGTCAAATTAAAGGTGTTAAGATCTTTAAAGAAAAGCAGGTATTTTGTGTTTGTGACTCTTAAATCACCCCAAACATAACATGACTCAACTTGTTTAATATTTCATTCTTTCTTCTCAAAGGTATGAATTCTATTTTGTGTTGCCACAATTATTACCTTTTTCCCAGTAAATAGATTATTGTAATCCATTAAAACATACTTCCACACACACAAAAAACATCTTATCTAAATATAGAGCATAGTCTCACATGAAATAATATTATTTTGATTAAGAGATATTACCTGCAGATAAGGAGTGGCTTTTCTCTGGCAGCAATTGAAAACTTGTATAGCATTATGTGTTGTTGGGATGGAGGGGAGGTGATCTTTGATCTACTTAACAGAAACACCACCCCATTCCAATCAGTACTGGTTTGGGTCATCAAGTGCAATTTGTTTTTAAAGATTTTTCTCTTTCTCTTCTCTTTCAGACCCACAAATCTTTTGATAACATCCTTGGCCATTTACTGCAAATGCTTAATAAAGATTTACCTGACAACATCAAAAATTGCATTCAGTACTTTTTGGTCCTCAAAAGTTACGTGCAAATGGTAAGACATTTTCTTACTGGCAAAAAATATTGTTATTCACCAAACCCAAGGATAGAATTTATTGTGTCATAGAAAAAATGTGCTTCTGTACATGTATGTGTGTGTCAGAGAAGAATGAATCCATAAAAAATAATGTTTTTATTTTTCACTGATCCTTTTCTTGTACACTTTAATCTGAAAATTTCCAAACATCTTCAGAATTATTTTTTATTTTCACAAATAAACTCTTCACATTTGAAACAAATGAACAGAACCAAATATGAGGGATAGAGGAAGAGCGGAGGTAAGGCGTTGATTTAAACTGCAGAGAGATAAGGTGGCAAGTCATGGTTTATCAAAGAATGGAAGTGTAGACCAAACAGTTTTTCTTTTCACAAACAATAAATTTAAATTGAATACAAATTCTTTATGAATCAATTCAAGGCATGTTGATTACATGAATGATTTTTCTCACAATATCTTTATCCAAATTGATAATGATGTGTTTGGAAAACTAGTCTGGTTTTCAGAAAAAAATGATAAAATCTTTGGGTGATAGAACTGTGCTGATCCGGTTCATCTCTATTCTATACCTTTTCCTTTTCTGGTACGATACAAAAGTCTGCAACACTGATGTTATATCCTTAATGCCTAGTCTTGTTAACAACTCTGATGAGGGGGTTTCATACTGAGGCTTGGTGCCTGCCATGGAGCAGTGCAGATCATACACATGTAGAGAACAATTTGCCACAAGTTCTCAATGATACATGTTTGGATATGGGAATGGGCAGGAGCTTTTTTCCCCTACAAAACATAAATACATGGTATTTTGTTTTGGGTTAAGATCAAAACCCTAATAGAATGATTTATTCCCTTGAATCGTACCTGAAGGTGAACAATTAATCAACGGAATGATTACCAGATAAAAAAGAAAAAAATTAATGAAAAGCTGGGTTAATTTTTGATTGGTTATATAATCGTTGATACAACAAAATTAAACCTTCCCATTTGACACTCTATCGTGACACTGTATCTCTTGCTTCTAAAACTTGGAGCCGGTTAAACATTCACACAAGGTGTTAGGTTGTCGGGAATTCTCATCATCAATTCTCAATGTCAGCACTACTCTCAGTCAGCTCAATGCCAGCGATTCTCGTGGCAACTGGCCACATGGCTTCTTTCAGTCTCTCCTAGCCATTGCTGGCCTCTGGCACCCTCTGCTAGCCTTCTCATGGCTTCTGGTTACCTCTTACAACTGCTACTGCTGGCTTCAACTGATCGTTCAGTTTATATGCATCTCACCCAACTCTCACCACCTCTTAAAGCTCATTACATATTCATCAATTATTTTCTCCAACTCTGGAGACATGACATCGACCATAAAACTTAGAGTTGTCTGATATTTCAAAACAATAAACTTTGTCTCCACATTCCTTTTACCCAACAATTATTGTTTACATTAATAAATTTTTGTGCTTAAAAATTTATTTCAATTCTGCAAAAAATTCTCTGTTTGTCAATTCCTAAATATGACCCAATTTCAAATCCTATTGTTTACATTTTTGACTTTACCAAAATTCACTTCCTGGTCTTGAATGACATTTAATAAACAAAACGATCAACTGCTGAATTTTCTTTATTTGTCAGTTTATCAGTATAACCTAAATAATACTTTATCCATTTTAAAAACATACTCCAGACTATATACATTTCTCCAAACCATATTTTGGACTTCACATTCCATTTGATATTTCTGGTTATCAGAAAGGAAAAAAAACAAACTTTCTCTTTTTTTTTTCTTCACTTCATATTTCAATTCCTGTTTTTCAGTTTGTTTTCTTTTTTAATGTTTTCAACCCTTCCAATGCTCTAATTCTTTATGGGGTTTTCACATGAACCCTTTTAACTCTAATTCCAAACTATCAGTCATGATAGTGTTACATTCCTTTCAACTACTACTGATGACACCTTATAGTGTCACAAACCAATGGAAAGGAAATTTCAAAATATTAAGATAGACTGTTACTAAAAATATTAGTACAGACTGTTGCTACCATGATATGTGAATAGGGTGATTTAAAATTCCTATAACAGGACTATTATCCTATTTTTTTTGACATCTGAAAACGTTCCATATTTTATCTTGAATTTATTCAAGCATTTAATCAGGCCTGAAATTGTCAAAAATAACAATGATTTGGATTTAAATTTGAATCAAAATTTATAGGAAAAGTCTATTCAGATTATTTTCTAAAGATAAAACAATGGTTAAAAATTTTGATTTTTATTTTCCTACCATAGAGCAATACTTAACAAGTTCATCTCACAAGTCATTGTTAGTGTTATGGTCCAATATCTTCGCACCACGGTTATGGTTCAAGGTAGAACCAAGGAAGAGCAACACGAACACAAGAGTAGTAAATAACAAAGATATATTACAACAGAAATATAATTCAAGAAGTTGAAGGTGTTTGTATTAACTGTCTGTCTGGTTTAGAGTGAACTAATATGTGTTGACTCATTAGGTCTCAACTCATTCCTCTTCTCTCTCAGAGAGGCGCAGTATTTATAGAGTCAGGAAGAGTCCATTATCGTTATAGGTAAGTTCCATTACAGTTAGTGAATTTTGTCTTCATTTAATTCACCATTTGGCTTTAGATTAATCTTGGTTTAGTAAACATTAACATTGTGACCTATCTTTCGACTTAAAATAATCATGGATGACTAAAAACTCTTCAGACCTGTTTGTCATTATGGATAACATTTGGTTTTTCCTAGTTGTGATTAGTGCTCAGTTTTAATTCTTCAAATTGCTCTTTTACTATTTGGAATCGACAACTACACAGCAAAGGGAAATTCCTCATGAATTTGTATGCTGTGATGAATTTATAGTTATCATCATTATAGCATGAAAAAAAAGATCTCAAATGGATCTTTGACTCATTTTAAAATCTGGATCTCCTGTGAAATACAAACCTTGCTTCCTGTTTGGACAACAAAAACAGGAAGCAGAAGTTTTTTGATTTTGTGGTCCAAATAAGAACCAATGTTATAATCCTAAAACATGGAGTTTTTTTTTTCTATTCTCTTTTATTTCCACAAGCAAAATTTATGAATTTTCTTGTCTTTCAGGGAACCAAAGCATGCATTCATATGTTTTTCCGCAAAGGATTCAATCATTTGATCAATTTCCTGCTGGGCACTGTAGATAAAGAAGAAGTAAGTGGTTTCAACTTATCCAAATTAGATGCAAAGCATTCTGTGGATTGAATTTGCACAAAAAAACAATGTACAAATCTTCATTCTTCTGATGAAAATGAAACTCAATTTATTTGGGATTTGCAGCCCACATGTAATTTTTTTAAATTTTTTTATTCAGAGTAAATATATGTAGATGTTGAAAATTTATGCCTTGTAAAAACAAATTGGGTTATAGTTTTTGCAACCAACTTCTTTTAAGCCAGACAATTAGTTTGATGCAGAAGTTTCTACAAGTTTTTTTTTAATAAAATAATTTTTGTATCTAAATTCATTTTATTTTCTCTGGATTTCTATGACTTTATGCCACATTTCAATAAATTTGTGTATTCTACCATGATTCTACTTTGGATTTGACTAATTCTTCAAGTAATTATGTAATATTTTGAAATTTCTGAAAGTGCTGACCAGAAAAGGAGTGTTGCGTGGAACAAAACAAGTAATAATCTGAAAATGAGAGGTCTGAAGAATATATTGCATGCAGAAAAACTTCCCATACCAGCACCATAATTATTTGCTACATCTTATTTTCACTGCAATTAAATGACAACTTTGTTGCCTAAAGAAAAAAGGTTTCTTTTTCCTGTTGCTTTGCATCAAACAAGCCTATGACTCATTGTAGCATTGTATAGTAATTCACTTTATTCAGATTTCAACAATTGTAATAAAGAATTTTTCTACTGAATCTCATGAAGCACAAGAAAAACATTTCACAGTAGATTCCATTATGCTGACATGTTGAAAACCATCTTGAATCAAGTTAGAATTTTTTTCATTTTTAATTCTCATAATAAATTCATTTTTTTACCCTCAATGACAATTTGGCCAAAATATAGCGTTTTTTGTGAAATAAGAGAAAGAAAAATATTTGAACATTAATCTATGTTCCTTCCCAGAAGTTTGTGAGAAAATTGGTTTGTTTTTTAATTTTTAAACTAACGGTTGTAATTAGTGTATTACAATTGACTGTGCAAGCAAATGTAGAAAAGAAGCATGAAAGATACTTCTAAGATTTCCCTAATATTGTGATAAAAATATGTCCCTGGAAAATTTTGCATCAAACCAATTCAATTTTTTTTAAATTTAGAAAGAGAAAAAAAAGCTTATTGATTGCTGTATCATCAACAAATTTTAATTTGATGAAAACAAAATTTGTTCTTCAATGACCAAACAAAAAAAATAAAAAACATTTAAGTCCAAATGTTTTTATTTTTTCAATTATTTTTGCTATTGCTTCAATTTTGATTGTTAATTTCTTTGACAGGAATTATCATCTCGACGCTGGATTCCCATACAAGCCAGGGACTTTGGTCACCTTCAAACCACACTTGCTACCCTCATATTAAACTGTGATGTCTCCAGTTATCGGACTGAAGGTATAAATTATCTTCTGATTTCTTTCATTCTTTCTTAATAAATTTCCATTGGTGTGAAAAGGTTTAACTAATTATAAAAAGAATTAAAAAAAAAACAGATTTACTTCAATATAATGAAACTCTCCTTCAATCAATAAAATAATTTCAAGAATTTAGGTCATTTCTAAAAAGTGATAACCTTCAGAACGTCTCTTTCTCTCTTTCATAAGTGATCTTAAATGTTGATAGATTAATGAAAGTTCAATGGTTGATGCTTAATCTCTCATTACTCTATTAAAAAAAATGATAAATAACAAACTTTTGCTTTTGCTTTAAAAAAACTATTGAGATATGCAAAATGAACTTTGGAAACATGATGTGAACCTAACAAAAATACATTATATACACAACTTACGAGAGGTCTCCAGATTATGAGTTTGAAAAACTTGGCAGTAAAGTGTCCTTAGATGCATGCATTGAATTTCTGCAACAATTAGAATTAATTAATAAATTGAATATACATCTAAGAGCAATGCTGAAGCATATTGAATTACCTTATGAGGCAAAGTACTGCAATAAAGAGCATGAAGAAGACAAGAAAAAATATCCAGCTTTAGGACAAATATAATGGAATTGTGAAAAGAAAAAATAATTTCCAGTCCGTTTGCAAATATAAAAAGAAAATAGAAAGGGTGGAAAATCTAGTCCCCCCCCTCCACAAAGGAAAATACAGCTGTATATGCAATACAAAGACCTAAAGAGAAAAATGCCAGAGAAAAAATTTAATTAAATGTTATAACTTTTCCTATCAGTCATTAACTCATGAGAATAGATGTCTTAAAAGTTGATACAACAAAATTAACCAACAGTTTGAATTTGGAAAGTACTGTTTCTTTTCTTATTTTGCTCCAGACCCTGGTTTCTTCCAAGTACGTTTACCTCAAACGGTGCTACCTCAGCTCTATCTCAAGATGTCTGATGATATGCACTATTATGTCTTTGGACCAGGTTCTTTCAGGTACATCAATGAGGTAAGTATTCAGTTCATTCATCTTGTGAATATGGCTTTAAATTAAAATTATTGAATTATGCTCCATACCTATGAAACATGACCTGATAGATAAAAAGATTTAAGTTCACCTTGTTTCCTAGGAATTGAGAGTTCAAATTCTGGGCCAGGCATTTTAGCAATACATTGGCTGAAAGAAGAAAACAGAGTAGTAACATATAAGGAGAATGATGACCAGTGACCAAAACAATTGGAAACAATATTAGACATGTTTCCTGCATTGAATAAAATAAGGAGTTGCATTGAAACAACCCAGATGATGATTGAAGACACCAAACACTCACCAAAACCCAAAGAATGCAGCAAATGAAAAGTGATGGTAAATCCAGCAAAAATAAAAATGCTACTTCAAAAGAACCATTAACTAGAGTTCTAGTTTTTCTATCCAATTTGGTAAATGGGGTAAGGGTAATAATTATTGAAAATACATAAATTTATTTTTTCATGTTACACTGTATGTGTTTCAAATTTTTTTACAGAAGTTTATATTCATTTTGGAAATTGCTAAATGTTTAAGAGCGTGTCTGCCAAACACAGACTTGAGATCGTGCATGCCAGACTCAGACTTGAAAACATACATATTTTTTGTCCAATGATAAAAATAAAATACATGAGATCCAATTCAAATCACAATGAAATCACATCTCTCCTCAAGACATCTCTTTTCATACTTTTGTTTTTAATATTGAATAATAAAGGTTGGTTTTCACTTTGTTTCTTTTTTGTTTGATTAATTTGACATTCACACATGAATCATTGCTTAATATTTGATTACTTCTTGTTGTCATCTTTGTAGGTGGTGTATGCCGTCCGTGAAGTCAGTGGTAATTTAGAATCAGTGACAGATATGTTGCTCTATTGTAGTTTTTGTAATAGCAATTTCAGTATGACTGTACTGGAATGCCTTATGGTAAGTAAAAATAATTCCCAGTTTGATTTTCTGTTACTTTAAGAATTCTTTACACGGCATCCAATGTTGTTTGGATGCTCATATCTCTTTTTTATACTTGCTGCTAACATTTTGACCGATTCATAATTCAGCCCTCATCAGGTGTAATATGTGAGGAAAAAAAGTTAGCATTTTGATTATAACCCTCTATCTTGAGTGGCTCTTGTACCTTATATTCGGTGAAATTTAGTTAAAAAAAAAAATGAAACGTAGATAAATCTTCAATTAGATTTTATAGATCTTTCATTCTTGGACATTTTAATTGAGGATAACCTTTGAAATTATCTGATGAATACCTTGGAAGGTCCAAGCTAAAAATAATTCTCTTCTCTTACCTGAAAATTCAAAATTACAAGTCTCTTATGAATAGCAATCCCTCTTTTATATAAATTTCATAAATACAACTGACAAGTTATTGTAGTTAATTTTTTTTTATTTAATTATTCTTATAATTTTCTTTTTACATATTTCTTTTTTTTTTTTTTTTTTTTTTTTTTTTTGCCATGTTCATAGTTGATATTATTGAGTATTGGCTTTTTCTTCTTCCATGCTTCCATTATTTTTAAGCTTTTTTTTTTTTTTTTTTTTTTTTGCATATAGATGAGACTATTATATTTGTATTATCAACGAGTATGTTCCAGATAAAGTTTGGTAGTGTATTTAAATGAGACCTAACCGAGCAATCGTTGGAGAGATGTAACGTGAGTCTTCTTGTTAGGCATGTTGTAGTATATCCAATTTAATTATTTATGAATTTTGGATTGAACACAACCACAATGTGCTGGCTGTGTTTGGAAAATAAAACATTCCTATAACTCTCAATACATACATAAAACAATCCATACATTCAGTTAAATGTAAAAAAGCAATCATCCTTGATAATGACTAAAAGTATAGCTGAAAGTGCTCAGACATACGTTTGTACAATTTCTATATAATTTATGTCCAGAAAAGAAGAAAATTATAAGAACACAAGAAGAATTAAATAAACTTAACTGCAGTACCTTGTCAGTCTTTTTTTTTTAATGAAACCTAGAAAAACCTGATTTATCTCTTTTTCCCCTCCAGCCGATGGATTATAGGCTGTGACTATTTGGCTAGCACTTTAGGAGAAAAGCAACTCTGAATTCAAAACCATAAAGAAAGCAATAGAAAATCACTCCATTTTTCCCAAGAGCAATGTACAGTTTGAAGATATTAAAGAAAAGGAAGCTCTGGAAAGCCACGATTGTCTACAGCACTTAAAGAGAAAAAATTATTTGAGCTATGTAATTAGTATTCACCAATGAATTAAGTGCACTAACAAGGAAGTAATTATGATGAAAAATATTTGTAGAAATTTTTTTGTCAGACTTTTTTATCAATCAAATTGCAGACATACATATATAAACACACGTGCATACTTGCATCTATCTATGTATCTATACCTATCTACCTATATATACAAAAGGGTGCTGAAAAATTCTCAACCTGACCTACTTTCTATAATCCGACCAAACGATGATATAGTTGTTTTTGATTCCCATTTAGGTTAGGCTGAGAACTTTTCAGTGCCTTATATGTAAATGGTATGGATATAGTTGTCATGCAGTGTTGATTTCTACCAGATTCACATCTAAATCAGTATTCAGACCATGTCTGACACTATCTAAAAACAGTCTGTCTGATATTGAGCACTCTTCCCCCATAAATGTAACATTTTTAAACACACAGGAGATGCACATTCACACTAACGTTAACCCATATCAATCTTCAGGTTAAAAATAGAAAATAAAACCTATAAAAAATAACAAGTCTTCCCATTGATGTTGAAAGCCTTGACTGCATTCCTCACAATAATTTCCATTCTGTTTTAGATTCATTACCAAACAGCTCCCTGCAATGAAGTACGCAGTATCTTTGCTCTTCTTATGGAACTTCTGGTAAGCAAAATTCCATTCCCAAATGACTAATGCCATTTCAACTGCAGTTGGCTACAGTTTTTTTCCTTTTCAGACAGAAAAACTCAATAATTTTAGTTAGCTAAACAGAATTTGACTTTTTTGAAAGTTTCTAAGCTAATGATATGCATTTTACAAGGATCACTCCAAAAGTAATGCTACCTATTTTATTTCATTGTCTCTCAACATCAGAGGCAGAAGATGGTGGTAGTATGGTATGGCAGAAGAGGCTGGACCTTCCTGCCAGTCACCCATATTTTGAGGCCTTGTGACAGATTGAAAATGAGAACTAGTATGGCAGAATAGCATCTGACATGAAAGGACAGAAAAGAAATGTGAAGTTGAATTTCTCCATGTGGAAAACAAATTGCATTGATGCTTGCTGAATGCTTACAAATAGTGGATATGAGAACAGTTGATAGATAATGCATTTCAACAGCAGAATTGACAGTAATGTGTGGGACAATATTCTGAAAATCTCTCGACAACTGCCAACCCATAAAATAAGGATCACTTAAATCAATTCATCTGTGCAACTCATCAGATTACAAACCGAGAACTGTGTATAGAGTTAAATGTTAGCTCCAATGCTTTGGAAATGATGTTTGTGCCAAATGAGTCCAAGGTAGAAAGACCATCAAACACAAATCTGCCAGGATATGTTGAATATTTCTTGGACTGCATCCTCACTGCAGATTATAAGACATGATGGCAGCATTATAAGCTGGAATCAAAATAACATTCCATTCAGTGACGGTATTGCACATTTTGCTTTTCAAAAAAAAAGGTTTCCAGTACAACTATGAGTAGGTAAAGTGGTGTGCAATAGTGAAGGAGCGTGATTCTGTTGGATTTCTGGAAATTTGGACAAACCATCAATTCTGACCATCGCTTCATGAAAACTGAATCTAGAAACTCTGGCTAGAGAATGCAAACATTTGCTTGCAGTTGAATAATGACAAAGCTCAGTGCCAGGTTGAAAATACAATCATTACTGTAAAAAAAAAAAAAAGTCAGGGTGCAGATTTTTAAAAATGTGCAGTATGCAGTCTCTTGTTAAACACAGGCAAAAATTTCCTACTGAACTGGTTGAAAATTTGCTCTCTCCAATGCTGTTATTGTTCTCTCAGTATTTTATGTCATTTCCATGAAAATAAATAAAATGTTACTTTTAGAGTAACCTGCATATTAGTTTCCATTTTTCCCTTCATTTTTGGTTGTTTTTCTTAGTCTTTAATCCACATATCCTCCTAGAATCAGCTTAAACCATCACCACCACCTTTTTTCCAGATCTTTTAACCATTTTGAAGAAAGTTTATACTCTCTTGATTTCAAGTGTATTTCTTTATGAAAATATAATATGGAAAAAACATCTGTTTAAAGTGATGCCAGGAGAGAATGTTTTGGTTAAAGTCAAAGAATATTATTGGTTTATGTTATCCAAATCATTTGGATGAAAAGCCAAAATCAAAATAAAGAAAACAATTTTTGAATGTAGGAAATAAAAAAAGAAGATATTTGTTTTCCTTTCCTGCTGAAAACAATTATTATAAATTTATTTTTCTCGTTTCAGTTACTAAAAGATCCTTTGCAGTTAAAAAGATTGAAATGGGCCGTCATTGATGGCCATGTCAATGAGAAAGGCAAAAAATTTGAAGGTCTGCTCAGTAAGTAAACAAAACTTTGATTTTCATCTTAAAATTTTACCCAATGCAATAAAATATTCAAAAATTTGTTCTTTCAAGAGCAGAAGAACAAAACAGTTACATAAAATATCTTTTTTCATTTGTCTGTTTTGTCAACGGAAGTCATTTGTTCTGATGTTAAAAGTTATATGGCAATTATTAAATTGATCACCTGAAACAATCTATTAACACAAAATCTCAAGACCCTGTTCTATCGTTTGTTTCAGAAATTACTCTTATATTGCAAAATATTGATAAATTAATTTGATTCTGCTTTAATTTTGATTGAATCCAAAAGCAAAATTAAATTTGTCTTCCTTTTAAGAGAATCAAATTGTTGATTGTTGATATTCAGTTTTCAAAACTTTTAAGATCATAACTTTCTGACCAGTGCCTCATAATTCCCCACAAACAAATTATTGATTGGAATCTTTTTTTTTTTAAATAAGAAAAAGTATTTTACAAGTTAAGGGTGACTTTTGTCCTAGCAAATATGTCTTCTGAGTTTGGCATATGGTCAACAAATTTAGTTATTGACTTAGTATAGTTTAGTCAAACACTAGTATAATACACCTATGAAGATACGAGCAACTTAATTCACCCAACAAACTTACTGAATATTATGCCATGGGAGACACTCTGGCTATAGAACTTGATTGTGATTTTCCTACTAAAAATCATCTTTAAGAAAATATTGTCAGTTAATAACTTTTAAAAGACACACTATATTGTTGCATTTATTATTATTATTATTGCTGGGCTAAAATGAAGAATTTCTGTTTCTGCTTGCTTTCATTTTTGGTAAGCCAATTTCTCTTTGGCAAAAGTGGAACTCTTTCTGTTTTGTTTTTTTATAATGGAAGTTTTCTCAAAAAAACATTTGTTTTTGTCCGATATAAATTTAAACCCTATAAAAGTGGCTGTTAGAAATTCTCTAAATTAAACAAATTATTTCCAAGCTAAAATAAATAAGAAAATCCAACTTTTGTTGATGTCATCAGCCAAATTTGGATTTGATTTTCAATCAGCAAACGGACATCAGAAGTTAAAAAAAAAACATATTTCTATGCATCATGCTGTGAAGTTCCACTTTTCACAAAAGAAAACAATTTTTCTGCTGGAATTTCAGACAAATGTAAATTCTCAAGTTTTTAGAATTTTCTGAATTTGTTTTTGCCAAAAGATTAAATGGAAAAATCACTACATAATTTGTTTCTTTCTTTGCTTTTATTCTTATTTTCAATTAATGCAGTAACAAATCTATTCTTCGTTAGGTTCTTTAACGGTGGAATTCAGTTCTTCTAGTGCACATGAGAAAAATGTGTTATAAAGTTTGTATAACACTCATAGTTGCTGTTTAGTAAAACTGTAAGGAAAACACTGGAAACAAGAGGTTGAATGAAGAAAGGTTTTTATCACATGAGAATCACATGGATTGAGAATACAGTAGTTCAGTGTGACATGTGTATGACTGAAAAAGTGATACGTCTTTACAACCAACTTTTTTTCCACTGTTTCAGGAGCAAACATTCTACTAATAGCAAGTGGATGAGACCATGTTTCAATAAGAAGTGTAGAGAAGTTTAGTCACTCTTTCTACACAACAAAATATTTGATCAATCAAACCATGATTTCTTTCTTTATTTTGCTATTTCTTCCCTGTTCACTGGAATGATGCAGAACATTTGTCAGACATTGACGGGCTATCTCTATATTGTTTCAAATGGAGCTTTATTCACTAAAACATTGATCACTTTTTTTAAAGGAGAGAGACATTAAGCTATTAGTCAGGGTCAGGTTTCTGGACGCAACCAGTGAAAGATGATGTCACTTGTTAACTATCGCTGTATAGCAAGTATCTTTAATAATGGAAATAAATAAGTGTAGTAGTAGTAAAAAACAAGTCAACTTGAAGTAGCAACAAACGTCTGCAATAGATTTGTCTCTCGACCGCAACACTTGTAGCCAAATCACAGTTCAAACGATAGCCCATCGTAAGTCCACCAAACAACTTAGAAACGACAAAATTGGGATCACACGTCCAATCTTCACTTCTCACCAGCAAAAACACACGTTCGTCCCACATTTCAGTAGACACTGGTAAATACACAGCTCACTCTATCAATAGGTTGAAGCTAGCGTCCAGCTTCCAGACAAAAATAAACAGTTGTAACTTAATATGAAACTCTATAATAGTGCACGTCACCACAGTCCCAGCTGCACTGCCAGCCAATGTCCCAAACCATTTTTATTGACCAAAAATATGGCCAATGCACCAATCATTGCCGTTGGCCTTGCTCTCAATCAGAGTCCCCAGCTCGTCCAATCAGCATGCAGACTGCCACTAGACAAATTGTGCCAAGCAGCATAAAATAACAAATGTCAGAGAATGTACTTTTTTTTTTTACAAAACAGCAGCCCGACAAGCAAAACATCTTGGGCGCTTTGACTCCGGTAAGTGCGAATATTTATTGTCACAATAAGAATGAATGAAAGTTTCTTCAGCCAAACTGCTTGTCTCTCTTTAACCAAATTCTCCTCCCAATTGACTGAGAATTATTAATGTCTCCTTTTTTTTTTATCTGACCTTGAAATTCTCTCACTTTTTCTTTTTAGGCACAATACGAAGTTTCCATTTGTCTGACAGTTCCCGTTCCTATCAGTGCATCAAATTCTTGGTGCAGTTGTGCAATCGATGCAGTTTGGTGAAAGACCAATTGATGAAGACATCTTCAAAATGGCAATGGGCAGTGAAATGGTTGGAAAAAAAGGCAAGAATTCCTCCCCTCACCCACCTTTCTCTGAAGACATTCTATATTCAGGAGAGATTGTACCTTTTGTCCTTCTCACTTCAATTTCATTTTTTTTTTTTTTTTTTTTTGATGGATCAATTGTGGAAATATTTTGTGTAGTAGAGAAATTTCCCTTGTGACGTTATCATTCCAGAAATGTAGGAGTCCAGAATCCTTCACAAACCCACAATTGAAACACGCAGATTCAAAATTTTATTTGATCAAAGTTAATAAAATTAGGTATAAGAATTATTGCTAATAAGTTTTCATGAGTTTTCAAAACCATCAAAAAGAATTTCCTGTGACCTTTTTGATATAAGAAACCTTTCTTTTTGACCTCTAGAGAGCCAATAGCAGTTCCATTTGGCATTTTAAAAAAAAGAAATAAAATTTGTGCAAAAGTTTGCAAGAATCCAAAAACTTGCCTCACAATTTTACTGATGTTTTGAACCTTGATTCATAGATTCAAACACCAAATATTTCTATGTCAATAATTTTCTTTCCTCTTAAACGTTGTCCTTTTCAGCCTTTTATTTGATTCCATTATCAATTCTGTTTCAAATTGTTTTCAAAACATAAAATTCATTTATTTCCTCAAATTAAAAAAATCTTAATTTTGTTTGTTTACATTTTGTGATGATTTTAAAGTCAAAATATAAATGACCATTGCTTTTTGTTTTATATCCTGAATGTTTGTCTGACAGATGAGTGATTACTGGGCTCCTTCAAGTACAGTTCCTTTATCAAATGAAGACTCCAACCAAAAATCCTTTCAAAGAACTGTCAGTGCTCAGGTTAGTGCTTCTTCTTTATACAAATCTTGGATGGTTCATTATTACAAAATTTTGTGAAAATAATTTGAGTAAACTGAAAAACTCTTATCCATCTTTACTTATTTTTATCTTCCAACAGAATATCTCAAGGAGATTTTCTTAGATGAAAAGAGAAGATATTTTGCTTTTATTTAAGAAATTCTTGCCTCAAAAATATTACAAAATCAAAATCAATGAAGAAAAAGCAAGAAAATAATTTCTTCATTTTTTATGTTTAGAATTTTTTCTTGAAACTCATTTCTCTTTTTCATGATTTATTCATCAGGAGACAAAAAGGAAATGTTCACATTTTACAAAAACATCTTTTTTAAATTTGCTGAATGTAATTTTCTTTTTTGTAGAGTGAGCGATTACAATTAAATGTAAATAAATAGCAGAACTGACCAACAAACAGAACTGACAAAGTTTGCAATAAAAAGAAGAGAACAGGGCAAAAAATAATATAAACAAGCATACAATATATGCAAGGTAAATTAACAGTAATATGGTAACAAGTTCACAAAATAAGAATTGGGGTTGCCACATGAACAAATTCAGATAAGCAAATGTAGTGTTCTGATTTCAAGCTAAGACAGACTGGGACTAAGTCAGATGACATCGAGAACCAGCCTATTTTATTGGCTAGGAAGAAATCTCAGCATGCATTTTCCTATAAATTGGGGAGGGGAAAGTGCTTTGCAGTCATTCTTAGTCAAGATTGGAACAAACATTTTTGTCCTTTTCAGCTGCAAAGTCCAAAATCTGTCAGTCCTGATGATGGATAAAATAATTTGAAACATTTGTGCACCCACTTAAAATGTTTTTATCTTTCTCTCAGAAAAGATTAGAAAATTTTTCACTTGTATAATTTTCAGACCCACTTTATTGCAATTGCTTTTCTGTCATATTTCTTCAGGACACCTTGGATAGTGCCACTGCCCTGCTGACTGAAATTGAAGCTAATGACAATTTGACCATTCCTGCAACAGCTGTAGTTGGTCATCGCAGCAGCCTCAAGTCCAATTACACTTCAATGCAATCCATACCCGATGATCCAAGCTCCCGTCTCTCAGCACCCCCCACTAGGTCCCAGGTAACTGTGTCTGTGGCTACAACAGCCTCGACATCTTTCAGTGATAAGACATCAACTTCCAGTGATTCTGGTAATTCCACCAGCACAAAACGAGCCCAGCAGCAACAGCCCCCTCCCCCTCCCGCTAGTAGTGAGGGTAGCAGTAGTAGTAGCAGTGACACAGTGTCAGTGTCAGAAAGTTAATAAAACCTTCTCGGTGAATGCAAATTTGTTGCTGCCTTCAAAAACCCAAAACATCTCTAAGGAAATTTTTCTAACCCAACCAAAATGACAAAAACTCAAAAGAACAAATCAAAACTGTGTGCCTATAAAATTTTTTGATTTAACAGAAAAGAAAAAAGAAAAAAATATTAAACGCTGAGTGTTATGCACTTGCAAAATTTAGTTGGATTTCTTTTCCTGCTGGTTTCTTTTGGCTGAGCCTCCCACTCTCAGTGCAAGAATTCATAGAGATTTGGTGGATGCTACCAATATTCCCCCCCCCTCAACACCTCGTTACTTCAAGAAATACCAGCTGACCATGCAATGTTGGTTTTGCTTTATTCCAGCCACTTGTGATGATTTGGTCTGATAAGGAGCCAAGCAGATGTTGCTTTGAAAAATTTAGCCAGATGAGGAGCTTTCCAATATGTGAAGAAGAAGAAGAAGAAAAAAAAAGAAAAAAAAACTAGTGCAGGAAGTAAAGAAAATTGTTTTAACAGCTGATTCAATCGTGCTGTCAATTGATGTGTTTGACTTTCTCAAAACAAATGTCATGTGATACTATGGGTGAAGGAGGGATGAAGGAAAAGAAAGGATCATTTTCTTCACACACGCCCCTATATGCCCCCCCCCCCTCACTCTATGACACTAAAATATGCCAGGATGATGACATTCTGACCAGGTCTCTTTCTCCTGACTACTACGCAATTTCCTTCTGACAAATCTCTTCCTACTCCACCTCTCCCACCAACTCCCATAATCTAAATACCCTCCCCCCTTTCTTTTCATTTCTCTGCTCAGGAAGAAGAAGAAATACAACAAACACACACATGCAAACACTCACACACACACAAGAGACATTTTCTATGGTTGATACAAACTCTTTGCTCTCTTTCTTCTTCTTATTCCTGGCTGATGCCATCGTCAGGTATTGCTTGATATTTTTCTATTTCTACATTCACATTGATTTGCTTCCCATCTTTATAATAAATCTAATCACTGTGATAGAAAATCCACTTGTCTTTACTATTTCCCTTTATCCACTTTTACTACATTCAATATTTTCATAAATTCAAAGGGTAAAAAATATAATTTAAATGGTAATTTTTCAAATCAATTAAAAAGGGTTTTTCTTTTTTAATGAGGAATTATCAATATTATAAACTGATTTATGACATGAAGAAGATTGGAGGTTACAACAACCAAAACATTGTAACTCTAACAATCAAGATAAGGATTTCCAATTTTTTCTCTATTTCGTGAAATTTTAAATTCTAAATACGAAAACAATAATTGCTGTTTACAGTTAGACATAAAGCCACAGATGAGATAAAAAAAATAATTCTACAAATCATTCAAAATTTAATCATCCAAAAATATATTTAATTTTTAAAAGATAGTATACATCCTGTAGTCATTGGTCAAAGTGTTGCCAATTCTCATCAATTTTTTGGCTGTAATTGCAAAAGCAATCTTAGCTTACATAAGATGAAAATAAATCCACTGCAAATGTTTTTCAGCTTTAGTTAGCAACACCGTTATAAAGATTTAAATGTTAGCAACATTGCTCGCTAATGTGGTTATTATTCTTTCTTTTTTTAAATTTTTATACAAATCCAGGATTGATTTGTTTTTCTTTAAGCAAGACGGATTGCTTATTTGAATATAAAATGGATTTTCTTAATTCCAGCCAGAAACATTTTGATAGCATCTTGCTACTTTTGAAGCAGACAAAAATTGTTCTTTCATCCAAATGATTCAAGAAAACATCAAGTTGGCAGCAAATTATCAAAAACACATTTTGCTATTGATTATAAAAGTCAATAGCCAGTGTGGTGGACTCCTCCAATGGGATCAGTGACCAAGGCAACCCTACAACCACTTCCAGTCAGGGGACTGATAATGATTATAAAAGAAATATATAAAGCTCATAAAGATTCCGTTGATCCATTATGAAAATGTGGTTTGATTTTGTTTCAGTTTTTGATCACATTATCCTTTGAATATAATGATCAGGAGAAGTGACTTGCAGAAAAACAAAAAATAACTAAATGGAATGAAAGATAAAAAAAAAAGCAAAGAAAAAAGACAAAAGCAAAATTCATTTTGGCTCAAAGAGTTTGGATCAAAATCTTCAGTGTTGTCTTTGTGTTTTTTTTCTAGTCATAAATTTCAAAAACACAGAACTCCTCCACCTCAACAACTACTGAATGCTTTTAACGTAAAAGACCCTTAATTTCAGGTGTAAATATAATTTTGATTGCAGCAGAAGATGAAAGTTTGAGGAACAGAAAATGTCAAAAAAGAAACAATGGATGATGAAGTCGATAACAACAGCTGAGATAACTGTAGCATTGCAGTAAGAAAATAAAATTCTAAGTTGGCCTAAAGTACATTTTATTGTACAATAATCTAGCATAGGCTTGTCAGACAAATAGGAAAAAGAAACGGAAATTAATATTTTCTAAATTATTGAACAATCCAAATTACAAAATAGTTGAGATAGTCTCTTCTACCCAAGTGTGTAATTTGATTTACAAAACATTAGAATCCTATGAAGTACAAATGATTTTTGATGTTACAGAAAATATTAGAAACTATAATCTGAATAGACACACACATACACACCTCTTTTATTGACTGCTTGTTTATCAAACTTCAAGCAGCCATGTAAATATTCTATTATTAAATAGTCAGTTTCATTCTGATGTGCGGTGTTTTCTACTTGTGTTGGTATATCAGTGAACAAATTGTGAAAATGTTAGCTAAGCTGCTGACTAAACAGGGAAGCTGTTTATAGATACAAGGGGCATGCAACTCTACATAAATTCTAATGATTTAAAAAGCATTTACTTTATACAATACATTTTTAACATAATCTTCCTTGCTGATATACTTAACCTTGTACTTCCCTGTCCATTACGTAGATCAAACATTATACAATAAAAACTCCAGATCAAAATTCATTTAACTGTGTCAGGATGCAGACTTATTGATCCACCTTCATATCATCTGTAGTTACGGATCTACATTGTCATCTGTACTCACAGATCTAAACTATCATTGTCAGATCTACAAAATATAAAATATATGCAAGATTCGATTGAAAGTATTTAGTTATTTCATAAAATAGGTTATATGATAAAACTGAAACAAATATTCCACGTTTTTCATTTGACTCCCTCCACCCCTCAGGCACACTGAGTGGTTTAAACTGAATATTAATTCAGTGGGAAATAGATGATTGAGGGTGAAAGGTTATCACAAAAAAATGGGTGTAAGAGGCATACTCCACTCCTGGACGTGTGCCTAATTTGAAAACCTGTTCAATGGTTTTGATATGAAAAGTGCAGTGAGAAGCACCTTTATTGTATTGCTTCATCCAATACCCTTGCACAATACACGTTGTTACAAGCTTTTATAAGAATGAAAGTGCATGCTTTGATCATGACAATTGAAACAGCCTATAAAAATCTGCTATTTGCTGGTCTGTCGCATGCCTTTGCAGCTCTGCTGTGCACTTTCAAGCTTCAGGGCAGCATCTCAACCTCCAAGGCATCCCCAGCCCCACAAGGCAAATTAGCATGAATGTAATATCTGAATAGTTTTTTATTTATTTATTTACATATACATTTTAGTCATCAACAATAATACTTTATATTCAACATTCCACTTGTATCAGAGACTTATGGAAATGGGGTCATCGTTTAGATTTGGTCTTGGTTGGGAGAGTTTAGTGGTTGACCAAGAAATAACAACTTTCTGTGAAATCACAGGGAAAAAAAACTTTGATCTTCTGGGCTTCAGTTCCAAGATGTATTAACCTCTGATACTCCCACTCAAACAACAGGTCTCTGATGTCTTCTATGAATTTTCCTTCCAAATTTGGGTCTTGAGTGGACATGCAAGTGTCAGAAGAGGGGACCTTATATCGATGAAAGAAAGTCTAACAAATCTGAGTTTTTCCTAAACAAGGTGGATGTCAGGGTCTGTGTGAATTGTTATTCTGAGAAAATGATGACAATTCTATGGGAGAACAAGATACTGTGAAAATAGTGTGATGATTTGGAAAATGTTTTACTAATGTTTTTGTTCAGTCATTTGTGTTGAAGGTACTTTATGGCATACAACCTATGTCAACACCATTGAAGACCAGGTATGACCACCTTTATGTCACGGTCTTTAAAGATGATTATAGCAACATCATTCAATAGAGCAGTGTACTTGCACAAGTCGTGCAGGAATTGTTTTGGTAACATGAAAAGGATTGTACCAAGCTGGCCTCAAAACTCTGCAGATCTCAAACCCATTGAGAAACTTATAGTATATGTTTGACCAACAAATTGACTCTTCAAAACCTTCACCATGTAATTTGAAGCAGTTCAAAGACCTGGTGTTAATATCCTGGCATCAGATTCCAGGGAAAACATTGAGAAGTTTTTGTCTATGTCCAATCAGATAAGAATGGTTTTATGGACAGCTGGAAGACCAATATCTTATTAAGCAGGTAGTCATAATGTTTTTATTTATCAATGTTTAATCATTTTTTTTTCCTCCTCCAACAATCACAGTTTTCACCATCCAGACTATCAACTTAGAATTTCCTGGCATGCATTTAGCATTTTCCAAGCAATATCAACTACCCAGGACAGAAATTGAACCAACAGCAAATGTTTTTATTTCATTTCCTAAAAACTTTATGGGATACTTTTTTTTTAAATGCTAGGAGCAAAGTTTTTTTTTTTTTTTTTAGCAGATGTTCGACATTAAAAATTATAATGTCTTAAAACTTGATCCTAAGGAAAACTGTTTTATGCAATGATTTTTAACATTGACTAAAATAAGAAAATTTTTCATGTTTGATTGAATCTTTTAAAAATATTTTCTATTTCATTACATCCATTGAAATAGTGGGTTTATTGCCAATAAAAAAAAAAAAGATTAAATTTTCTTTTAATAATCTACATGAATTATGAGAATTGTACAAATCTAAATTTACATCATGTTTGAGGTCCTGTCATTTTGCTATGTGTAAAAAGAGTTCATATATTCTCAATTTGTAAGGTTATTTTACCTTGGAATTTCCCCTGAAGAATCTAAGACAGAAGGATTTTGATTTATTCTTAAATAATAGATTAAAATAAGTAAAATGTTTATAATTTGAGTATTGCCGATTTTAATATCTAAAACAATTTTCACATTCCAAATAACTAAATTACCTGCCTTAGATTTCTTTTACCTCACCTTCAATTCTGATCATATATCATTTAAATCTTGAGACTATGAAACCAAAATAAGACTCGTCAAGAATTATTCCCATGATATATGAAGGAATTGATATGGAGGGAGAATGTCCCAGAAGTGAAAACAAGAACAATTTTTCTTGCTTTCATGAACTTTAAATATCATTTTAAAAATTCAAACATAGCCAGGATTTTTTTTTTTAACTAATTGCTCTTAATAAAATAATGTATTTTGGACATTATTTTTCTTCTGATGCAAGGTTTTTCAAATTCAAAGAAAATGAGTTTGACTTTCTTTATTTTAATTTTTTATTTTTGTTTTTACAAATTTTAAGTCTTTATTGGTCAAAAATGTTAAATCATATTTCAGTTTTTATTTGTGGTAATAAATCTCTGCTCAGAATATGAGGCTAGTTAAAGAAATCTGAGGGAATTAATTGAGTGTTTAGAATGCAAAACTTATTTTGAATGATAGAATCAATGAAACTTGATTTGACTAATAATCTGTAAGATCTCTTAACCTGATAGACATTGTTCTCACAATGAAAAGCAATTCCTGATGGTCTACAAACAGACACCCAGTTAAAGAAAATCTACTCTGAATCATAAAATAAAAAAATGCAATAAAACATTTAATTAGAAAAGCTTTTAAATGCTTTTATATATAAAATATATTCTAAACACTATTGTCTTAAAAAATTTTTAATTTTTTGAAGATTTTAATTAGAATAATTTATAAACGTTTAAATCTTTTAAAATTCTGTATTATTTTGTAATGGCCAAGTGATGTTATTAAATTAAGACTGTATTTATTAATCATAATTGGAGAATTTCACTACAATTCAACCATCCCAATATTTTAAAAAGAATTTTGAATTTATTTTATGTGTATATAAATGTGTCAGTTTTTCTAAATATGGTTGTTGAAACACACCATTATCAGAAAATAAGAGTGGTAACTATAGTAAAGTTAAAATTTATTGGTATTTTTCTAACATTTGCTCAACAAGTGTCTTCGTAAATTAGACTATATAAAAAAAGGAATTCATGTTATATTTATCAAGTAATTGTTACAGTTATGGCCCCCTTAGGAATTTTTTCTAAGCTTAACGAGAAAATTGTCAACACCTTATAAAAACACCCACCTGTTAAAAAAATACTTTTCTGCGATATTTTAAATTAAAATATTTGTTTCAAATCAGATTAAACTTTAAATCAGTTAATTTTCCTCAAATAAAGTTTCAGAAAAGTTTTTCATTTTTGAATGATTTTTTTTTAATAAAGATAATTATGTTGTATTGACATATTTGTCAATATGGACGATTTTAGCATTTTTACTTATGATAATGATAATAAACTAATTCCAATCAATTTAAATATTTTGCTTATTGAAAATATTAAATTTAGCTTGAAATTAAAACTAAAATAAAAGCTTCAAGGAAATTTTATTTTTAAAAAGGCATTTTAAACCTTACGTATCACTTTTCTTTGGAGATACCTAAATACTTATCAATCATTGACTTTCTCAAATTATCTTGTAAAATTAATTAAAATCTTCCTGTGTTTGTTTCAGCAGTGTCTGTTACAATTTTAATTTTTAACCGTTTGGTAGATGGTGGTGTCGCTGCTATACAAGACCATCCCTCACAAAATTATTAATAAGCCCAAATTATTTAAAAAAAAAAAAAAAATTGAAATTCAAAGTTTATCAGAACTCGACTTAAAATAAAAATGTATCTCAATTTCCTAACCTGCAAACACAATTAAACTAGAATTAATGCTCTGCATGATTGACGAAAACGAAAAGCAAGTTTTATTTTTATCTATCAAAGAAATTGCGTTATTTAATGCTCCTCCTCCACTTAAAACAAATATCGTGGATGAGATTTCATTTCCGCAACTGATGTTGTCATTTTAATTCAGCCGTCTTTTCTAATATTTTGCTTCAAGAAGAACTTGTTCGTAACTACAGCTTTTCTTTCTAATCTTTAAAAATCAGTAAGACTAAAAAAAACAAAAAAACAGTGTTCATTTTGTGTCCTACATTGGGGGGGGGGGGTCAACAAAATTTCCTTCATATTGATAAACCGACGCACCTGAGTTGAGTAACGGCCCTTGAGGTCGATTTTCTTTAAACTTCAAACATGGAACTAACACTTTTTTGTACCGTGTTTCTTTTTCAAGGTATTTTATTAATACACACAAGTGAAGCCAGTAAGTTAAATCAATCGTTTATTGCTGTTGTTTTAGTTTTAAGTTGAGTTGAGTTTTTTTTCTCTCTTATTGTCGACTTCAATCGCATAGTTTGGATTTGTATTCTAAAAACGAATGTTAAACAACACTGAAAAAAAGTTAGCAGGTGTTTGCAAAGATTAGGTTACCTTTTCAAAGGACATAGATTTAATTTCGATAATTTAAATAAAATCAAAGAACATATTTAAAATAAGCAATTTATTGTAAACCTAGAATTCAGTTTAAAAACAGCCACCAAATGTAAATGCCCATGTCACTAACGACAACAAATGTTTTCACCTTTTGAGAAATTAAAATCTCTAGTAATAATCCGTTTCCATGTGTTTCTCACTCAGTGATATAAATATTTCTTTAATGAGTTTTTAAATGGTTGTCCGGAGAAATGATCTAAAAATATATTTTGGCTTTAAATAACCCACAAAAATGGTTGATAAGCCATAAAAAAAAAACCCAAATAAATCGGTCAAACAATCCGAGGCAATGGTTTGCAATATTCAAAGGACCTTGCTGTGTTGTTTCTACTCCACCCTTTTTTGTGTTGAATATAGAAAAGGAAAGCTTCCTTGAAAAACAAAATGCCCACCCCGTTACGTTAAGTTAAGTTAGTCACTCACTAGTGTCTGTGTCTAATCAATATTAATGAAAGACTAAAGAGCAAAAGTGGGTTAAAAAAAAATGAGTTGCGGTAATTAATAAGTATTTTTATTTATTGCATGGATTCTTAAATATTTTCTTTTCATCTTTATTTTTTGGTGGGGTCAAAAAACTAAAAGAAGGTTGGAGAACGCGCACCTGTTGACAAAAAATTTGCAGAATAGCGCGTTAATTACTTCCTCTTAAAATATTTTTTAATCTCGTTGAACTTTAAACAAACAAAAAAAAAAAATTTCCGCTGATTTTTTTCCATTCGATTTTTTTTTTTTTTCATTTTTATTTCTACAAGCAAAAACACAATTGTCGGATGCCGAGAGAGAACTGTAAAAAAAAGTAAAAAAAAAAACTGATTATTTCGAACGAGACGAAACTTTTAAAAAAAACAAGTTGGAATGAAATTATAAAAAAAAAGTGGGGGGGTTGCGAACTGCCACAAGTTTGTTCACATTTTTGTTGGGGAGCGACAAGTGTCACACCCTTTCCATCTTGCTCAGCACCCCACGTTTTTTAGGAGCAAAACTTCCATTTTTATTCTGTTTAGTTTATTTCTGATAAAATGAAAGACGCAATGTCTGGAGAAAGTTATAAACGTGAACGTTCTTCTTTTTATTAGATTTGAAAAAAAATGTATGAGTTTGAAAGTGAAAAATGCTTTTAATTTGATTGCAAATCAAACTTGTTACTGTCTGCCATGGCAATTTCTCGTCTATTATGACACAGAGACATTCACCACTAATTCGTTAAAAAAGAGCATACCCTGATGAAAAAGGCCCCAAACTTGATGAAAACAATTTTTATTTTTTATCGTCTCTAAATGTTTGCTATTATTGAGTTTTACAATTCAATTCAGAGCTGATTTTCCGTAATGAGTGATTCGATTTAAAAAAAAACAAAAAAACCATGATTTAATTCTTCAAAGATTTCTTTAACCAATATTTAATGCTCAGCATTGAATTTCTAGAGTTTTAAAATTAGTGGGGGAAATAAAATTGATAACATTTGAAAACACATGTAAAAAAAAAAAAAAAAAAAATTACTATTATTACTTTAAAAAAAAAACATTTAAAATAATTTCAATCATTTGTGAATATTTTCTGAAAGTTTCATTAAAATCCGACAATTTTTTATTTTTTGCAAGATTTTCCAAATTAATGCCTGTCACTGGAAAAAAAACTGCGCTAAAATTTGCTGTTATTTTAGTTCCGCTGCTGGCAGAAAGAAAGAAAAACAAGATTTTGTAATCAAAAGTTCGATTGTTCTAAAAAGGATGGAAAAATTTAATAAAACAAAAAACTTTGGTCTTTCCTCTGAATAATAACGAATATTTTTGACGATAAAAAAACTTTTTCATCAAGTTTAAGGCCGTTCTTTTCTTTATCATGGCATGCTTGTTTTTATTTTTATTTTAGCGAAACTGAGTTGTTAGTTAACAAACACAGTGGAGGAGAGAGATATCATTCAATGGGGAACTCGCTATAAAATTGAAAATAAAATAAGAAGCATGAACTCCGAACAAAAAATAATTCAGCCACAAAGTGTCGATTTCGACATTTTAACGAACAAATATACAACGTGCATGAAAACAAATGAACCAATGAACGTGATAAGCAACATTGGAGTGGAAAGCCGTGACCACCGATAGACAGCAGACTTCAGTGCGCTCACACTCATCAAATGACCCTCGTCATTTACTTTCAGTTTTCTTCAATCTTTTCTCTTCACACGAAAAAGTTCAACAAAGTCATATCTGTAAAAAAAAAAAAAATACCTCAACAGTAATTGTGCCTGCGTTATTTACCTGATCCCCACCACCACCACTAAAGAAGGTGTACGTTGTTTTTAAAGTGAATTGTCATGCAATAAAAAGAAAACTTTCTTTGGGCAACTACTGTAGAGCAACGCTTGTCTCAAGTTCGATTTATAAATCTAATAATTCTTGCTTTTTTTTTTTTTTTTTTTAATATTTTGATAAATTCTTAAACATTTCGTTTCTCAGGAAATTAGCGGGTAATTTGCTTTTCACGCGAACTTTGTAAAGAACATGATTATCTACAAAAAAAGAAACGAAATAATGCGCAAACTTTGCTCATTAATTATTTTCTTTCTACCATTTTTTTTATTTTGTAAATATTCATGCTCTTTACAAAGTTTGCGCATTAATTATTATTTCATTTTTAATTTAAAGAAAAGCTTTACAACAGTTGCCGTTGCTTTCCTAGGGGGTTAAGAAAAAAATCTTGCTTTTCTACACAACTTAAGTGCGCAGTAATTTAAACGAATAACGTCTGTTAGAAGCCGTAAAAAGGCCGTTAATTTAGTTTCCGCGTGCAAAATGTTCCGCAATGAATGTAGTTAAACAGGGCCAGTAGTGGCGGACGACTGAGTGCGAACTTTTATTTTAGATAACTCCAAAACGGTAGATTTGATCAAAATTTTTTATTTTCGAATTAAGCATGTAAATTTACACCTAAATATAATGGTTCCAGAAATTTGTATTAGATTCTTAGCACGGGGCTTAAAAAGCAAATTACCTAAATTAGCTTTGTATGGCATAAGGCCACAAATATTGGATGCTTATGAAAATAAATTTTTAAAATTGTACTAGTAACAATCTTTCTTTTTTCTTTTTTTTTTTTTTTAATTGATCCTCCTCACCAAATTTTAAGTAGATTTTTTTTAAAAATAAAAATACTTTTACATTTTTTGCTGAAATTGTTCTGAAAATAAAAAAATGAATTATGATCTTTGGAAAAAAAAAAAGAATACTATTTTACACTTCTTCAAGCACATTTTATTTTCATTTAAATCGTTTCAAGAAAAAACAAAATGATTTGTTGCTCGTTTGTTAATGAATAAGTGGCTCAAAATTCCTAATCAGAGAACAGAATTCCAATTTCAGTTGCGTTTGTTATATTTACTTACACACAAATACCCTTGGGAAAGATATGAATCCACCTCTTCTCCCAGCTATGGGTTAATTAGTAAGACTTGTATCACTAAATCATTATTATCTTCCAAACATTTCTTATAATCTATAAATATTTTCTAGCTTTAAATAACCTCCAAATGGTTGGTCAGCCTTAGAAAACGAATCTAATCTCATTGATAATATGCAAAGGATTTTTAAAGTATTTGTTAAATTAAACAGAAGATAAACATTGCAGCTTATATTCTAAAGTAAAATTAAAAAAGTGCACAAGTTTCTTAAATAATTTGTCAGTTTTGATTAAAAGCAAAGAACAACAAAATTCTGAACAGGAACCAAAACAAGTCTAAAAAAAATTGAACAACAACAATAAATTTAGTTCATTCCAAAAATAAATTTTGTTCTCTGACTGAAATTTTAAGAATTTAAAATTTAAAACATTGTGAAAATATCTGCCATTGCTCATCAGTTTACAGTTTTCTTTTAATGTCTTTCTTTTTGATGAATTTATCTCCATTGAAAGGGAAAATTTATCATCACAACAACTATTGGTCATTTCTGATCTTTTCTTAAATGAAACATTTTGATATTTTTTATTAATTTTTGGCAACTAGTTTTTCTTTCATGTTATTTTTATTGAAATCACACCCTCAGAACAGATGGATGAATTGTAATAAAAAGCAACAGGAATAAAAGAAAGAGTAACCATGAATAATAATAGATCTATCAGGTGAAGAAGGATTAAAATGATTGTTTTGGATTGTAGTGATCTAATCAGGGCCGTAGCAGAGACAAATGTTTTTTTGATGAGTTTAGAATTTAGCCTCAAGTTATCAAAGGCCACCAACATGGTTAGCAGCAAGAACATTTAAAATTTCCATTGGCAGAAATCATCTTTGAAATAATAGAGAACCGTCTGTGTTACAAATGAAAGAACTTCTTTTTATTTTTATATTTTATTGGATTCACTACAATTACAAATTAAAATGAAAGGGCACCGACACAATAAAGAGAAATTACCATCATCATACACCTTTTAAGAATTTTTTCATTTGGGGTTTTATGAAAGTTATATTCTTCCTTACTTTGATAATTTTTTCTTTCTAGCATTACATTCTTTAATTGTATTTTGTTAAAACCCTGTAAACAATTGGTAAAAAACTTATGGGGGCACAAACTGTTATGGCTCTGAATAAGAATGTTCTGATTGGTTGTGTAGTTAGTTTTCTTGTCCACTGAAGGCCTGAGTTAAGAAGTGTTTAGTTAGTTGACTCAGCAGAAGGCACCAAGATTGCAACCAAAACAAGATGTGAATTGAAAACTTGACAATACATTCATCTGGAGTTCAAGTTTATCAACCACACATTCTTATGGATTTTAGCTACTTTGTGTTTTAAACAAGAAATATGAGATATTTTCTCTACTTATGTTAGCTAAGTGTTACGTCTGGTTCTGCAACATGCATTATACATTGCACAAACCTTTCTGATCAGTTGCACATGGAATCTTTAGAAACTGCATCTCAAGGTCACAACACAAACATTTGATCCAATGAATCCCAATTTGGTTAATCCAACATAAGTTGTATTCTCATTTTATTGCAAATTAATTCTCAAATACAAAACAAATTTTCATTATTAATAATTATTAATAGAAACAAAAAATTCAAAAAGTCTTCCAAGTTATTGCTTTCATCATGTAATTTGATGATTAACTGAAACCCATTATCTTTCTTTGGTCATTCTTTGCAGCCAAGTTTTGTGTTTCATGTTCCTCAATGGACAACATTGTTGCTGAAGAAGCCACCAAAATTATATTGCAAACCTACAATTATCAGTCTTGCCGAACATATGACACTGCCTCCAATAAATCTGGAATTAAGATGGAACTGTGTGAGACAACAAGCAGCAGTATTTACGAAACAAAAACTTGTGGAATTTTAGAAGGATTTGTCAATGGCACAGGATTATATTATCGTAAGTATGGTGTAAAGATCACTGATAAAACAGTAGAAATTCCTGATGGCATTTCTAGAAGTGTTAGATTTTAAGAACACAAATTCCATTTTGAAATTTGTTTCATCAAAAATAGCCTAATTTCTTAGTTTTAACTGTTTCACAAATGATAATATTCCTTCATTTTTTCCTACCATTCTTCCAAGATATGTGCGTGCATACACATATGTATAAGATGTGAGAATTCCCACAATAGCCATGTGAGAGTAAAATTTGCTGACTGGATGATTATTGACTGCTGTCACCTTCAAAGTACTTTCATTAGTAAAGCTATGCACATTGTTTACAGCAAGAGCACTATTGTTTCACATTCTTGGAACTAATATATATATAGTGTATGTAGTTTGCTATAAGGGGAAGATGCTCAAAATCTGAGAGCATTTATAAATAATCAATGTGGACGTAGAAATCAACACTGCATGGTGACAGTCAGTTTTACACTTAAATATGGTCTTCAGACTATGTGTCATTACTTTATTAGCAGGATGTCTACATTGGCAACTTGGAGATGAAGGAAAATGGTTGAATAGGAAACCTACCCATCCAAGTTTCTTTGGTTTAATGCTGACAGATATTTTACAGTCATGGCCTCTAGATTCCTTATATGTGCACAAGCATACAGACATATGATAACCACCACAGATGTCAAATATGACTATCACAAACATGGTAAGACTGAGTTGTGTCTTGAATGGATTTTGGCTCTCAAAATCTTTTATATACATCTATGGATTAAATATCAGGACAGTCTGGGTTCTATAGCCTTGGTTGGCAACCAGTCTACCACAGGAATTAATGGCAGCCTACTGTGGAAATTCTTCTGCTAAATTAGTCATGAATCAAAAAGAGACCTGATCGTCCAAGTATGCATCACATGAAGGAAGGAAGGGTGGTTGGTTGATTTATATTATTAATTTGTTTGTTTTGTATTTTTTTTTTGTTTCCTGTATTTACTCTGTTTTGGTATTTGGAATAAAGAATTAGGTTATGGGATATTATTTTAGTCTTTCTGGTCATGAAGTGGTTGTTGGTAGCATGGAAGGAATTTGTTTTTGTGTTTGCATTTGGAAATAAACTTTGATCTTTTCAATAGGAATTTATCTTGTTTTAGAAAGGTAACTATCATTATTTTCTCCTCTAGAGAATGCTTACATCATTTTGAGGTTATAGTGTTGTAAGCACTTTTCTTATTGTCTATGTTAGTTTTTATATGTTTTACATTGTATTTTTGTAAAACCATTTTATACATTACATAACTTATATCCAGGTATTTGAACTGAATTTGAAAAAATACCCAGATATAACCAACAAAATGTTGCCTATAACACTGACAGTATCCATTGAAACAGAAATTTATAAGCATAGGCAATGTTAGGTGAATTTATAAGCATAGGCAATGTTAGGTGAATCATCTGGTCAGAGAGGATAAGCATATCCCAAAACAACTACTGTGTGTACAAATAAAGGGAGCTAAAAGGCTATAACATGAACTAAAAGCATGTTTTATGGCTTCAATAGACAAGTCACTCATAGCTTTTAAAATCAATCGCTGTAATTGGGAAAATGATGCTATTGATTAAAATGGAGGAAAGATATTTATACTGGAGCAAAGTGTAATGAGTTGGTCGGTCAGCTTGACATCCCCAAAGCAAGTGGAGGTGGGCTGGTGCGGAAACTTTGATTGGTAGCTGTCTTGTTGGTGTTTTGCATAGGCGAGTTACCAAGCTCTATGTAAAGGGCTGCAATGAGAAGGAGGGCAGTTTGTCTCAGAAGTGGAGACTGTGCCCGTCGCTACGACAGTGGTAGAGAGACGAAATTTTTTTTGTGACACATTTCAACACACAAAGCTATCTGAAGAAAGCCGGTACAGTCATGCAAAGGCAAAGACAACCACAAGAAAGGAACATTCAATAGATAGGGGCAGTATATTTTTATATGTGCTACATGTAACTGTGTCTGCCTCACTTATGTTGGCCTGACTAGCCACATGCATAGTCATACAGACCTCCAACAGACTATGCACAAATAATTTTTCAAAATTTATCCTGCCCTATGTAATTGGCAATAAAATATGTTGAAATAGTCCCAGATTAGCTATGCATGTGAAGTTTCACAATATACAATCTAATAATCAAATTAAGAGTTTTATGTTGTCTTTATGGAAAAGAATATAAATCACTTGTGAATAGGTCACTTATCTATATTTCACTCATTTTATTTATTTTTACTCTGTAACATAATAATTCATATTTGAAATTTTGAAGCATAATAATTCAATTTGTACATAGTAATTTATTTTGTATATCATTTTAATAAAATAAAGGTATTTTTGTGATATACATGCAATTTAGTGTAAAATTAGTTTAACTGTAATTTGTCAGTGCAATAGTTGTTTTAACTTGTATGCTAATGTGTTAGAAATAATCATACTTGATGAATGAGAACATCTATCACGCACACACACACTGAAATAATTAAAATGTTGTCTGCTATTTTCATAAATTGTGATTCATTTCTTTCAACAACAGAGAAATTCATTAAAATGCTTCTTTTTTGTTTTTCTTTTCATTTTCAGCTATGAGTATGAATATTTTCTACCGAGGTTGCCTTTCTGTCAGATCTTTAGTGTATGGTTGTCAAAATACAGACAGCAACCCAGTGGACATGGGACAAAATTTGGGCAAAGTTTTCCGGCCACTCAACCATTATGCCATCAAGTCTTTCAAGGGCAAACGCTGTCTCTGCGAGTCAAACTCATGCGAGATTTCCTCCAGTTGGAAATTGTCCATGAATCCAAGACTTTGGATTGCAATGGCTTTTTTGATTTTCTCAATTCTAAATTAAACACCTTATTTCTCTTGATAATCCTATTTCCAGCTCATTCCCATCTTGGTGTCTCTTCACATATTTGTCTGAGATTCTCCTTCTCTGTCTCTCTTCATCTGCAGATTCTCTTTTTCTAATTTAGTCCTGTGTATGACAATAAACTATATCTGGCAGCAAGGCCTCTCATTGGGAGACGTGACATTTTGAGTAACATGGAACCACCTCTTAATTGCTGGTGTTCCCAGGTCCACCCTGATTTGGGGTGGTAGCACCCGCTAGGGTCCCAAATATTGAACCCCCAAAAAAAGCAAAACACCATGAAGGTATAAAAATACATTTTTATAGTAAAAATGACCAGCAAGACCTATTTATAGTAAAATGACCAACAATACATTTTATCTGTAGTTGAAGGCATACAATTGTGTTCAAAATATTTACATTTCGGTATTAGAGAACCCATAAAGGTGTTGATATGCCACTAAACAAAATCAATCACACCAAATCTTCTTCTAATTCCCCATCACATGTCAATTTTTTCTGCAGTCAATTTATTCCAAATATTGGAATGAGACATATTTAACAGATTTGTGAGAAAAAAAACTTTGCAGTTCAGTTAAACATTCAATGTAAGGCAGAAGCAGCCATTGTTTTTGATTTGCAATTGGAGAGCATCTTGTCACTCAAAACACTATTATCAAATTTTGAAATTGAAAGTTTCATTTCTAATCTTTGTCTTAATGAAAGAGAAAAGAAAAAATATTTTGTTTGTAAAAAAATGTTTCTTCCTTTACTTTATATGCAATGCTTTTTTTGTAAATGTTGTTACATTTTTTGTACTTTTTTATTTTTTAATGTCTTTTTTTAAAGGAAACCATCAGCAACCAACTTAACCATTAAAGCTCACCATCCAATTTTGGGGACAATAGTTGTTAATAGATTATAGCTAGAAACCTATAATGAATACAGAATTTTATATAAACCTATAATTAATACAATAATTTTTTAGAAACCTAATTAATACTGAATTTTTATTATTTATAAAATTAATAATGGATTTTATGGTGGACAGGTTAATGAATGTAACAGATTCGTTCATTGTCCTGTCACCTTGCCAATTCCTTTTTAACCTTAAAAAATATTTTTGTTGTTGTCTGCTTCATAGTTTGTTTCATAAACTTAGACATTTCTTTCAAATGGAGGCCAAAAGCAATGCATTGAGATGGAGAAAAATGCATCCCATGGTGTTTGTGGTTATTAGGTCATAAGTTAGTGGGAAGAGAATGAATCTGAAAATATATATGATTTAACCCAGATCATATTGTTGGGGATTAGTGAATATATTTGGTTAAATCAGAAGGAAAATTCTTTTTGTTGGCGTGTTCGTTAACATTCATCCTCAACAATAAACATAAATTTAGAACAGATCATGCAGAACAAAGTTAAAAAAGAAGGCAAGTAGAATGCATAACAATACAGTGATTTTTATATACAATTTAAAAATATACAGATGAGTTAAGATTTGATGAATCGTTGAGTATTGATGTATTAAAATGCGTAGTTTGTTAAGTATGTTTGAAAGCTTTAGCGAGTGTTAATAAGATTTGTTCAAAGAATTAAACAGTTTGTTGTTTTATGTACAAAAGTGTCCGATGTTGCAGTTCAATTGTTAGTGTGTATATGTAAGTGTTACGTATAATTCTTTTTTATGTCGTACGAAGTTGCATACCTTTAGTTGTTGCTTGAATGAAATGTTGTTAGTTATTATTACTTATTTTGTAGTGAATAATTATCACTTTTTAAGTATAATAAATGAAGTTTGTAAAGTTTTGTTCGATAGAGAGAGAAAGATTATGCCAATGAGTTGCTGAGTCAGAGTTTGATTTGTGCGGGGAGATCAAGTTTTAGGATTGTGTGGATTTGGTTGGCATCTCACTGAATGTTGAAATCTGACTAATTAAGTAGTTTGAATTTCTTTTTATAGATTTTTAGAAGGAAAAATAGGCTCAAAAAGGTTTGAGTGCCAAAGTGATTTTTCACGTGCATTCTCAGGTTTTTTTAGGCTGTTAACCAACGAGAAGTGGAGTTTGTCGAAATTAGTGTTTTGATTGGATAACAGGTGTGTGTGTGTGGGTGTAAGAATGGATTGTTCTGCAAGTAGGGGTGAAAGATAACGTGGATGATTCCACAATATACACATACAATTTAAGATACTCATTACAGGCAGTATCATTGTTTTATAGACATTTCAGTGTTGATTTACTTAGGAAGTTTTACATTCTTTTAAATGGCTTCTGAATATTTAGCATCAAGCTTTGATATTATGAGCAGATGGCTATTCTTTTGAATGCTTTTATCTTTGTACTAAAATGACACTTGCTGGTTAAAAAAAATGAAGACACTGTGCCATTTGAAAAATTAAAATAGAAACAATTTTGTTCAATTGAAGATCTTTTTTTGAATTTAGAAAACAATACAGTCTTGCAGCCATTCTTCAGATAGCTATTGTATTTTTGTCGGTATATGTAATTAATATTGTTTAATTAAAAAAAACAGAGCAGTTACTCAAATAAGGGTATCCATGAAACAAAAACAATAATTTAATTGGAGGTATATGATTATTCAATCCCACCCTGAATTTTGTTGAAAATAAGAAACACGTTGCCTTTTCACTGTGAAGAATATTTTCTGAAATGTGCAAATTGAATTGCTCCACTGACTTCCACATAATGTTCCCGCCCATATTGATGTCAAAATCTTCAAGCATAAGAAAATAAAGTAGGAGGCATTTTGTTTTTGACTTTGTTTTATTTAAACAAAGTCAAAATAAAAATGCCACCTAATTTTCTTTTTCATACATTTATTTACTATACAAATGATTGGGTAATAATTAATTCAGAAAGAATTTAAAAATGAAAACAATTTCTTGACAGAATAAAAAATCGAAGTATATGCTTCAAAAACATGTTAGAACTTGTCAGCCCTAAATGTGGCCAAGTCATTCAAGGGACGTAACTCAGGAAGGCTTAGTTACTTTCTTTTCGCGATGAAAAGTGCGAGAAAAAATCCAACGAGTTTTTCATCATGATGGCATAAAATATCACGCCGATTTTTTTTCCCCTTCAAGTGAGTTTTATTCTCCACCTTTTTTTTTTTCATCGTCACTTTGATTTGGTTTTGGAGAAATTTTTTTAAGAAGAAAAACAGTTTTTAAGAAGCGTGGAAAATATTGTTTGCGTCATCATGGTAACAGCAACAGCAACAGTTGGCCTTTTTTTATTTCTTTTTTAATAATTCTTTTCTTTTTGTTGTTATGTTGAAGAAATAAATGACTTGTTGAAACATTAAACAAAATTAGCAACGCATTTATTAAGGAACCTTCTTCAATTGAAAACAGCAAGTAAAGTAAATAAAAATAAAAGTAAAAAAAGTAAATTAAAAAATTTTAAAATAATGAAAACAATTTTTCATATAGAATGGCTTTTTGTGAGGGGGGGATAAGAATACCTTATGTTTGTTTTCCGTTTACTTTAGTTTTTATGCAAAATCGGAGATTTTTAAAGCAGTGGGTATTTTTGTTTTAAATACTTTGTTAATGCAAACATTTTTTTTTAATAATTTTTTTCTTAAGACTGAGCCATAGGTCGGGTCGAAGGGCGGCATTTGATCGTGATTGGTTCCCACAGTTTTTTTACTTTCTTTATTTTTAAAATAAAAGCACCCCCTCCTTTTTTGTATTTTTCCTGATTTTGGTGTTTCTAACGAGGCATTTTTTTTTTAACATAGTCAACTTTGATAATCTTATTTAATATTTTTATTTTATAATAAAATTTACCCCATTGCTCTTTAAAATGTCTCTATCATTGGATCTGATTCTGTTGCAATTTAATGTCGGCTTTGAAGAAAAAAACCTATCAGACCCCACCCCCCAGCAAGTGGGGCATAATGGGATACATAATTTTAATGACAAATTATCCCATAAGTTTGAGATCTTTTATCCAAATTTTATTGAAGTAATTATAGACTTCACAAAATTAAACAAACATCCAAAAGCCTAGATTTAAAATTCAGCAAACAAAATTTTAAAATGTGAAGACACCATTTAATGAAGAAGAGACTTTCTGAACCCTTTTTTTTATTTGTTCACTAATTTCCAGTGTTAAATTTATTGCTTTGTCATTTAGTCATTTTGTTTTGTTTGACATAATCTTTCAATTCTCTTTTGATTGATTACATTGCTTTTTTATTTACTTACATTCTAAATAAAAATATTTTCTTTCTTTTTATAATAATGTCTGCTGTTCTACATGTCATTTATATTTTTATATTTTTTCTCCTCTTGTTCAATTCTTGAATATTCAATTTGAACAGAAAATCTTTGAGAATTTAATGCTTTTTTATGTAGGTTCTTCCCTGCCAAAAAAAGTGACACCTGAGGTTTAAAATGCATTTTAAAAATAAAAATCTTTCTTGAAGCTTTTTATTTTTTAATTTTTTAATTCCAAGTGAATATTAAATTTAATATTTCCAATAAACAAAATACGTTCATGTATTTCAAATTTAAATTTATTAGAATGATTTTTCTTAAATCACTAAAATCGGTTATATTGACAAATCTCTCAAGAGTAACTCAAGATGTCTTTATTTTAAAATTTTGGAAATAAAATATACATTTCTAAAACTTCATTTTGGGAACATTGACTGATTAAAAATTTAATCAAACTGAATTAAAACAAATGTTGCTTTCAATTTAAAATATCATAGAAAAACATTTTTTAACACAGTGGGTGATTTTATGAGATGTTGAGACATTTATGATAACTGTCTCAACATTTCATAAAAACACCCACTGTGTTAAAAAAATAAATGATTTATGATAAATGATTTATCGCTAACCTGATAATTGTGAGATTTAGATAAGGAGGAAATACCTGTAGTAAAATTACATGATGAATACATCGTAAAGGCCTTTTTTGAGATAATTAACTACCCAGTAATCTTTAAAATTTAAAATATTTTAAATGTTCAAATATTTTATTGAATTTTATGTAATTTGGCTTTATAGTCTTACTTACAAAGATGCTTGCTGAGGAAAAGTTAAAAAAATTACCAATAAATTTTAAATTTACTATAGTTTCTGCTCTTATTTTCTGATAATGTTGTGCATGGATGTCCATAAAATTGGCACGTTCATACACGCATAAAATAAATTCAAATTTTTTTTTTGTAATAACTGGAGGTCACTGAATTGTTATAAACTTTTCCATTTCTGATTATTAAATATAGATTGTATTTAATAACAATATCACTCGACCGATACAAATTAATACAGAATTTTAAAAGTTTTAAATTATTCTAATTAAAATTTCTAAAACATGAAAACAATTGTAAAAATTAATTTTTTCTTGAAAAAAACTTTTTTTCTTACAAGAGTGTCTACAGTATATTTTATTCATAAAAGCAATTAAAAGCTTTAAATAATGTCTTATTTTTATTGTATTTTTTTCAGGGCAGATTTTCTGTAACTGGGTGTCCTGTTTGACACCAAAAATTGAAGATTTAAATTCTCAGAGAACTTCTTCTTATAACTATTATAAACATTAAATGCTACAAAAAAGAATTTCAAGAAATTAAATAAGTGGGGATGGGAGGTAAAAAATATTAAAAAAAAGATATTTATACCAAGATTTTCTAAAAAAAAAAAAAAAAGAGAAACATTTAAAAAATAAACGAATTCATTTGGGAATAAATCCAGAAAATATTATTAAAATCTGACAATTATGACGTCATGCAAAATTAAAGTTGACAGGTTCCTAAGATTGAACAAAGTCTTGGATCAATGACAAAGAAGGCCAGAATGTCTTAATAAGATTTGAACAAAATGTTTTGTTTCAAACTAACAACTTTCTCTCTCCAGTCATATTGTTTGACAGCAGTATGCAATGTAGTGGTCTGAAATTCAAATAGTCTGTATACAACTATGATGATGATGATGATGCTAGAATAAAAACAAGACATGGCATCCATGTGAACAATGCAAATGTAAAGAAGGCTAGCAGGTATCCTGGGGAAGTGGAGTGATTGCAGCCATCACTGAAGCACTCTACATGGCATTGCCAATAGGATCTTCTTTTTTTTCTTTTTTTTTTTTTTAGAACTGCAAAAAATACCAACATTCAAATTGACAACTTTGAAACATGGAGACATAACCAGCTATGGATCAACAATGTTTGCAGCTTATGCAACAACTTGTTGAACTACAAAAGGAAAACATTGCACTATGAAAGGAAGGAGTTCTTGACCAGCCAAACATGTCTCATGTCAGAAAACATGGACCCGTTATAAAGAGATGTGTGAACTAACGGACCCAACATTTATCCAGAACAAGCTATTCAACCTTGTTGAGGCTAAGACATTCTGCCACAGAAGAACAGTAAATATGGCTCATCGCTGTCAGGGAGTTGTACAAAGAAGTACATCAGCAGAAATTCCACTCTATGAGGCAGAAGAAAGAGGAGTCAATTTTAGCTCAGTTACAAGCCTGGACCAAATTTTACAAGTTTATAGTTACTTGCCCAAATACAATAAACTGCAACTGGCAAGTGAATTACTCCAGCGACATGGTGGCAGGGTTTGCTAATGTTGAACACCAGAGCAAAATATTGGTGGAGGCAGTTACCCTCACCACTCCAGAGCAGAAATTTGATAGGTTACTCAGGCTAGAAACAACAGACAAGTCAACCCCTTATCTCCACAGCACTATACACTTCATTATGTTATCCAATGTACAAAGGTCAGACCGTGAGCAAACAGTCCCAGAAAGTCAAAACTTTCCTGACTTCACAATACGCCAAGCTCTGCAGAGGGTGTGGAAGGACTTCATATTTCGATGGATTGGAAGGGTTGTTTGGCAGCCAAGTTGGCATGTTTTAATTGTGGATTAATCGGGCACATGGAGAGGGTGTGCCAGAAACTCAAAAAGGGGTCTGCTAACAGATAAACGACAAAAACAACAAAACAAGAATCTTGTGTTCTCACCACCAAAGGGCACATGGAGGATCTCAGCAGGATGGCTCATCAATTTGGACAAAGTAAACAGAGGAGTAAAGTCAACCCAACACATCCTTGATGATAGAATAACCTTTATTCCAGAAGCCCATGCAGTCTTTGGGTACACCTCCATGGGACTGACTAGCCTTCGTACCCACCAAATCGATGATGTAGCTGACACCGAAGAACAGACGTGCTCCAGTGAACCTGAGATACAGAAAGTTCTTAGATGCCCAGATGAATATCTAGTGCTGACTAGTCACCACATCCATAGCATCACAGAGGACCAGCTACACATAAAAGGCGTAATATTTGCATAGAGTTGGTTGATGAGAAACACACCAAGCCATATATGTGTTGGAGAATACATCCGGGTTTTACCTATCCGAATTGGCCTTTGAAATATCTAAGTCTACTACCTCCCAACTTTCCAACCCCAACATCACAACAGAACATGGCAAGCAGTGACAATGGAAAGGCCTTGTGTGGATGCCCTTGAAGAATGGCTGTCCCACCTAAGCCGACAAACATCCCAATTACCCCTACAGAAAGCAATCAACTCCAACTGGAGCAATGGATTCTGGAACATTTTTGATCCAGCACATTCAACATATGTCCACATCAACCGCTACAGACTATGAAGGGCAAACCCTTAAACATCAACTTCATTCCAGAGACAACACCAACAGTGGTCCAGACCCCAATCCCAGTTCCATATCATTGAAAAAAAGGGTTAAACAGGGCATCAACCAGGATGTTGCACTGGAAATCATTGAACCAGTGCCGGTGGGTACACCAATAACTTGGTGCTCTGGGATGGTCATTGCACTAAAAAAGGACGGCTCACCCAGGTGCATGGTAGACTTGCAGGAGCTCAATGCTGCTACCATGAGGGAGACCTAATATACCCCATCTCTGTTTAATCAGGCCTCGATGGTGCCAATACACATGAAGAAAACTGTCCTGGATGCTTGGAATAGGTATCATAGCCTTCCCCTCTCCCCAACTGCATGTGACGTAACTACATTCATCACTGAATGGGGTAGATATTAATACCTTTGGGTCCCACTTGGATTCCATATGTCGGTAGATGTATATACTTGTCAATTCGACAATATAACTATCAATACGGTCTGAAAAACCCGATTTATTGATGATAGCATACTCTGTGATGACTCCATAGAAGTATCATTTTGGTACACAATGGACTATATTACTCACTGCAATAACAATGGCATTGTGTTCAACCTGGAAAAATTTCACTTTGCAGAAACGAAGGTGGATTTTGCTGTGTTCTATGTAATAGAGGACAGGATAAAACCGTTCCCTAAACAGGAACGAATAGGATGCTTCAACCTTGACCTTTTTCATTGTGTTCCCTACACACTATGTAATTTAATTTCATTTAGTTTTAGAATTGATCTAATGACGTCTTTAGTTCCTTTTGTATTATGAACATAGTTGTCTTCCTGAGCATTTTTACACCCTCGTTTTTCGTAGCAAATCTCATCTTATTTTTCCTTAAGATTTTTAGTATTTTGTGAGATCTGTGGTTATTGTTGGTCTCCCTTAATATAATATAGTGACTTCTCACCAAATTTTTGGTCAGTCGGTCAGAGAGGAGGAGAAAAAATGTAGGACCCTGGCTATTATGGCCAGGGTACCCGGACAGGCTGTTTATTAAGTTATGTTCCCATTTGTTTTGTCTGCCAACTGGACATTAGTTGAGCCTTTTTACTTCTATCTTACTCCTGGCTTCTTGTGCATTTCAACTCTCAGCATTCTGTCCCTACTTGCTGCCTGCATGTCATCCATAACCTATCCTGTACACTATCAGTTATAATACTACGGGAGGTTTCGACATTGGCCTCGACCAGCATGTACACAATGCCCGCACATCAACTTTTCAACTGTCAACACAGACTGGAACCACTGCACCTCAACATCCCATCATCGACATGACCAGTCTGACCACTCTTTAATAAGCAGACACCATCTAATCCACAGCCACTCAGGTCTGCTTTGCATAAACTTTGCATTAATCTTATTATCCTCGTTTCTGTTGTCCATTTTGTTTCACCTGTCAGATTTCACATCTTTAATTTGAAAAATGTTAGTGGGCCTCTTGTGAGCTCTTACTAATTTGGGGCACTTGGGATGTTTCACATTGCCTCCCCCCAGGGGGTCTTCTACAGAACTTGTAGTTACATCTAGCCATTTCAACAATTTTTTTTTAGTCATTTCATTCCAAGTAAGGCAATAAAGCCACTAAGATAAAAGGGGTTGGTTACTGCCTGTGACAGACTATGAGAAAAAAAAACACTATTAAGGAGAGAGAACAGTAAAAGAATTAAGAAGACGGAAAATAGCAATTGACATTGCATTTAAATTTTTAAAGATCATAGTTAACTGGGAAGCAGTAAGCCAAAAGAGAGTTCCACAAGTGAGAAGTGCGAGAGAAGAAACTGTTAGCATAGAACTTTTAGTTAATCTAGCCATTTCCACAGTAAAATGATGAGACCTTGTTGCCAATCTAGTACTGCAGTTAAATTCATAAAGTCTGAGGACAATAGAGGAAAGTTCATCGAGGTAGGTTCAAGGATAGTGCCCTGGGGTAGTGCCCTGGGGTATACCTGCATTAATGCAAAAAGATCTAGAAGGAATTTTTGGAAATGATAAAATTAGAGATATGGCAATAAGTATAACCTGAAAATTTGACCAACATTGGTTGGTTAATAACAATTTTATTGTGAAAATATTGATTTATATCAGAAAATCTGTCATGGCATATTTTCATTGGTCAAATTGATCAAAAACTTTCTGTCATCTGAGATAAAGTCAAAACATTGGCATGGAAACTGCCTTTTTTTCCTACTAAACCTAAAAAAAAAATCTTGAGCCTGTAATAAAAGCAAATAGAAATTAATCTTTGTTTATTTTTGTAATGCATTTCTCAATGATCATACATCTGAGTTACTGGATTTGGTCAATGGAAGTGTTTTATCATGGGATCTATTTAATGCCTGGGGAACATGAAAGGAATTCGTATCAGTTTTTACAATAGAAGCCACATTATTTGGGAACACAAATTTCACTTACACTGAAAATCCTCTTAACATTATCTTCTTTAAATTGGCTCTTTTAAAAATATTCTGAAAATATTAAAAATATATAAAAAAAAGCTATTTAACAGAAGAGAACCTATTTATTAAGTTGGTTTGCAATCATTTCCAAATCTCAAAGTGGAATATTTTCAGTTTTTATTATAGATTTAAATTCTCTCATAAAATATTTTCAGAACTAAAAACCCCTTAAGTTTCATGAATCTCACGCACATATGCAAGCACACACACAAATAATTACTGATTGCTTATGTTTCACACAAGAAGCCAGGACAAACCCAAACCTGGGACATTATGGTAAGCCTATTTTTAAGGAAGGATAACCTTAATTTGAGATGTGATGGGATGTCTAGGTAGCAAAGTGGTTATGGGTGTAGAAAGTGGAATCAGTGTTTGAATTCCAGCAGAGTTTGTTGGTATCACTTCCCATTTATGCCCTTAGGAAAGACATGATAGCATCTTTTTTCCTCCTGGTTAAGGGTTAAATAGCAGTGTAGTGAGCCTTGTGTAACAGCCAGTCTAAGATAAGGACTATTCTGAATTCCAAGCCATGGAGAGGGCAATAGAAACCTATTGGTATGATGTTTGCTTGACAACCTAACTGTCAGGGTTTCAATTCTCGGTAGTGGATGCACACTGCTGATGAGTCCCAAATATAGGACAAAATGGCCGTCCAGTGCTTTCTGCATTCTGCTGAGGTTTCAGACTCGATGAATTACTTAATTATAATTATCAAATCCTCCAAATAATTTCTATCATTTATATATCATTGCTTGAACCGGCTTCTAATGCTCAAGGTTGAGCGGCTTGGTGATAGTAGTTGTGGCTCCGCGGGCACCGTCCTATGGTTAGAGAGAATCTCAGTAGAGTTCCACCACGGAATTTGTGAGCGAGCAGCGCTATATTGAGTCTGATTTGCTATCTCTTTGTCACCGAGGCCCATTGGAACAGTTGGTATGATGTTTGCTTGACAACCTAACTGTCAGGGTTTCAATTCTCGGTAGTGGATGCACACTGCTGATGAGTCCCAAATATAGGACGAAACGGCCGTCTAGTGTTTTCTGCATTCTGTTGAGGTTTCACACTCGATGAATTACTTAACTATTCTATTATCTTTCTCACAAAGTCATTGCAATTCAAGCATAATAAAAGGAGGTTTTGGAGACCCATGATCATGAAGGGACATTGGTATTTTTTGTTTTTTAAAAGAAAAAAGGTCTTATTGCTGTCTTAACCTAAACAACAGTGAGATGCCAAAATGGATTGGACTGAGTAATTTTAATATCTGTGGTTGCTGAAGAGCCTTGCATATATTCTGCAAGACCCAGGCGCCAGGCCAGGATTAAATGTCTGCTATAGCTAAATTTTGACTCATGCAATTTAATCAGTAATAATAATTGATTAGAGACAGTTTTACAATTCTGATTGCAAAATGGTCAGCACATTCTGTCGGCTCCTGGAAGTATCTGACTCTTATTCTGCTTTATCTTTACAAGAGTTAAATACTGGAGTATTGCAGTCATTTCTGGGTTGGAGCTGTTCAATCCCTGTTTTCAACACTTTATAAAGCTTAAAATTGTTTATGTGCTCTGGTGGGGGTGGGGGGTTCATAACTTGTTTCCCTCTTCTCAAACCCTAACCAATGTTGCAAGCATATCACTAACTCTGTTGCTACTTCAATAGCATATTATGTTTAACTGCGTTCCATTCTCTTGTACCACTTGTTGAACCTTTGCAGCTAGAGCTTATCTTGCCACTTCCTCATTTACTGCATGTTACAAATATACTCAGCAAACTGCCACCTAGTTATTTCCCAGAATACTTTAATCTTGACCTCTTCAAAGGTCAATCCGATCATTATCTTTCTTTCTTATCCTCATTATCTTCATTTATTAGCACATTCTATTCTATTCATATTGCACACTTCATTTAGCATTACCATTTTGCTTTGAGTGGCTCTCAAGCCTTATATTAGGTGATCTCTAATATTAAAAAGATACTCTTTTGTGTGTCAAACAGGTACGTAGATTATCTCCTCAAAAATATAGCTATAGATAGTGCTTATTATTAACATTACCATTTGAAAGAAAATTGATTAAACATTTGATTATCAAAGAATAGACCTTATAAAAACATTGAAAAACAAAATATCTTATTGATGATTTGTTTTTAATCCCAAAATAAGTCAATAGTTTATCAGCTTCTAAATTTTTAATGTTTATTTTTTGTTTTTGTTTTGATATTTTGTCTTCTTGAACTGTCATTGAAGCATAAACATCAATTTTATTCTTAAATTTTACTTGAAAATTTATTATTTCTTCCTGTTTAACTGATATGTAATAAATAGAGTAGCTATTAACAAAGTCTGTGTGTGTGTGTACGTATTTTTTTTTGTACTGAGATGAAAGAGGTTTTATGTTTCTACTCTGATATGAATAATATCATGTAGGATGCTCCTCCTGTAAGCTGCTAAAGTGCAGAAACTCAATGTGGCATCAATCCCACATGATCCAAAGACTTCTGGAGATATGTTAAGCGATGCCTTCTCAGTAGCTGTTCATAACTATGTGATACTAGTAGATGCCAAATCTTATGCAGGCATAAAACTCTCCCCTGTGTCCCATAAATTATCAGCTGGTCAAATGTGGTGACCACAAAATTCACAATTAATTTGTTAAAAAAAAAAATATAACATTTTAATAAAATGGAATTTAAAATTCTTTTCCAAACAATGTTCTTTACCTAAATAAAATGTTAAGGGAATCTAATGGGAAAACATGGGATTGTTCTGCAGGAAAAAACAATTTATAAAACCTGAACTTTCTCAAGAATTGGTAAAATCTACAAAAAATAAATAAGAAAGATCGATCACAAATTTTTTTATGATATTGCAAAATGAAAGAAATAATTTTTTATAAATAAAGTGGTGAAAATTTCTAATTCTGCCAGATAAACAACAAGTGATTCTGGCATTTTTGAGAAGTAGATTCACACATTCTAAAATATTTCTAATAAATCAGAAAATTGATAATTAAGAAAAACTTTCCTTTGTGGCAAAATCGGTTAGGATGTCTGATTTCATTTCTATTTCTTTGATCCAATTTGGGAATGTTTGATAAAAATAGCAAACTTGCTGATTGATTTGCATAATCAAAAATTTTTATATCTCATTTTTGATAAGTTATCTTTTTTTCCTTCCTGCTTTCACCTTACAGTCTCTATGAAACAGTTCCTAACATACAATAGATTTTCTTTTACTATAATTTTTCTGACCTTATTTCCAAAGCCTATATTATTTTCCCAGCCATTGTGTTAATAAAGCAGTAAAAGAAGTATTCCCTTTACTGGGAATTTTTATTTAATTTTTTTTTTTTTTTTTTTCAAGGGGATTTCTCTGAAGATGAACCTTTTTTGGAATGACAAGAACAGAAGACAAAAGCTCTGAATGTGTCATCGATTATGCAATTGTCTCCACTCAGCAAACAAGCCATGGATCTGTTGTCAGAACGACTGGCAGCAGCTGAAGAGGACACTCAATACCTGGCCCAGCAACTGTCTCTGATGGCAACCAACCCAAACTTGACAGTAGAGAGTCCTGACACAACCAGCCAGGCCTCTCCCTCTCCTCGTGTCATATCCCCATTTGAAACAAAAGGTTTGAAAAATCCAGATTCGCTCACCTCCCGTCTTTGTAAAGCTGAAAGTGCAGTGACCACTCTAAAATTGGCTTTGACTACATTGCAGAATGATGAAGATCGATGGAGACATATGACAGATGCAGAACAGGACAACCAAATGTTGGACGTGAAGAAACAGCACAAAGAAGAAATGGACAAACTGCGTGATGAAGTAGTTTGTTTACAACAGGAATTACTTTTGGAAAGAGAAGCCAAAGCTCGGAGCCGTTCACAAGTCCAAAATCTTCAGGATGCTTTGATAGAAACTACACAAATCAGGGTAAAGAATCTTTGATTTTTTTTTGAAAAAATTCTTTTAACAATTATATTTATCTGAGGGAAAAAACAATTTTTGAGCATTTTTCATAATGAATTCCTTGGAAAACAGCAAAGAAAACAATCATCAAAAAATCTTTTTATAATCAAAATATAGGATTGCATATTTAGACATTCAATTCTGTTGGTTATATTTACAAAATCTGGAAATGTCTGTATTGAACCACTTCTGCCTGATAACTTCCTCCCAGAATTGATTTGCATTTGTAAAATTTCTTCCAACCATTTTATGCTTAAGTCCATAGATTCAGTTTGGGATTTAAATTTGAACTCTGACCTGGCCAGTACATAATTTTTATTAACTTGTCTTTCAACCACATTTTATTTATAGAAAGGTATATTATCTAATTGAAAAATATGATTGCTGCACTTGGGGGAAAAAAACTTTTGGATACTGAAAAGTAATCCTTTTTGTAATTAGTACTCTTTAGCATCAACACCAATAGCAGAAACTGCAACTCAAAAAACTCCATGATGCTCCACAGTTCTTGACATGTAATCAAGATTGAACCATTTACTAGATCAGCAAAGCAAAAAGGGTTGTCTGTCTACTGCCACAAATAGGATTGACTCATCTTACAATAGTGTGTTTTTCCTTCAACATTAACATATATACTTGATAATGAACAAGTTCCTTGTTTGACAATAGAGGCTGTCAAAGATTGGAGTTTAATGCATATATTAAAAAAAGATGTTAAAATTTTTGTTGTTTTTACAATGATGTTCGCCCGATACAAGGCCCAGAAGCCACTTGAGGTAGAGAGTTACTGAGTAAGTGGTACAATTTATGGGGATATGTGGGAAAGATAATGGTTAACCCTAGACTTAAACAGGTTAAGACTGTAGTGATTTTCTAAGCACAGCTTAGATGTGGCACAAGGCCGAAAGTATGGGGCACCCAGTGAGAATCGACCTCACTACTCAGTCATAAATGGTCTAGCAAAATAAGCTTCCTAACCATTACACACGTCAAGGTGCCCACAGGTTAAGACTGTAGTGAACAGGAAAGTATACTCTTGGGGGTTGGTTCTGCAAAACAACAGTTCATGAGAAGAATCTGCTCAAGTGGAAATTACATCTCACCAATGGCAGACAAAGTGAATGAGGCTGGGTTTGCTACAATGTCTTTTGAGATGTACACTCCTGATCAAAAATTTATGACCACTTGAAAATTTTTTATAAGAGACTGTTTATCATGGATACATTATAAACTTTTTCTTACTTAAGGTTACTAAATCTATAATCTAAAAGGTTATGTAGACAAAATGTTATAATCCGATCAATTTATTCAGGAATGGAAATTTTTATAAAATGAGGCATTTTACACTTGATCAAAATTATAAGACCGGGGTGTATAAATAGTGAGATCTAGGGTAATTCCAATGTTTTTATTTCAGTTAGAGATTAGCAATCACTGCGTAAAGGTGTCACCATGCCTAAAGCAAGCATGAGTGTGCTCGAATTCTAGATTTACATAATCAAGGTTTGTCACAGCGGGTGATCGCAGCTAAGATAAATTGCAGTAAAACTGTTATTTGCAACTTTCTAAAGGAAAGTGCGAATTATGGAAATGCAAAGTCTACTCGTAGGCCCCAAAAAATTTCTCCGGCATTGACTAGGAGAATAAGACGGGTTGTTGTGAAAGCCAATGGACTTTCTTCTAGTCAAATTAAGGCAGCCACAGATGCTGATTGCAGTCCAGTAACCATCAGATGACACTTACGACAAAAAGGCATGGTAAATAAAAAGTGCAAACAAATTCCTCGGCTGTTTCCACGTCACAAAGTGAACCGTTTAAGGTTTGGTCGTGAATACCAAACATGGGACATTGAGAGTGGAAGGAAGTCCTGTTTTCTGATGAGAAAAAATTCAATCTAGATGGTCCTAATGGCTTCCAAAAATATTGGCATAACAAAAACATGCCTTCTGAAATTTTCTCTACACGTCATAGTGGTGGAGAGTCCCGAATGGTATGGGGTGTCTTTTCTTACAGAGGGACGATGGAGCTCCAGGCGGTGCAGGGTCGTCAGACAGTGGCTGGTTATGTTAGCATCGTTGGTGACGGAGGGCCATCATTTGTGTGGGGATGGATGGTTATTCCAACAGGATAATGCTGCAATCCACACTGCATGCCGGACATTGACCTTTCTACAAGAAAATGGGGTCCATCTCTTGAGACATCCTGCAAGCTCACTGGACTTGAACTCAATTGAAAATGTTTGGAGATGGATGGCAAGAGATGTTTATCGAAATAGCAAACAATATTCAACAAAAAATGAACTTTGTGAAGCTATCTTCAGAAGCTGGAGCAGTATTCCTTGCAGCTTAATAGAAACACTAATTTCTAGCAAGCCCCCCAAATTTTTGAAGTCATCAAAACCAGTGTAGGTAGAACTCATTATTAAATTTGGTTGTTGAATGTTTTCATACACTTTTCGTACAATTTTGTAGAATTTTTGTCTCTCGTCTTATAATTTTGACCTCATTTTATAAAAATGTCAATTTCTCAAAAGAATGTTCTGATTATAACTTTTTTGTCTACATAAGCTTTTAGATTATAAAATTAGTAACCTTAAGTAAGAAATGTTTAAAATTTTTCCATGAAAAACAGTCTTTTTAAAAAATTTTTTCAAGAGGTCTTAAATTTTTGATCAGGAGTGTATTTGTTATCAAGTGCCTCACTGAGTCGGTGAGATATTCCCAAACAATGACAAGATAATAACTTGTCTATGACAAGGGAAATAACTCAAATATCAACATAGCTTCCAAGGTGTCAGGCTTTTTTTTATTGAAAAGGCTCTGTCATATTCAATTCTTTTCTTGAACATTAATAAAAGGATTTATTTTTCAGTTGGGATTTCCAAGTACTTCTAATAATTTAAGCATGGAAGCACTACTTTTTGTTCATTTACCAACTGTAGTTTACCAGGGATTATGGCCAGATCATGGCAAAACACCAGTTCCTGTATAATTACTGAAGTTAAGCAATGTCAAGCCTGGTCAGTAGTTAGATGGGTGACCACTTGGGAATACCTGATTCTGTAAGTTTGAATGTTCTCTAAATGAAAATGGTTTCAGTTGAAATTTCTTGAAGGTCTTCTGGATCAATAGACACCTGAAGAAGGTCAGAATGCACAACAGCTGAAACTTTGTGATAATAACAACAAAGATGGGAACATTAGTCCAAATGTAAAACATGTAAATTAGAGATTGTGAATTAGGCTTACAGCCACATCACATTGCAACACCAGTTCCCATATGATCCCTGAAGTTAAGCAACGTCAAGCCTGGTCAGTACCTAGATGGGTGACCACTTGGGAATATATGGTGTGGTAAGCCTGGATATGCATGTGGTGTAATGGATAATGGCTTGGAATTGTTTATTGGGGAGCCAAGTTTCAATTCCAGTTAAGTTTGTTACATTTACTTCTGCACAAACCCCCTTGAGAAAAAGCATAAATCCACCTCTTCTCCCCTCCCAGCTATGGGTTAATTAGTAAGACTTGTATCACTAAATCATCATTATCTCCAAAAAATATCTTACACTCTAAAAATATTATCTGGCTTTAAATAACCTCCAATGGGTTGATAAGCTATGCAAAACAAACCAATCAATGAAAACATTCTGTCCTCCTTTGCTATCATCATTTGTCTTGATCTATCCACTTCTTGGTCACTAACAATGCTTGACATTTCTAAAATGCTAGTTACTGTTGCATTATCCATGAAGTGAAATTCAATGTAAATATTTCTTCTATCAAAGAAGAGACTAAGAATCTAATATCTGCTTCCTTACTTAATGCTAATGTTTCAGATGTCAATGAACATTTTTGTTACTTTGTCCAACTTTTTAGATTGCCAGCTGATTGGTGCCTCCTTCTTGTTCTCACCTTGAACAAAAACAATAATGTCACTCTCAAATGATCCATCTTCCATGCTTTCATCAGAATATTCAAAGATGATCCAAATTAGGAATTTTTAGAACAGTTTTCTTGGTTTTCTATTTAAAGATTTCTTTGTTTGCTTCATATAACATTTTTACAATTGGATGATTTTCTGTATTGCTCATAACCCAAACCTTATCTTTCATATTTTATATCTGACCTTGTTTGTATCTTCTGCATTCAATTCATTGCTTTTACTTTCCCACAACTTTCAGTTCTCCTTATTGCAGAGAGTTGGAATATACAAAACTTAATTAATTTGCATTGCTTTAGTTTGTAAAACTTCTAACTCTAGAGATATTTTCATGCGTGATCATCTTGAATGTTTTCTTTGTTTTTCCTATAATTTGTTCTTGGAAAAGACACAAAAACAAAGTCATCCACATGATGAACCAAAATTCCTACAAATCATCTACACTTACAATGCCATGTGAATAAGTCATTATCATGTGAACAAACTGTAAAGTATAAAAGTAGTTTTGGACTTATACTAATATCTAGGCAAATCATTTCTTCTATAAATACATTTTTCAGATGCCAGACTTTCGATTTTTTAATGCATATAACAAGGTGGACAAAGGTCTTTTAATTTTATTTTCACAATATTTATATATCTGATATATTTTAATGGGATGATACGGTAATTTGACTTTCAAAAGAAATTATTTCAAAGACATCAAACTCTTCAGTTCTTTCCGTCTTTAGCATCTTGAGATGTTTCTTGATGAGCTGTTAACAGTCCAGCATTTTCTAGATAAGGCAGTCCATTCCATTCTTCATTATTCCAATTCATACAAACTGGTTCTTCTTCTCCTCCAACGTAAACATTTAGCCAGTCAAAAATTCTGATTTGTTTTTGGTTGTGTACTTATATTGAAATAACGCTTGCTTTGTTTACCTATGAGCGCATAGTCTTGTATGTATTGTATCGTTCTACTTCTGAGGAAGAGTATTCAAGTAGAAAACCTTGGATTACATGCATCATAAAAATGACATCATAAGATATTTATGACAAATGGATGAACCTGACTTTGTTAAAACATGGTTACAATGTTTTACAGCCAATACTAAATCAAAGAAACTAAAAGACAACGAAACAGGTGAAGGTGAAAATGACGTCTTCAATTTATTTTTAGCATCAGCAGAGTGCAAAGCAATTATGAAAATCTCATTAATGACATATTCAAAAGAATTAGAAAACTTTACCATCAAAGAAATTAGTGAGATAATCAAGAAAAATATGAGACCGAAGAAGAGATTGGTCATTGCAGAGAAACCAATTATAAAATTTTTACATCTGCTAAGAAATGCTAGCAGATACCGTGAATTCAAAAAACTTGATAAAGCCAAAATGTCTATAGAAAAAGAATTAATCAAATTAAGAATAACTGAGAGTATGTACAACATTTCCCACATTTGAAACAATTGCAATTGAGTAAAACGTCATAGAATTCATGTGTTGACTTAATACAACAAGAATTGATGAAAAGTAAAAGAGAAAATCGATAAAGAAGTAACTAAAATGTAAATATTGTAATTAAAAACATGAACCAAAAAAGAAAATGTCTTTGCTAAAAAACCCACTGTGAAGATTTTTTTATCCCAAAAAAGATGTCACATTAACCACAGATGCAAGTGATCATTGCATATCAGCAATTCTATCTAAGAAAGGACACCCAGTTATGTACATCTAGAATCTGCAGAATCTAATCATTCAAATACAGAAAAAGAATCTTTACTGATCATATGGAGTTCTAGTAGAGCTCACCAATTCTTACTGGGCAGAAAATTCTTGCTCACATCCATTCACAAGTTTATAGAATTTATTTTCTATTCAAGGAAGGAATTACCAAAAGTTACATTTTCTAAAATTTCAAGATGGGCCATAAAACTGATGGACTTTGATTTTGATACTAAATATATAAAAAGAAATCTTATTCTTCATGTTGACACATCATTACAATTACAGTTTAAAGTTAAATAAAGTGAGAGTATATCATATAATATAGAAGATGAACTTTCTCATGGGATTGAAACTGACATTCTTCCTCAAAACTGACTTGCCTCAGAATCATTGCATGATCCTATATTAAGTAAAATTGCCTCAAGAATAAAAAGGAACACTTGAAGTAACTATTCTGAAAGGCCATTTAATGAGATAACATAAGTTAACCATTGAAAATGGTATCACGTGCAACGGAGACTTAGTAGTACCATTGAAATATTTGAGAAAAGATGTATTAAAAAGTGTACACGACAATGTTTGTTGTGGAATCACAGTCACACAGAAATGGTTAAAATTAGTAGCATGGTAACATATTATCACCCCTTAATGGAACTCTCACATATAAGAAGATGCAAACTAGGGTCTTAATGTCATTATTGAAAACTATGTCCACAAATGTCTAAAATGTGCAGAAATGAAGAATTTTCAACAGTATAAATTGCACACTTTAGAGGCCCTAAAAAAACGGATAAAACCCCAGAATTTGTGAATGATAGTCTGTGTTGTTGGTTAAGAAAAATTGGCTGCATTCTACATAAAACTCGTCTATAATATCTGCAAATAAATGGAACTGGAATGCAGAGAGAATAATACAGACTATAAAAATGGATTGAAAGCATTTTCTACTCACCAGGATAATATTAACAGTTTTCTACCAAGACTATTGCTTAGTTATTAAACTATACCACATGTTGGCAGATTACAAAGTCTATCTGCATCAACGGAAAGACAGATTAGAGCCTTGTTAGCAATGTCTTATTCCATTAATGAGAAAATGTGGTACAAGAAAAATGAGGAATCAACTCCTGAAAAGATCAAATTTCTAATGCAGACGGGACAAAATACAGCATGTGTATCAGGAAATCAGAAGGGCGTTATTGGCCATGCTGACCAAATAAGGCCCAGTCAAGAGGAGATAGAAGAAGAGGTTACTATTAGTAATCCCAGCCAGAAACTTAAAAACTAGTGATGATAAGTCAATGGAAGATGGACATAGAGTATAAAACACAACACCAAGATCACAATAATAGACAAAAAAGATAAATCCCCCTTCATTTCTGGGAAGTGTAGTAATATTGAAATGCCTCTTGCCTTGTTTGCATATGAATGCATAAACTTTTATGTATTTATCTTCTTCTATAGAGAAAAGGCATTCAAATATGAAACCTTGAATTACACACTTCATTACTTTAATTCCCTTCCATACATTTGAACCCTTCAGCTTGTTACTAATCAAAGAATTTCTTGTCAGTTTAGAAATTCAATTATTTACATTCTGAGTAGAGTTTTCACAGTTGATTCCTATTTCAAAGAATCAGTTTCACTTGGCTTAGAATTTTCATGACTATCATCTTCATTCATAGGTGTGGTTCCTTATCTATGGTCTTATTGTTAATTTTTTGTTTCTCTCTTTCTTCTAAGTCTAGCATATCTTACTATTATCTTTTATTTTCATCACATAGCATGGATGAACACTCTTCCAGGGTACACCAACACAAATTTCCATCTTTTCCAGGGTCTTTGCAGCCTTTCAAATTTAAAAAATTTTTTTTAATAAGCTTCATTATTATTACATACCACATTTGCATAAATGCACACGTTATGCTCAAGGTCTCCCCTCCTCATGTTTTTGTTTGATTTTGCAGCAATTTTGTCTGGCATTGTGTAAAATTTCCATATCCTGGTATAAAATGTCAAACCCCCATGACTGGAAATTTATTGTCTAAAACTGAAGGAAGTTTATGGTTAAAACCAAATATGAATTGATTTGGACTAAAACTGGAATTATTTTTTAATATAAGTGCCACTTTGGGTTCACACATTTCTCATCTGATAAAGTCTTGTAGAATTCTTACACCAATGTCTGATTATGCCATTCGACAATTCCATTACTGAATTGTGATTCATCTGCTGTCATTAGAGTTTTACATTTAGTTTTTCATTTATTTCCTCATATTTATCATTAAAAAATTATCAATTAAGAACTTCAGAAGTTCCACCATAAAAAGTAATCGATTCACACAATTTCATCTTGATGCTTCATAAAAATCAAGCTTTAGAATATTTTGTAGCTGATTGATGTGTAAAATCCAAGATGGATTATATGCATAATTCTTTAAGTCTATGGACGCAATTTAATTAAATTTATCACTCAAGGGCATACTGACAACTGGTTGTCAATATGGATATTTATACCTTCTGCACACACTGCAAAAATCACAACACTTTTCAGGTATCCTCACAAATTCATTATCACAAAAATCTTTTCTTCAGCAAATTTGAACAACTTTTCTTGATGACCTGAGAAAATATTGTCTGAAACTTCATTGCCCTTATCTTTTTTTTCTTCTTTAGAGATTTTATAAGATATTTGTCACAGCACAGAAATGTTTAAATCACCTTGATTATTAAAGAAGATATTTGTGACAGGAGAACAGCATTAACCTGATGCTGTACAAACTAAATCCATTGTATCATCCAGAGTACAATGAGTTCTATCATTTGCAAAATTTAAAAAACATCAGCTTTCTTCATAGATATTTTGCTCAAGAGAAGTGGAAGATAATTATTTACTACACAAGACTTAAACAGAAACTTTTTCTCTTACAATAAATTGATGGAAATTTTACTTTCCTATTTACAGTAACTTCTGATCCATTTTCAAACTAGAATATTTTGTTGAAATATCTTCAACAAAAATCTTTCTTGATTAGTTGAATTATTCTTTCTTGATTAGTTAATGTCTCAAAAAAATCATCTAACCACGTATGTGCATCCCAAATGGGTGCTGCCTTGTGTGTGCATCCCAAAAGGATGCTGTGACATGTGTGCATCCCAAATGGGTGCTGCCTGCTGTGTGCATCCCAAATGGCTGCTGTGTTGTGTGTGCATCCCAAATGGGTGATGCCTCCTATGTGCATCCCAAATTGGTTCTGCATCATGTGTGCATCCCAAATGGTTGCTGCCTTATGTGTGCATCCCAAATTGGTGCTGCTTCATGTGTGCATCCCAAATGGGTGCTGCCTCCTGTGTGCATCCCAAATGAGTGCTGACTTGTGTGTGCATCCCAAATGGGTGCTGCCTCCTTTGGGAAACACAAATGTGTGCAATCCCATGTGTGATGCCTCGTATGTGCATCTCATATGGGTTTCCTTGTGTGTGCATCCCAAATGGGTGCTGATTCATGTGTGCATCGCAAATGGGTGCGTCTCTGTGTGTGCATCCCAAATGGGTGCTGTGACATGTGTGTATCCCAAATGGGTGCTGCATCATGTGTGCATCCCAAGTGGGTGATGCCTGCTGTGTGCATCCCAAATGGGGGCTGCCTCATGTGTGCATTCCAAATGGGTGCTGCCTCCTGTGTGCATCCCAAATTGGTGCTGATTCATGTGTGCATTCCACATGGGTGCTGCCTCCTGTGAGTATCCAAAATGATTGCTGCTTTGTGTGTGCATTCCATATGAGTACTGCATCGTGTGTGCATCTCAAATGGGGGCTGCATCATATGTGCATTCCAAATGGCTGCTGCATCATATGTGCATCCCAAATGGCTGCTGTCTTCAGTGTGCATCCCAAATGGGTACTGCCTTGTGTGTGCATCCCAAATGTGTGCTGCCTTGTGTATGCATCCAAAATGGGTGCTGCTTTGTGTGTGCATTCCATATGAGTGTTGACCTTGTGTGTGCATCCCAAATGGGTGTTGCCTCCTGTATGCATCCTAAATGGGTGCTGCATCATGTGTCCATACCAAATCTGTGCTGCCTCCAGTGTGCATCCCAAATGTGCACTACCTCGTGTGTGCATCACAAATGGGTGCTGTCTTCTGTGTGCATCCCAATTGGGTACTGCCTTGTGTGTGCGTCCCTAATGTGTGCTGCCTTGTGTATGCATCCAAAATGGGTGCTGCCTCGTGCGTGCATCCCAAATGTGTGCTGCCTCCTGTGTGCATCCCAAATCTGTACTGCCTCCTGTGTGCATCCCAAATGGCTGCTTCCTTGTGTATGCATCCCAAATGTGTGCTGCCTTGTGTATGCATCCAAAATGGGTGCTGCTTTGTGTGTGCATCACAAATGGGTGTTGCCTTGTGTGTGCATCCCAAATGGGTGCTGCCTTGTGTATGCATCCAAAATGGGTGCTGCTTTGTGTGTGCATTCCATATGAGTGTTGCCTTGTGTGCGCATCCCAAATGGGTGCTGCCTCGGGTCGGCATCCTAAATGGGTGCTGCGTCATGTGTGCATCCCAAATCTGTGCTGCCTCCTGTGTGCATCCCAAATCTGTGCTGCCTCCTGTGTGCATCCCAAATCTGTGCTGCCTCCTGTGTGCATCCCAAATCTGTGCTGCCTCCTGTGTGCATCCCAAATCTGTGCTGCCACATGCGTGCATCTCAAGGTGCTGCCTTGTGGGTTCATTCCAATAATGATTGCTGCTTTGTGTGTGCATTCCATATGAGTGCTCTCTTGTGTGTGCATCTCAAATGGTTGCTGCATCATGTTTGCATCCCAAATGGGTGCTGCGTCATGTGTGCATTCCAAATCTCTGCTGCCTCCTATGTGCATCACAAATGGATGCTCCCTCCTGTGTGCATCCCGAATGTGTGCTGCCTCATGCATGCATCCCAAATGTGCCCTGCATCGTCTGTGCATCCCAAATGGGTGCTGCCTCCTGTGTGCATCCCAAATTGGTGGTGCCTCATGTGTGCATCCCAAATGGGTGCTGCCTTGTGTGTGGATCCTAAATGTATGCTGCCTCATGCGTGCATCCCAAGGTGCTGCCTTGTATGTTCATTCCAATAACGATTGATGCTTTGTGTGTGTATTCCATATGAGTGCTGACTTGTGTGTGCATCTCAAATGGTTGCTGCATCGTGTGTGCATCCCAAATGGGTGCTGCATCATGTGTGCATTCCAAATCTGTACTGCCTCCTGTGTGCATCCCAAATGGCTGCTGCATTGTGTGTGCATCCCAAATGGGTGCTGCCTTGTGTGTGCATCACAAATGGGTACTGCCTTTTGTGTGCATCCCAAATGAGTGCTACTCCATGTGTGCATCCCAAATGGGTGCTTCCTTGTGTATGCATCCAAAATGGGTGCTGCTTTGTGTGTGCATTCCGTATGAGTGCTGCCTCGTGTGTGCATCCCAAATGGGTGCTGCGTCATGTGTGCTTCCCAAATCTCTGCTGCCTCCTGTGTGCATCCCAAATGGGTGCCGCCTCATGTGTGCATCCCAAATGGGTGCTGCCTTGTGTGTGGATCCTAAATGTATGCTGCCTCATGCGTGCATCCCAAGGTGCTGCCTTGTGGGTTCATTCCAATAAATGATGCCTCATGTGTGCATTCCGAGTGACTCCATAATTAATATGGAGGAGTATGATTTGGAATTAAATCATTTTATTTGTTGTATTTCCTTATTTTCATGACGATGATTGTAGTTTCTTAAGAAAAGTTTTGTAGAATCACAATTAAAACTTAAAACTCAATTGGATTAAAATTTCAGAGTAATATTTTCAAAATTGTGGTAATAAAATAATCACACAAAATCTCTCCTCTCGTTTATAACCATCCACTATAATAAAATGTTTTCAGTGTTAAAGCAGAATTCGTCAAATAAAGCTTCATAAGCTTCTGCTTAGAGTGTTGCTGTATTATAAAAATCCTCTTTATCTAAAAATATCTGTTACGTTCACAACTGATGAATGCCAATAATCTTAATATTTTTTAAAGGTTCAAAAATCATGTATTTATTTTTATCTTTTATAAACAGACTATCAAATTTATCAGTGAAGATTTTACTCCGTTCTTCTGAGCAATGTTTTCTGGCTTTAGATCTCAGACACAATCTCTCGTCTGGTCAGTCAAAGGTAAACTGCAAGAACTGTTTTCATTTGGTTGAGATCTGTAAATCATTTTTCCAACCACAATAATTTTCTTCATTTGTTAAGATTGGAGGCCTTTTCAAAGCTGATATTATTTTGAGACATAGTTTAACATTGTTATTGTGTAGAATATAAAACAGTTCTATTGTCACACAAATGCATCCCTTCTGCTACTATTTGTTAAACGCTGGCAGTAAGAAAGAAGATGCCAAGTTGTTGTTTTGCATATATTTTTATATATATATATATATAAAATCCCAAATGATAAAAAGAAAAGTAATCACATATTTGTGACATGATAAGCAGAATATCAACAGAGGTCTTCAGACAAATGATTTTTTTAAACGTAAACCAATTTCTGTTAGTCTCCTTGTGATAATTCTTCTACTTATAGCAGTTTTGCTCTACATGAACAACTGCATATTGTAGCCATCTTTCACTTTTGTTTGTGGTAGCTCTTGGTTTTCTAGATATTTTTTGCAATTGCCTGTAAGAAAGATTTACTCTTTTTATAGTTGACGATAAGACAGGATTACTTTTCTTTTTGCATGAGTTTATAGCAGTATATGCTGTTCCATATGAAAATGGTCAGATTAGATACACACCATTATAGGACACAACAAATTGTTTCTATTTTCTAAGAAGACTTTTATTAACACCTTTACTTGACCAAAAGTTTTTAAATAATGCTGTTTTAACTTAAAAATTAAATTGGGTCATTTTTGTTGGATGATGGGAGAATCAAATTTACATTACAACAAACATATTTGAAGTATTTAGTAAGTCAACATCGTAAAGGATAAGATTATGGAAAGTAATGCCTAAACTACACAATACAACAGGTTCCAGAATGACACAATTTGTAGACAAAAATATGCTAATCTGGTAAGGGACAAATATAAAAGCTTAGAAGAGGTTGGTAATTTTGAGAACAAGAAGGCCTACCATAATTTATTATTGGTAGTTATAATCTTAACAATATAAGATGCCACTGTGTTAATGACAGACTCAGAAAGAACTCTTAGACAAGGTAATAAAGGAAAGCAAGAAGAAAAGACTATTAACAGTAAAAAAAATGCATAGTTGTCAACAAGAGAGACAGCCCAATGTGTGAGCTATATGTATTGAGGATATTAAAATCAAACAGCTGCGGAAATTTAACTATCTAGGTTGTGTTGTCACAGATGATAGAAAATATGACAGTAATCCGAAGGAATACTCAAATAGTGAAAAATATCTTCCAGAAACTAAGCAAAGTATTAGGAGATAGGAAAATATCCTTAAAAAGAAAGAAAAGAATGCTGAGTTGCTATGTAACATCTAATCTCCTCATCAATGTCTTCACAAGTGAAAAAGAGATTTGAAGTGACAGAAATGTGGTTCTATCAGTGAAAAATGTCATGAACAGAACAGGTGAGCAACAAAGAAGTTTTAAGGAGAAAAAAAAAGAGACTTGAAGTGACAGAAATGTAGTTCTATCAGTGAAAGGTGAAAATGTCATGAACAGAACAGGTGAGCAACAAAGAAGTTTTAAGGAAAATATGAACAACAAGGAAACTGAGGCTTACAACCAGAAAGTGACAGTTGAAATTTCTGGGGCACATATTGAGGAAAGAAGGCATGGAGAATTTAACACTCACAGGACATATTAAAAGCAAGAGAAGCAGAGGGAAACAGCAAATACTTAATGACTTTGTGTAAATGGATATCAAAAGGATAAAGAAGGATGAGGAAAGGTCAAATGCTACTTAGAGTAACAAAAAACAGGAAGTTTTGAAGAGCCATCATCACCTGCATCTTGAAAGAGTTTGGCATTTAAAAGAAAAAGAATCAATTGGGGATTTAATTAATAATGAAGAGGTAGCTTATCTTCTCCTCAATATTTGCTGATGTTTCTCAGTGAGAGAATGACTGGTTGTGGGACTCAGCACACTGTTACAAGAACCTTCTATAAATCCAACACCTGTAGAAAGATTGAATGATTCATTAATCAATGGCCAAGCCGACCAATAGCATGTGTAAATTTGCTCACCACCACCTACCTAGATACCAAGATATTTTAATTAACATTTTTTTTGCTTCCTTTCTATACTTTTTTGCCAGCACAATTTATTTTTATGGTTTGATATAGCATCTGTTTTTCATGAAATTTCACATCTACCCAACTTTATAATGGTTGATGATAACCCAAATAATGGTTGGAAATGGTTCATGCCATATCTCATTCCTCTGCTGGAAAGTTCTTGGTTGGAAATAGTACAGGCCAGATCTCATTCCTATGCTGGAAAGTTTTTTGTTGAAAATGGTTCCTATGCCAGATCATTCCTAAGCTGGAAAATTTTTCTTTCAGACACTGAATGGAAACATCCTTCAAGTGCGATTGTATTGTCTCTTTTTAACGATGCATTCTTTTGACATTTACTTGGTGCATCGATCTTGTTGGAGGCTGCCAATTGTCTTTCTACTGCTATCAAAATTTGAATTTGATTTTTGTCTTTTTCTCCAGGCAGATATCTCAACAAAGGCTGATCAATTGGAAACGGAAAAGCAAAATCTTATTCAAAACATTGCCAAGTTAGAAAACCAACTTGTGAAAGAACAAAAATCCCGTGAAAACTTGGAAGTGTCACATCTCTCCTTACTCAGCCGAATTGAGCAGATGGAATCAATCATGGATTGTGAAAAAAATGAGGTCAGTGAAAATACCTTTTAGAAATTGATTTACCACTGATTTCTTCTCATCATAAATTTATTTAATATTAATTTTTCATCATTGTAAATACTGCTACAGCAAAGTGTGACAAAAGACATGACTTACCTCGGAGTTCAAAACGAGTGCAAACGTGTCTTGCTTGCAGGGTAATGCCGAAAAGAAATATGGCCACTATCAAAGACGAGACTATATCTGTAAACATGCAAATTTCAGCAGTGTCAGACGGGCATAAAAGCGGGGTGCCAGCGGCACAAAGAAGAGAGCGAGTCATTCAGCGGACTTTGTGCAACAGAATTGGACGTACGAATTGACTGGCAGACGAAGAGGCAGTTGAAGTAGGTGCACCTGATTTAGGTGTCCGTTTCATGACTGTAACGGCTGAGTAAAGGAGTCTCGCAATCCATTTCCTTGAGGTGACTGATGGCAAAGGAAGAACAGCTGGTCTGCCGGTGAACGGCGCACTGCACTCCACCTCATGTCACTTTTTCTTTTTGTTTACTACAAGCTATTTCGGCAGTTATGGCAAAGGTTTGCATAAGCAGCGACATTATAAAACCATTTTCCGGCCAGGGTGATGTGGTAGTGTGGCTAAAAAAGGTCAGGCTGTTGGCAAGACTCCAGCAGGTGGACGATGTGGCTAGCCTGCTACCATTATACCTGGAGGGGGACACACTAGCCCTCTACATGGAAATGGAGGAGGAAGATCAGGGAGACGTCGATCAAATCGAAGCCAGACTGAAGCAGGCATTCGCGGACGACACATTTTCGGCATATGGAAAGCTGACCATGGTCAGGTGGACTGGCGAGCGTGTAGATGTTTACGCATACAAAGTCAGACAGTTTGTTCGATTGGCCGGATTCGAGGGAGCCGAGATGGATGGCTTACCACGCTAGCCTTCGTCATGGGGTTCCCTGATGTGATCTCCCTCAAACTTCGACAGGCACCGCATATTGAAGCACTGACTGTAGGGGAGTTGTTAGCAAGAGCGAGAGTGCTGACAACAACCGGAGATGAGAGTCAGAACGTAGTTGCGGCTCTGCGCCCATCCTGTAGTGCCGGCACGTCTCCCACCAAGAGTGGCCCACACTCCAGTGTGACATGCTTCAGGTGTAGCGGCAAAGGCCACAAAGCAAAAGACTGCCGGAAGCGCTACAGGGGACAAGGCATTAGCACCTTTTCCCCAACCAAGATGTAAATACGGCGCTCACAGTGGCAAACATCCTTGTTGACAGAACTTTGTGCTCAGTGCTGATTGATACTGGCTGTTCACGGACAATTGTGGATGCAGATCGGTGCCAGTCTTGGAAGAGAGTGACAGTGGACATCATAACTATTGGAGGCATGTCCCGTCCATGTTGCGGCGTAGGAGTGGTAACTGTATCCACAGAAGAAGGTAGTTCTGCGAAGATCTACATGTTGGTGGTGTGTGGTAAACCACTGGGATTTGACATGCTATTTGGGATTGATGCCATAACAGCATTGGGAGACGTTACTGTTGGGCCAATGGGATGAGTACAGATTGGCAATGGGCGAGCAGCCAAATGTGCAGCCATTACTGTGGATGAACCCGACTTCACTGCTGCCTTCGACCACCGGAGGCGATCCTGGACTGTGGCATGGAAGTGGTTGGAGAACCACCCGCCTGAAAGACTGCACAATGGGGTTTCCGAATACCCGGTAGCAGCAGAGATCAGGGAGGGCTATGAACAGGAGCTGCACGTGGATCAGCAGTGGCTGGCTCATACCGTACCCAGAAGAAAGACTGGGGCCTCCAAAGGGGCTAATTCCCCTGCTGGCCATACTACAGCAGAACAAGTTAAAAGTACACCCAGTGATGGACTTCTGGGAACTCAACTACCACGTTGACGCTTTCACAGCCGATGCAGACATCTGTGCAGCTAAACTGCGCAAATGGCAGCAGAAGGGGTCCAACGTGTCCTTGTTGGATCTCAGGAGAGCGTACCTCCAAATACGTGTCCACGTGGTCACTCTGACCATACCAGACCGTGAAAATTGATGGGAGAAGATATTGCCTGACACGTTTAGGATTCGGATTAAATGTGGTTCCCCTTGTCATGAATGTGATCATCAGCACGATGCTGGCTCAGGAAGAAGCTGTGGGTCATGCGGCATCTGCCTACATTGACAACATCTATAATAATAAAAATGTCATACCCGCGACCCGCATTAAAGAACATCTGGCCCAGTTTGGGCTGGAATGCAAGGATCCAGAATGGGTGGAGGATGGCGCACAGGTACTAGGATTAGCGGTCGCGATGGACCAAGGTAGATTGCGGTGGAGAAGAGGAAGAGTGGTTCCTGACACCCCCGGTGTTGTTAAGCGACGGAAGGTGTTCTCTCTGTATGGAAGGCTTGTCAAGCACCTCCCAGTGTGTGGTTGGCTCTGTGTGGGATGTAAAATGCTCAAGAGGAGAGCAAGTTCAGTTACAAAGGGCTGGGACGACGAAACAAAGGATGCTCTCTTCCAGCGCATGGTGTCTGAGACCATGGATTCTGTGCAGCGGGATGATCTGAGCCGTGGGGAGTGGTGCGTGATTAGTCGGGAGCTGAATGTGTGGGTCGATGCAAGTTCCCTTGTGACCGGAGTAGCATTAGAGAGCCATGAAACAGTGCTGGAGGATGCTTGCTGGTTGCGACCTAAAGATGACGCTCAGCCCATCAACCTGGCCAAGCTGGATGCTGTGTTGAAAGGCGTCAATCTAGCACTCCAGTGGCAGAGCAAGACGCTACATGTAAAAACAGATTCCGTTTGCGTTTACCACTGGGTATCGGATACTCTGACTGGGAGAGCACGAGTGCACACCAAGGCGGCAAGCGAAATGCTCATCAGCAGGTGGTTGAACACTCTCAAGGAGCTTGTGGAAGAGTATCAGCTGACCATGGATGTGACACTAGTCCCTTTGGCTCTGAATATAGCTGATCGACTGACAAGAGTACTGCAGCGATGGTTTGATGCAATGAAGACAAGTAATGGACCCAGGCCAATGATTGGCGCCACCCATGTGGACGAACTGGATGCAGACCAAATCATGTCCATCCACAGGAACAGTGGTCACCCAGGATTGCGGCGCACTACCTACTTCGCCAGGAGAGTCTGCCCGTCAACAACAAAAGCAGCCGTTAGATCAGCTATACAGACGTGTGAGGAATGTCAGTCCATAGACCCCGTACCAACTCATTGGCAAAAAGGAAAGCTTGAGTTAAGCGGAAACTGGCAGAGACTGGGGATGGATATTACCCACTATGGTGCCCATCATTTCTTAATGCTGACTGACTGCGGCCCGTCACATTTTTCTATCTGGAAGCAGTTGGCAAGACAGGTCTCGGCGGCCGTCATTTGCCAACTGAAAGAAGTTTTTCTCGACTGGAGCCCACCCCATGAGCTACTCACGGACAACGACCCACCTTTCTGCAGCAGGGAAATCAGAGCCTTTGAGCACGAGTGGGGAGTCAACTTGCGGTTCCGCTGTGTATATGCCCCAGCTGGGAATGGTATAGCAGAGCGATGCCACCGCACAGTAAAACGAATTGCAGCCAGGATGCGCTGTTCCTTCCAGGAAGCCGTCTACTGGTACAATGTAACACCAAAAGACAGTACATCACCCCAGACTGCACTCGTCAACAGGATCCACTGATACGAACTGAAGGTGAAAGGGGTTGACGCCCTGACGATGTCTTCACGGCTCTTACCAGGTCGGAGATCGCGTGTGGGTCAAGACGCCAATAAGTCGGTGCACCACCAGGTTCAACAGGTGTCGGGTGATGAAAATGATCAGCCCGCAGTCATTTCTGGTGGACAGAATACTCCCGCGGATCTACGCTCACGGATCTAAGCCCGCGCCACAGTTACGGCGCGTCCAAGGAAGATTCCGCTGACACATCTGAGAGCGAGGCGGAAAGTTTGCTGCTTGATGAAGAAAGTACAGAATGTGTCAATACACCTGAAGAGGGCGTAGAAGCAGAGCCCTCCTCTGACAATCCACCCGAAGGGGGAGCGAGAGCAGAGCCCGCCACCCTGCCTTTGCAAAGAAGCACCCGTCGAAAACTACCACCGCCGCTCTGCCACATTTGTGATCATGAGATCAGGGAGGGGTGTGACAAAAGACATGACTTACCTCGGAGTTCAAAACGAGTGCGAACATGTCTTGCTTGCAGGGTAATGCCGAAAAGAAATATGGCCGCTATCAAAGACACAATTTATGTGCGTTCGATCTCGTCCAAAACGAGACTATATGTGTAAACATGCAAATTTCAGCAGTGTCAGACTGGCATAAAAGCGAGGTGCCAGCAGCACGAAGAAGGGAGTGAGTCATTCGGCAGACTTCATGCAACAGAGTTGGACGTACGAATTGACTGGCGGACGGAGAGGCATTTGAAGTAAGCACGTCTGATTCAGGTGTCCGTTTCATGACTGCCCAGTGTAACAGCCTAGAAAAGGAGTCTTGCAATCCATTTCTTTGAGCCGACCAACGGCAAAGGAAGAACAGCTGGTCTGCCGGTGAATGGTGCACTGCACTCTCTGACCCCCCTCTCGTCACTTTTTCTTTTTGTTTACTACACAAAGAGTTGCATGCTTTTTCAATTTAACTAGATGCTATCAATTTCTATTCAAAATTTCTATTTCTTTATTGCATGAGTGTCTTCAATTTTCATTTTTATTTCAGGTGTTGTTACTATTATACATTGATTCAATCAAAAGTTTCCTCATCTTTGTTGTGTTTATCTTTCAACTGACATTCTTCAGGAGATCCAATGTTAGGAGAAAAAGCAACAAGTTCTTTCTTACCTGTGACTGTGTGTTCTGGGTTCAAAGATATTGCTACATTGTGAAATATAAACTTTTGACATCTAATAGAAACAATTCTTACAAAATAAACTCTCCTTGTGGGTTAAGTTTTATTGGTGAAAAAAATCATTTCACTGAATTCTTACATAAGAGAATATAAGATATTAATATATGTTAAGATATATCTCAGAGAAAAAAATATTGATTTGGCTATTTTTTATGTTTCAGGTGCAAGGGCTGACCTCCATGTATGATTTGTTGCAACAAGAAACTGATAAATCCAAGACAAAGCTAAGAGAGGAACAGAAGCAAAGAGTGAAGATTGAAAAAAACTGCCAATTATTACTTGCAGAGAAAAGTAAGGATTGAAATCAGTGGAGATAATTGAAACGTTCATCATTTAGAGGTGTAGACTAGCAGATGCTTTGAAAATATTTATTTCCACAGAAACTACAACAAATAAAGTAACATTAGCTGGAGAAAGTTTTCAGCTATAAAACACTATTAATCTGCATAGTCACTAGCATTAGTTATGCATTTTCAAGGCTCTCTTCATTTTGTGGATTGACAACTGTGCACAGCTACTTATACATTACTTCCACCTCTATTGAAACACATTACCTACCACCTGACTGAACTCACATCCACTTTTTGGTTTCCGTTAACATTCAGACAGCATCAGTGAATGTCAACAGGTGCAATTTTCCTGCATGAAAGAATTCAGTGTTACACATCTGGTTCGTACACACTTTCATGCAAGATATCATTTTGCCAAACAATTATCTGTAACAATGTGAATGAGTTCTGATCTTTTGTTTATGAGTTTATATAACTCTGGAAGAGTCATGATTAGGCAAAGTGTACATGCTTCATGCTGTTGTAAGCTAGTGATGTTTTTCTTATTTTCCATGTTAGTTTTAGTATGTTTTGGTTTGTGTTTTTGTAGTTCCATGTATGTTTTGAGAGCATTATGCTATTTGCATATTTTTATTATTAAATGATATTTTCTGTGAGTACCTTCACAGTTTCCAGGAACCTTTTGTTATTCCAGTATATATATTTTATGCATTTCCTTTGAATCTTATAGTAGCTTGGTATATGATATCAGTTTGTAGTTAGTTACCATTTAGTAGGTATTTAGATTTTTTTCTCTATCATATATTCAGTGTATCTGCAAGTGAGTTTTAGAGAGTACTTTTGTTGAATATTTTGTGCTTGATTTGAGACAGTATCTTTTTGGTGATTTTGATGAATATTTTACTGATATTCATTTTTACAATAAAATTGTACAGTGGGTTAAACTATGTGATGCTTCCATTTTTGTTACATGTTTTGTTCAGTGGGAATTTCAGTTTTGCCAAAAACCATTGCTCTCTAGTATTGTCACATTATAATTTGATTTTATTGAAAATCTTTTCATTTAACAAATAGCCTGAGACTGATGGATTGTGGGATTTTCTTAATTATGGTAAAGGGATGGTTGGATTGGAGGTAGTGTGTATGTAAAGTCAGTTGTTTTTTGTCCTGAGTAGATGGCAAGTACATTTGTGGAGAATGAAAGAATAATACAAAACCTAAACAAAAGATACAAAAAAATTCTTATTACACTACCTACAACCACATCAGAACTAAAAAGCACTAAGCAAATAATAACTCATAACCTAAACCTAATAAATTTTATTCCAAATAATACATTTTAGAACCAAAGAAATTAATATAATAAAAGTAAATGAATAAATAAATAAAAAGCAAAATAATCAATAAAAATCATATCGCCCTCTACAAGGACAATGGTTTCATAATCCTAAGAAACTGTAACAGACAAAAAACTGACAAAAACAGAAAAATAATCACAGACATTTTCAAAAACATTGGGTTTGGCATAGACATAAAAACAAACCTAAAAGAAGTGGATTTCCTGGCTGTTACACTCAACCAAAGAAAAGGCATATATCAATCATAAGAAAACCCAAGAACTAACCACTTTATATACACACATCTTCTTACCACCTGTCAAAAATAATCAAGCAGGTCCCACAATCAATTAACCATAGATTATCTGACAATTCTTCTAATGAAACCATTTTCAATGAAGCCAAAAAAAATGATTATTAAATAAACCTAAAAGATAGTGGAGTTTTGGCAACACTCACATACACTCCACTCTGTACTAAAAAAGCCAACATTAAAAGAAACACCATATAGTTTAATCTACCATACATTAAAAACAAAACAACAAACATAAGAAAAATATTCATTAAACTCATACACAATTTTTTCCCCCACATCAAGCACTTTTCACAAGATATTTACCAGAAATACAGTAAAGATCAGCTACAGTTGCACCGAAAACATGACAAAAATAATAAAAAAACACAACAGAAAAATAACCAACAAATTGCCTGCACAAATCAAAGCCATCTGTAACTGCAGAGCAAAGCTTAAATGCCCCCTCAAATGGCAATTATTTGCAAAACAATATACCAAGACATCATAAAATCAGCAGATAATGAAAAAAGAAATATACATAGGAGTAACTGAAGGATCCTGGAAACAGAGAAACTATGAACACAAGACATCCTTTCACATAGAAAATACAAAAACAGTACAACCCTTTGTAAACATATGAGAATTAAAATCAAAACCTAAGAATAATATGGATAATAAGGAAGACAGCATCAGACTATAACAATAAAAAAAAATTAAAATTAAAAAAAATATTTAAAAAAAATTATAAACTCTGTCTGGAGAAGAAAATAGCTATAATCATTTTCCCAGACCAACATATTATTAAATGAATGATCAGAGCTTATCTCAAAATGCAGATATGAAAACAAATTTTTACTATATTTGTTAAAAAACTAAAACAAATGCCTTGTAAAATACCACCATGAAAAAGGCAAATATACAGATTTTATATGATGCAAATAATGTAACATACTTGAGATAAAGCAAATAACATAACCAACCCCACATTACATTTAGCAAATGAAGTTCACTGACTAATGCTGCTTTGTTCACCTTCTGCTCTCTATTTATGTTTTCATTCTCATTTGCATATGATACTACACCTCTCCGGACACCCTTGATTTTTCTATTACTATTTCTGATTACTCTTGTACTGTGCTCTCCTTCTTCTTGTCTTTCTTTTTTTCTCTTTCTTCCATTTCCTGCTCTGTTCCATTTTTGTGACTGTCTCTTCTTGCTCTTCCATTTCCACATCACCCAATTTGTTTCTGCTTCAGAATTGATCCGCATGTGCTATTATATTTTGTCCCTTTTTCTCAAATATAGCCATGTTGTCTCCTTTTTGTATCAGGAAATTTGCTTCTTCTGGCTCAGCCTCTTTATTCTTTCTATACCTTTTCTTTCATTGAAAAGGACATAGTGGGCTTTGATTTGTCTGCCCATTAATGCTGAAGGGCTCAGCAACCTTCCTGCATGGGGAATGGATCTATAACTGAGAAGCATTTTTGATAAATACACTTCTAGGCTTTCATTAAGTGGTGAGAATGCTTTTAACCCCATTTTCACCGTTTGTACCATTCTTTCCGCAATGCCATTAGATTGTGAATGATATAGTGGTGCCTTGTATGGGATACATCCTATTTGTTTCAACTACACACATAAATTCTCATCGCAAAATTCAGGTGCATTGTCAATGACTAGTGTCTGGGGTACTCCATTCCTTGAGAATATCGTTCTTAGTACTTGCTTTATTGTGGTGGCTTTTCTGTCTTTTAATCTGACAGCCTCTGGCCATCCTGAATACGAGTCCACTAATACTAAGAACAATCCCCTATCTTTGATATGCGCATGATCCATGTGGACCCTAACCCATGCCTCTGTTTCCTTGAGCCATGAGTGAGTTTTTCTTTGCTTGAAATTTATTTCTGCACATTTTGGGCATCTCTTAATATACTCCTCTACATCTTTTGAATATCCTGTCCACCAAGCTTGTAACTTTAGTCTTTTTTGCGTTGCTATTATGCCACAATGCATGTCATCATGCACTCCTTTTAATATGTCCCTCTTCAGTGTTTGTGGAGCTACACCTTATATCTCCATTGCATATTATGCCATTTTCTATGCTCAGTTTGTGTTTCGTTTCAAGGGTTGCTCTGCCATTAAACAATTGCTCCATACATTATTTCTTATTCTCTCCATTATTCTGCTTAATATTGGGTCTTGCTCTGTCTCTATTTTGAGTTTATTTAGAGGAAGAACACCCGTTTCAACCCAGTGTATTATTTTGTCTTCTGCCTTTTCCTGTTTTTCTTCTGCTTCATTCTTGAAATGCAATCTTGATAATGCATCTACGTGAAGGATAGTGTTCCCTTTTACATATATTATGTCAAAATTGAATGTCATGATCTTTATCACCCATCTCAAATTCCTTGAAGATGTTGCTTTTGGTAATTCTTTTCTCAGGTTAAATATGAATTCCAATTCCATTCTACCACAGTAATAGGAATTATTTCAAAACATGTATCCATTTCAAAATTGCCTTGAAATGTACACATTATTTTTATAGTTGTTCCATCAAATTGCTTCAATTGGATGTTGCTTTTTTTAATTTAGGCCATCCCAATTTGACCCCAAAACTTTTTGATATCAGCATGACTTCACTGCCTGTATCGACTTGTTAAATATTTGGCCATTTATCCTTATTATTTCTCTCTTTTTTTACGTATTCACTGTAAATATTTCAGCCTCCTATTTAGAGGGGGTTTGTATTTTTTGTACTCTTTCTATTTTCTTTTTGTATTTGCATACGTTCTGAAAATGGCCTATTTTTTTTTTTCAATTTCAGCATACTTTTCCTAACACAGGACATTTGTAATTGTCTCTCTTGTGATTTTTTTCACAATATCTACATTTAATTATAGACTTGGTTGTGCTCATCCTGTATGCCTCAAATTCTTCTTTTGGTTGATTAAATTCTCTAATCAACTCTAACTGTTGTAAAAATTCAACGCTAGCCTCCAAACTCATGTTACTACTTTGTAAAGCTTCCAGTATTTTTTGTTTGGGGTTCTGGTCTTGTAAACCTTCAATTATTCTGAGAAGAATTAATTCATCTTCTATGGTCATTTCCCAAGTTCCCAACTTTTCAAACTCACAGTACTTAACACGTTCTTTTAATCTATGTAAGTACTGTATAATGGACTCATTTGGTGCTTGTCTTGTCTCTAAAAACTTGGTTCTTTCAGCAACACACAATCTTTTCTTTGGTCTTATGTTCTTTTTTATAACTTTGACAATTTCTTCAAATATCATTTCTTCTAATTCACTCAGGTAACACCTTGTCAAAAATTTCTTCACTGCTTCACACCCAGCAGTAGCAATAAATAAATCCGTTATCTCATTTTCTCCTCCTTCAGTCTTGGTATCTCTTAATTTTTTACTCTTGCAAATGCAGCAAAAGTTCTGATCCATGTCTCTATGTGTTCTGGATCTTCCAATGCATTCAAGGATCCTATTGGCAATGGGATTGTTATGTTGTGTATTTCTCTCTGGGTAGTAGCAATCATAGCACAGTTCTCCACATTACGTTTAGCAAACGGGTTTGCTGACTAATGCTGCTTTGTTCACCCTCTGCTTTCTATTTATGTTGTCATTCTCATTTGCATATGATAATACAATTATTATGTTCAATCTTTACTACAATTTTAGTTCATACTATGAATCTTTTTCCACTGTTAATCCTTGCACAAAAATAAATTGCTTGAACATATCCGGAGTCATTTCCTTTAGTTTAAATTATTCACATTCTTTGTTGATGGTAACCACATACTTGACAAAATCTTCATCATCTTTTTTGGTTAAATTCTTTCACCTCCAACGAGCATGAAATAGAGAACACTTGTCGCTAAAAGTTTTTGTCAGAATGTGTACTGTGTCTTCAAACCCTATTTCACCTGGTTTTCTCAGTAAAATATAACTGCAGTACTTTTTGTATTCTATTAGTGCTTTTTTTTCTTAACAACAACCTGGGTTTTTATCTTCTTTCCAGCCACTACATTCCTGACTAAATACTTCTTTATGTCTGTGAACATACACAGCAAAAGTCAGTGCGTCATCAAGACTGCATATGAATTCTGATACAGTGTTTTGTACTGTGTGTGGCATAAAAGACATTGAAGCATATTTCTTCAAAATCACTTCCAACAACTCTTGTTTTTGCAACTGTAGCAACTTGTGTTATTTTGTTGTTGTTGTTGAATTTCAACAATTGAAGCCAAAATTTTCTTGATATCTGCAAGAAAATTTTTTTAAACCAACATAGTTGAAATACTTGTAACCCTGTTGCACACATATGAGTTTCCAAAATCTGGTTGCCCACTATTATAACTCCAGTTATAATGTGCTTGTTATGGAACGTTTGAATTCAAGTTCCTCACCAACTATTATTACTCCAGTTTTAATATTACAATTTTATCCTGCGCTTGTGTTCGCATATTCTCATTGCCAACTATTATGACTCCAGTTAAAATGTTGGTACTTTTATCCTGCACTTTTGTTTAAGTATCCTTGTCATCAACTATTATAATTTCATTTATACTTTTATGATTTTATCCTCTGATTGTGTTTGTGTATCCTCATCGCCAACTATTATAACTCCCTTTTGTAAATTTATTGTTATAACACAAACTCGTACTTGGTATAACATAATTTGTTAAGTATTTTCTATGCATAGTTAGCATGAAAACTGGATCCAATCTGACTACTGACGATCTCATACCATGGAACTCTTTATAGTATTGGATGAGTTCATAGAGTCACCAGGGATGTACTGTTTACTCCACAGCACAAACCATGATCGCACACATAAACACAACTAAATCTAATAGTAATAATAATGAACAAAATATAAATTATGAATAAATACAAAAAACACTAAGAAATAAAATATTAAGTTAAAAGTTAAAAAACAACACTAGCTACAGATAACTGCAATTGGATCCACAATTATTTCTGCTCAAAAGCCATTGGAATAATTTAAAATATAATCATTACTGTGCCTTCCCAATAACCATTAGAATAATACAATAGGGCTTGCTGCTCATAATGCCTCATTAATCAGCATATATACATAGTGAAGCCAACACAAAACGGACATGGCCAAAAGTTTGCATTTAAGCATGAAAGAAACTATCACCAATTAGTGTTGACCTCAGTGTCCACGTGTGTGTGTGTGTGTGAGTTAATTTGGAAAGAAAGTGCATGTTCCTTTGGCCTTTTTCAATAGGATCACTAATATGCCAATATATTAATTCTTCAGAGTGTCAGTAATTGCATTAAAGGTGCAATGAAGGGTAAATTTATTCAATAAAATTGCCATTGGCTTCAACCACAGCCTCCAGATGACTTCGGATATCTCTTGCAATACTTCTGGTCTGCCTTTTTGGTTAAGTTGTTGAATGCTGCCATAATCCTTGCCTTCAGTTCATCTTTGGTGTTATAAAGAGTTTTGTTGGGCTATCACTCAATTGTGCCCCACACATAATAATCAAGGGGGTTGTAGTCTGGGGAGTTAGGTGGTCAGATGTAAGGGATGATGTCTGACAGCCATGACTGGGTACTCCTACTTGTGTGGCATGGTGCAGAATCCTATTGCCAGACATAGGGTCTTCCAGCACCCACCCTCTTGACCCAGGGCAGCACTTTCTCCTCAAGACAATTGATGTAGGCCTCTGTGTTGAGTCTGAGGCCCTCACTAACAAATTCAGGAGTTTTTTTCTTATCAGAATGATCAGAGTGAGTTTTCCAAGCTCTTCCTGTACTTTTATAATCACCATTAGACTCATCCAACTCTTTCCGAATCCTATGCACTGTCCTCAACTGTGGTTGACACCCAAACACTCTGAAATGTTTGTATAGGAGCTTGAATGCCAAGCAATACAGCATGCTGTTTCCAAATTTCTGTATGTATATACATGTGCATTTCAATAAACACACATGTCAAGAAACTTTGCTTTTCAACAATAAGAACAAAAGTAAACTTAATATTTCAGTGTCAATTCACACCATCATCAGGAGAGGGACAAAAAAAGATATTAAAAAGATGTTGCCTCAATTGCCTGTTAATCAGTTCTTCTACATGCAGATATATTAGAATTATTTAAGGGGGTGGGAGATACTTGTTTTTGTTTTTTATAATTGTTGTCATCTTTTAGTATATTTTGAAATGTTATTAGGCAAAGGGAATTTGAGAGTATCACAGTTCGCCAATTCTGTCATCTTCTGGTGGGTAGTTGTGTGGAGTTAGCCATGAACCCTCAACACACATAATTGTTTCTGATTGTTGTAAAAAGTTAAAGCAACTGAATTTCCCCTCAGTGCTGTATTTTGTTGTGTGTGTGTGTGTGTGCATGTGTACACATTGTATATTATGGTGCGTCATATGAAGCATTTTTCCGTTTTGTTGCTAAAAGTGTATTTTGTTGTTTTTTATAAACTCAGATAAACTACAAAATTTGTATGAGAGATCTGAGGCAAGCAACAAGGCTCTTTTGGCAGAAACTGAGGAACAGCAGGAACGCCATTCTCAACTTTTGGCTCAGTTTGAACAATTGCAAAATTTCTTTGAACAGCAACAGGTATTGGATGTTTTCTGTCTTTTGATTTGATAAGACATTTGATTAAACCTTTCTTTTTGAACCACACAAAGACAATCTATTCTCTTGGAATAAAATTTTTTAAATCAAGTTGAGCTTTGATCTCAAAACTTGATTAGCACAAAAATATTTTTAGGAAAAATAGGACCATTGCGATGTGTAAATCAGAGTGAGAAAATAATTTAAGCATTACTAAAAAGTGGAAATTATTTTGAAATCTGATACAAGAATTCAGCATTCATTTGAAACTTGAAAAACAATTTGTATTTTGTTTGAATGGGCTGAGTCTTTTGCAGTTTTCTGATTTCATTTTTCCTTTATAATAAATCTATATAGAAAAAAGTTTCAGATTTTATTTCTAATTTGTGCTAAATCTCCTTTATTTCTCTTTAGAGTGAATTAAAGCAGCAAGCTGAGAAAACATTATTGGAACAAGAAATTACAACTCTCAAGTCAAGTCTTCACTCTTTACAATCTGAATTTGAAGAGAGCAAACAAGAATTGTAAGTTTGCTTCTATTAAATATTACGACTATTGCTGCTGCTGCTGCTACTGCTATTATTTTTTATTATTATTATTTCCTTTGATTTTTGGTGCATCCTCATTTCTTTCTGGGTCTCAACCAAAGACTTAAGGTCAGAAATGAAATCATGACATTTTCTACTGATCACTTTTGAAAAACAAAATCACATATTTTACATAGATAAAGCCCTTCATAAGGTGTGGGCTGTACTAGTGAGAACATTTTTTTGTATTTCTTTAAGGCATGGGCTTCCAGGAATCCCTTCATTGAGTCTACTGGAATCTTTTCCAATCAATCCGAGGGTTCCAACTACAATTGGAATTGTTGATGTTCTCTTGTGCCACATTTTTGAGATTTCAGTTTCAAGGTCCTTGTATTTTTAGAGTCTTTTTAAGATCTTCAAAAACTGCCATTTCAATAAGAAGGCACATTTTATCTTTGCGGTTCCTAATCACAATGTCTGGTGATTAGCTTTGATTGTTCGGTCAGTGTGTATTTTATAGTTCCATAAAATTGTTGCAGGTCCTATTGCCATAAACAAGTTTGGGTGGTGTTCATACCAATTTCTTGCAGTCCCCTTTCCATAAAAGTTGCAGATTTTCCAGTGCAAATATTGGCCTACTCTGTCATGCTCAGTTTTATATTCAATGGGTGACAATACCTCACAACCTGATACAAGATGGTTAATTGTTTCTGGATATTTATCACAGAATCTGTATTTTGGGCTAACACAATTTTCAGTATATGTGCTTTTGATAATTTCTAGTTAGCAACGATTGATCCTGTGCAGCAAGAATAAAACCTTTGGTTTCAGCTTTTAACCCTACACTATGTAGCTACTGATGGGTATGTGGTTTATCTATATCCGCTTGTTTGGTACGGGCAGAGTATTGACCGTGAAGTGATTTATCTTGCCATTGTTTCTGTATCTGGCTGGTTGCATTTGCTTTTGCTTTCTTTTTTAAGTATTTTGCAGCTTCAGTCAGTATATTGTGCTTTATTTGTATTTCTTCACCCATTTGAAACTCTATTTTGCATTTGTTGGCGTCCTTTATTGCTGAATAAAGTTTCTTACTTTCATGTTCTTTGACACAGATCATTATCCAGTCTTCTGTAGTTTCCAGGTATCTTTGAAGGCCAATTATTGTAGTTTTGTAAGATAGTTCTAGTTGAACTAATTCTCTGCCTCCTTCAGATCAGGGTACATACAGACACTCAACATCAGCCTTGGGATGATGCATGCAGTGGTAGTGAAAAGCTTTCTTATTTTTGAATCCATTTGCTTAATGTCAGTTATGGTCCAGTTAAGGTTGTTGATACTATTGCACCACAGGGACAGCCAAGACTGATATTCTGTTTTTTGATTTCAGTTCGGTATTCAGTACCAGATGCACACATCTGTAGTACTCCTTTCTTACCTTCTCCTTCATTTGGGTATGCTGTATTCCATCTTCTTCACTAATTCCTAGGTACTTATAGGTTTCTTCGTGTTCCAGTCCCTAATTTTTTTAACAAAATCTAAATCTATTGAGTGTGTTTCTGTAATTCTCTCTTTCTTGCATGTTACTTTTGAACATTTATCTAATACCTATCTCATCACTGAAACATATTACAGTGTTGAAGAGACTAAGTACATTTCGTCAGGAAAGACGTAACCAATTTATACGTGGTGGACAGACATTTTATTGGCCTATGATTTTTCAGATCATCTGTTTCACTCGTTCTTGGCATGAGATATGTAATACCTTCAGTGATCCATTCTGGGACTTCATTGGGATTATTAATAAGCATTGATAGCATTTGTGCTAGGATTTTATGGACTGATGACAGATGATAAAGCCAGAAATTGAGCACCTTGTCGTTTCCTGGGATTTCCATTTCTGGGATTTCATTAGAGCTTGCCTAACATTATTTGTGGTTATATTTTCCCATTCTAAAGGTTTATCAAACATTTGTTCTGCTTCATGTTGGATCCATACTTCGAGGTTATATTCCTTTGGGCGGCTCTAAATATTCTCCCAAAATGTCTGCACTTTTTAAATGGATTGTGGCTTTTTGACATGTATAACTGCTTTTCCAATTTGCCTGTAAAATTTCTTAAGATTCGTTTGGAATATCTTATTTTGGCAATAGAACCTACAATGTTTTTTTTTGTATCATCTTGTTCTCAGTGCCTTTAACCGCAGTCTCTGTTTTAGCATTTCATTGATTGATGGAATTTGATTTAGTGATTTTAATTTTATATTTCTGCTTGATATTCCTGCATTTGCATGTTGAGACATTTAAGTTTCTTGAGATCTCATCCAGCACTGATAACTCACATCTGATTTCCTTTTATTTCTTGCATCAGTTTTGCCTTCCAAGATGGCTCTCTTTGTTATTTGATCTTTTCATTGTCTTAGCCTCAAGCTTCCCAGTAGCACCTAAAGCTGTTGCTTATATTACATTATTTACTTCTTTGATGTTTCCCAGTGGTTTGTCCATTAACAGTGTTTGCAGTGCAGCATTGTATATTTGCGCAATGTGCTTATTGGACTTGTCATATGAATTTTTGAGAGCTAGTCTCTGTCTGACATTTGTGTGATAGATACTCTACTGAGTACTTGGATGATGTGGTTTTTTTGCTTTGGTGATTTCACCTCTATAGTTTTCAAGGAATTCTACCCTTTAATCTAGTTGTATTCATCTTTAGTGACATCGTCTGGATAACTGCTGGTTATGTCACAGTAGATTTTTCGGTTTTATTTCCTAGGAGATTATTATTTCATATCTCATTTATTTTAGTTTTTTTTCATCCTCTGTCATATTATTTATTTCTACTCTCATCTCTTTATTGTTTGAGTGATGAGTTATTGTATTCTGTCCTATATCTAGCTTTATCTTATCTATTTATGCATTTAAGAGTCTTTCGTTTCATATGATATCCCTGTGGACATTGGCAAGTATGTTTGAGTTGATATGGGGTCTTATTCCACTTCCTACCATAGTTCTCCATATTTAGTATGTCTGATCTGTGGTGTTCATTTGTGGATTTTTGAATGCTGTGAAATAGGATGTCATGACTTGTTGATACTCTTTGTGAGACCATTTTGTTTGATTTCTTTTTATTAGTTGATTTGGCATTGAGTCACTTGGTCCAAGTTGGAAATAGTCTGGGTTTGGTGACCAAGTGTCTCTTTCTTGTTGGAAGAGTTTATTCCAGTGACAGATTTTTCAGCCCCAGACTGGTTCCTCTCTGAGGTACAGGGGCTCTTGTTGATTCAAGTGACAGCCGATGCGGTATGAATATTTCTTAGTAATTGAGATTTGTAATTTGTTTTATCTTTGACTGCCAAGGGGTCATTTTGGTCAAGTTACCATCTTTAGGACAACCAAGACTAAAGAGCTCGCCCTGCCCATGAGATAGTGGGGGATTATATTCAAATGACCATAGTTTGTGGTGGTGGTGGTGGTGGTAGTAGTATTATTATTATCATCATTTCTTCTTCTTCTTCTTCTTCTTCTTCTTCTTCCATTTGTGCGATAATGAAATAAGCACATCTCATCTCCCCTCTCACTTGTAACCATCGACTATAATGAAAAAAAAAATGTTTTCAGCGCTAAAGTTGAATTACTCAAATAAAGTTTCATAAGCTTCTACTTAGAGTTGTTCATATATTATTTGTTTAGAAAAAAGAGAAAATTTATTGACTAAAAACAGAAAATGAGAGTCATTCACAAATTCATCTGATCGTGATGTACCTGAGTTGATAAAAAACTCTTTTCGTCAGTTTTTCTTAATTAAGCTATGTGTGTTTAGTAAGGTTGGCAGAAGGTCCCCAAGTGTAGAGCACCCAATAAAGCTCAAGCACCTATATTAATAGTGTGCAAGATGATCAATTACTTCAAAACAAAGCATTCATCCAGGAATGTTATTGACTCATATTTCATCCTGAATAAAATTTGGTTATTTTTCATTGAAAACATTTACCGAGGAAAAAAATATAACATTTAACATTTTGTATTTCAGAGTGAACACAAGAAAGGAACTTGAAAATTCTCAAAGGCAACTGAGACTGAAAGAAGATCTAGTAGTGAAGTATGAACAACAGATCGAGGAAAGTGTTGTGGTGAAGGAGCAAATTGCTCGACTACAAAAGGAGAAAGTTTTGGCTATCAATGAAAAGGAAAAGGCAAAAGAGAAGGTAAGATTGATTTCTTGCTAGAACATTCCAGGTAACTGTTCTTAGAAAAAAAACTAGCATAAAAAAGAATTTGAAACATTTCTCCAGTCAAGATATTCACAATGTGGAAATTCTTCTGATGGATTATTTTGAAAAACTAATCTCTTGTTTTCAGTTGACCAGAAAAGATCCAATACTGACTTTACAAAGTCATGCAAGTTGTCATCTTTATAATTAGCATATCAACTGGAACACTGATCTCTCCCGAGACATGAAAAACCCTGGAATTTGATGAACTCACCAGAATAATTATATTTATTCTTTTTGTTTCTTTGTGATGAAAGATTTAGTCAACCATAGAGGATATGGCAATATCGTTTTCTTTACGACTTGTTTGGGGGAATGAAGGAAAAGCTTGTTTCCTTAATGATCAAAATCAGGACTTTAAAATATTGCCAAGTGTCTTTTCATGAAAACCTGCTGAAGGTTAGTCAAACACTGTTGGTCGGTTTTCCTACCATCATTGAGTGTTGAAGAAGTTGTTTATAATAATAACTGATTGTTATTTTAAAGTAGAAAACATTTTGAAGGTAAAAGTGGAAAACCATTTTACCAGAAGAGAGAAAAATCTATTCAATTTAACATTTAGAATTTATTTTGAAATGTGATCTGATAAAAATATGCTTAATGTTATAAAAAATATCCTGATTTTTTATATTCAGTGAATTTAATTTGAAAGAAAATTAAATCTCAATTGAACAGGTAAAATGTTATGCCATGCAATTTATTTGTAGAAAAAAATGCTTATGCAGGAAAATCAAATACAAACAACAATCTGCCAATTGTGATAGCATTGCAAGAGTTTTTTTGCATGTAGTTTAGTTACCTTTTTGTGTGCATTAATTATATGATTGGATCTGCACAAAGAGAGAGATGCAAATAAATATTTATATATATTTTATATGTCATATATTAGGTTATAAAGAAACTCCTGTCACATTTGAAAATCAAAAAGACAAAAATGCTTCTCTGGTCTTAATAGATTTTATCAAGATAATATTTTCACACAAAAGCATAACCCCATCTATTATTGAACAGAAAAAAATCTTTTTTTTTGTTTGCAGTTTATTTTACTATTGTGTGAATTGTTTGTATGAACGTACCTAAAGAGAGAGAGGGAAGGAGGGAGGGAGAGGGAGAAAGAGATCAGACAGAAAAAGTGATGAGAAAAACCCGTTTTTTCCCATTTTTATGTTCTATTTCAAAATTAAATTCAATCTTCAGCAAAACTAAATTATCTCCCCTTACCATTTGTAACATTTTTTTTAAAGCATTTTCAAAGAGAGTTTTGTCTCATAATACACAGCAAAAATTAAACTGCACGGTCTCTCTCAGGCTTAACAGAAGAGGCAGGGTGGAGTAATGGCTAGCAGCTCAGGTTGAGGAATTGGAGAGCCAAGTTCGAATTCCAGTCAAATCAATTACATTCACTTACGTGCTAATACCCTTGGGAAAGGTATGAATCCCCTTCTTCTCTCCCCACCTATGGGTAAATAGCAGGACAAACCGGGTTCTATAGCCTTGGATGGCAATTGGTCTACTGCAGAAAGAAATGGCAACCTACTGCAGGAAAAAAATCTGCCTCATCAGTCATGTTTCGAAAGATACATGATCGCCTAAGCATGTATCACCCATGGTACATAACTGACTAATTGACTTATTAATGTAATTTCTTTTTTTAATATATGCATTTAATTGTCATTTGTTTAAATGTCATGTTTTTGAGTCTTGTTTTTGCTCAGACTCACAGGAGTCCACCAAATGTTGTTTGCAGAACAAATGGACAAAGAGCCATTAAATATTTTCAGAAAAATGTTCACACCTCACAACAAATGAGTGATGCCTGCAACAATATACAGTCGTAGAATATGCAAATATGCCACGCAAAATGTTATATATACATATATTTATCACAATTTGTCCCACATAGAGAAATTGTAGCAAATATGAAAAAAGTAAGCTGAATTTGAAAGGATGAGTATGAAAGCTAATCAGCAACTAAATATCAATCATGGGAATTTTTATTGATACTATCCTTAGCTTACTAGTACATAGTAATGATATTAAATGGTCGGAGTTTACCTGTCTTATAATTTATAAGGAGGATGTCTTGAGTGTTAGTGAGAGGTGATGTTTATGGTGAGTGTTAGTAAGAGATAATGACAGTAACAACAATCTCATAACCCTCGAGGATATTAGTAAATTCCTCCTGTAAAAAGGGAGATAATGGCTTTATACATTCCTAGATAGGTCTTTCTCTAATGAAACCAGAAGAGTCATTTTATTCATTTTCCCAAATTTTAGTGGCCATCATCCTTATTCCACCTCAAGTAGCCAGTAACCAATTGAATCCACTTTCTTAAAGAACCTTGTGCATACATTTTATTGCATTTGTTTGAAATGTTTCAATTTAATTATCTATTTCCAAATATGAAATAAGTGAAAATAAAATAAGGTTCATAAAAAACTTAGAAAATGACTGCTTTTCTGAATTTTACAATTTAAGTAAAATTTGGACTTGTCATTTCTTTTGTCCAATTTAATCTTTGTCACATTTTTATTCTTGTTCTTACTTTTGTGTAATTTCTTCATCTTTTTGTTGATTTTTTATTTTGCTTGCATCTTTGGCTATTAAAAGCAATTCAGAATCAAGAAATAACTTCACACAAGACACTTTATAGATGATTCCTTAACCAAATTGGCAAGCTAATCTATTTTTCTGAGTCTGAATTTTCATTTTTAGTTCCTTTTTATGATTTTATTGCAGGCTTTCATGTGATAGAAATAAAAAGAGAAAAGAGATGCAATTAATTATAAAAAAAATAAATGTCAGACTCTATATATCCAATAATCCTGAGTGTGTATGTGTGTTTTTTCTCTGTACATCTTTGCATTTGTGCACTTACAGGGTCAGTTGCTGCTGCAAGAAACAAATGAGCACAATGTTCAATTGGAAAAAGAATGCAAACATTTAGCATCACAATTGCACACTAGTGAAATGACCAACAAAGATTTGCAGGAAGACAATGTAGCTCTTCAGCAAAGAATAGCTAATTTGGAGCGGAAACAGGTCAGTTGTAATTGATCACTTTTCTCAATCTTTTTATTATTTAAAATTTGGAGAGATGAGTGCAGGTCAAGTGATCACATTCATCAAATAGATATTCAAATAAATTTGTTTAGTTGTTAATTTACTCTTTTTGTATTAATTTCATTCCACATGGTTGACAGGAATTATCTCTCATCATGATGACAATAATTTCTCACCTATTCTGATAAATAAAAAACATGGTGGCTATAATATTTTCACTTCATGTTAGTAGAAAACGTTTGTCTGAGAAGGTGAAATGAATCACTCTTCTGGAGGTTAGCATCAGCCATGGAAGGTAAAAAGGGTTCTCTTGTTGAGTATTAGAGAACAGTTTCATTTTGTAGACATTAAAATTAACAAACCATTAGTTACCCCAGTTAACAACAAACTGTACGTCCTTTTTGAGATCAGTTGCCAATTTGATTTTATCAAACTGCTCAGACTTACTAAGAAGGAATAAATGGTTGTGTCATCATCACAACGTAGGTCCAAGGATAGAGCCCTGTATGATGCCTGCATTAATGCAAAAAGATCTAGAAGAGTAGCCATTCAAGACAACTTTAATTTCATGATTCAATAAGAAAGAATGAATCAGTTCAAAAATTCCTTCAGAAATACCATAACCATTCCACTTATGAAGAAGACCAACATGCCAAACTCTGTCAAATGCCTTTGAGATGTCTAAAGCAACATCCTGAGCGTTATCATTCTTATCTAAATCTTGATAGACTCTTTCAGCAATAATCGTTAATACATCAGCAGTTGACCTAGAGAAGCAAAACCCATATTGCTTATCTGAAAGAAGACCATAATCATTCCACTTGTGAATAAGACCAGCATGCCAAACTCTGTCAAATGCCTTTGAGATATCTAAAGCAACATCATGAGCTTTATCATTCTTATCTAAAGCTTGATAGACTCTTTCAGCAATAATCGTTAATACAGCAGCAGTTGACCTAGAGATGTGAAAGCCATACTGCTTATCTGAAAGAAGACCATAATCATTCCACTTGTGAATAAGACCAGCATGCCAAACTCTGTCAAATGCCTTTGAGATATCTAAAGCAACATCATGAGCGTTATCATTCATATCTAAATCTTGATAGACTCTTTCAGCAATAATTGTTAATACATCAGCAGTTGACCTAGAAATGTGAAAGCCACATTGCTTTTCTGAAAGATGGCTCTGCATGGTGAGATGCTTAAACAATTCAGAGTTGCTTAGAGCCTCTGATACTTTGCCAAAAAAAAGGAAGATTGGCTAAATGGCCAATAGAACTATTAGATGGTTTGTCTGAGTTCTTAAAGGCAAGAATGACAGAAGAGGATTTTCAACAAGCAAGAAAACAAGAAGCAACAAGGTACTTATTGTACATTTCAGAGAGAACAGGAGCTAGTTCAGGAGTACATTTCTTAAGGACTATTGCAAAGATACTATCAAGTCTACATGTATTCAGTGAATCTAGTTTAGAGATGATAGCAGAAACTATGTGTTAGATGTTTATAAAGAGCTGGTGTCAACCAATATGGTGGATATTTATATGCAACAACTCCAGATCAAGGGTGATAATCAACATCCCCCCCCATCTTTCATTTGTTTTCCCATTTTTAATGTTTGGAGCTAATATTTCCTTGCTGCAAGACATCACGCAGACTCTCTGATGATGCTGTTGATTTTGTCGTGGGGTCAGTCAGTTGACTTCTGGTGTCAATCAACTTTAACTCTCTGATTTCTCTCTTTGCTATCATATCCTTTATAATGGCTTCATCCAATATCAACCTCTTTTCTTCAAGGGTTATGGATGAATATAGTGAGTCAACAAAGGATTTGTTGTCACTAAAGCATTTGATTTGAATTTAGCCTTCACTTTCCTGAAGAATTTCTACCAGAATTGTTTTCAGGTAGAATGCTGTTTTACTTGCTTCTAGCAGGGCCAAACATTCAACTGCTAGTGAACTTCTAACGATCCTCCTTATTTTTCGTGATTGCCAATGAATAGGGAATGTGTTCCCCTCCTTGTCAGCAAGTAATATCAAGTATTCCCCTTGAGAGGCACAACCTGAAAGGTTTTTAAAAAGAAGCATCAGAAAATGTTAATATTGTCAATTTTTCCACATGTTTAATTTCTTAAAGGTCAAAGATAGTCTATTCTGCTTGACTTTCTGGATAACTTTGCTCAGGATATATCCGAGAAAGACTTTGGTGTCCTTTGACTGTTACTCAATTGGCAAGTATCAAAGGATGTATCTGGTCTGGTTTGATTTGCATTCCAGAGCAATTGCCTAGTGGCTGACCGAAACTCATCCTTTTCCCTCTTAGTCAGACTCCTATTTTTATTATTTCTACTTCCTTTGAGCTGTATTGGTTCTAGAGAATCTTCATTCTTTGATTGATTCAAGCAAATTTCTTCATTCACTTGATTAATATGAATACCAAGGTATTTAAAAGCTTCTTGCTGCTCATTGCTAACATTAAAATTTTGTCTGTTTATTTATTACTGAAGATCAGTTCCAGCCCAAAAGAAATCATCTGCATTAGCTGAAACAATAACATGCAAATGTCCTTCACCATGGTAGAAAAAATAGCTTCATTATATCTGCTCTTTCTCATCTGTAAGGAAATCACCTCCCTAGAAATATGCAAATACCATATTATTGCTGCTTTATTAAGACCATACACACATTTTCTCAACTGCCAAATTTTGTTTGTATTTGCCTTGGGTGGTGGCTTCAGAAATACATTTCTGTCAAGAACTTGTCCCTGAAGGTATGCACTTTGTATGTCCAGTGAATGAATTTTCCATTTTTTGATGCTGCCACTGCTGTTATCATCCTAAGATTAATTTTTGAGCAGATTGGAGAGTTTGATCTAATAATCTCTTTGTCTTCAAAACCTCTAGCTACTAATATAGCTTTTATTTTACCATTCTTTTCTGTAGTTCCCTATCTCACTGAGATTAATTTCTGGCCAATGTCTTCAACTTCATTATATAAACTGTAATCTCTCCATTTTTCAAGTTCTTTAAACATTTACTCTAATGTTTCTGGAGAATAAGAGTTGGCAATCAAACTGGGTTCAATCTCATTCCATTCCATGACAGTTTTCTTCCAATCAATACTTAAGGCTTTATCTAAGTTTTTGTCAGCATAATTGTGTGTTGCTTTACCTGCCTGGGAAATGATAGCATATTCCGTCCATTCATCATTTATTGTTCTTGCTAGAACATGTTGGTTGATTTTAGGTTGTTGGCTTCCTGGATAGAAGGTGTCACTCAAGACTTATGCCTCATCATGGTCCATAGAGTCTTGAGGTACTTAAAAACACTTTCATAGGTCTCTGATGATTAATCAAGTATATCCTCATCATTGATTGTCTCTTCTGTCATAGAAGCTCTTGAAAATGTTTTGTCCTTGCTTGGTGAGTTCTTCTTATTTGCTTCGGTGTTGGTTTCAAATTCCACATTCTCATGCATTAAGCGGCTTGGATGAACCCGTACATACCTGATCCATGTTTCACAACCACTGTTTGATCTTCCACTCTAATCACACAGCCAAGTCTCTTCCCTGCTGGCATTTCCTCTCTTTTGTAGTAAACTGTATCTCCATTTTGGTATATTTTTCATGTAAAATCTCTTGTTCTTGTTCTCAATGCACATCAAATCCTTTCACTGGATTCTGCTGAAATAAAGGCTTAACGAGCTGAGCAAGCTGCATTTAGGTGTTTTTACAAGAATTTCAGATTTTGACATGCTATCAATGGCCGGTATTTTGTCGAGGAGAACAGATGGAAAATTTGAATTTTTTCCAAACACAAGCTGATTTGGAGAATAGCCATGGATATTAGCTAAGGCAATTTTTGCTGAGACTGCACATGCCAATGCATCATTTAGGAAACATTTTGTATCTTCCTTCACTTTCATCACGACATATCTGTCAGTATGGCATTATGGTGCCTCATTTATCTCATTGATCCAGGAATATTCAGCTGCTGTATTCACTTTCTCTCCCATCTCTTGAAAATTGTCATTGGAAAATTCTTTTCCATTGTCACTGAGTATCCTATTAGGTGGACCAAAAAGTGGGATCCAAACACGTGATACTAGTCTCACTTCTTTTTGATGGGATAACACATACTGCACTGATTTGGGTGGGGCAGGGTCAATTATATGCAGGATCAAGTTTCCATCCAAATCTTTCAAATCCATAGTAATTGATTCCTTAAATTCTTTAGACAGAGGAATACAGACAATTGGTTTGGGAGGGGAGAGGTTTCTCATACTTTACACATATTTGGCAATTTTGATGAATTGATTCAATTGTTTTCAGTATTACTCTGACCACAATGTCAACATCCATTAGAAGTTTCTTCAGTCTACTCCCACTAGCATGACTGAACTGTTTTTTGTTTTTTTTTATATTCATACATGATTTCTTTTTTTCCTGCAACATTTGCTTGCTTAATTTTATGAAGATTAGAGAAATACACATCTACTGGCTTATTTTCATTATCCTGATATGCTGCTCTGGATTTGTAATTGATAATGCTCTGATGACGTGAATTTGAGATTTCTTCTTTCCCGAATATAATGGCTTTGTCTTTTTGGAAGTTAATTGTGGTGTGATGAAATTCGTGGCAAATTTTGTGACAATGTTCTCTAATCGTCCATTGTTCACAGCATCTGTGATGATATCCAAGGTTGATTGTATTTGCATATACACCCAAATCACTATGTGCACAGGTTTGTCTTTTTGGACATGATCGCTTTCAATAAAAAATGAAGACAATTGTTTTGCAAGATTTTCTGGATTTAGCAACAATATGATTTCTCACTTAACCATGGGATCCTTCCTTCAGCTTTGAGAAGTTTGACTGCTATCTTACTAACTTCACTGCCTGTCACTTTGGTCCCTGCTAATTCATCACCTCTGGCTGCTGGACAGCTACTAACTCACTGGTCACCTACCTACTTCTCTCACAGCTTGACCCCTTTCTCCACCCTCCAAAATGGCCAGTTTCAAAACCCCACCAAACCTGGTAAACAGCCAAGCATATGAAACATGGATGAAGGAATTGAAATTGGAGGCAATTTGTTCAATAAATAGAGAAAAAAAGAACAAGCACCAGCAGTTACCTTATCTTTGGAGGGCAAAGCCAGAGAGGCAGCATTGGAATTGCCAATTGAATAGCTAAAGGCAGATGATGGCCTTGATAAACTAATTGCTAAACTGGATGAATTCTTTCTAAAAGAGTTTAACTGGCTATTTTGGAGGGTGGGGGTGGATTACGTTGGAAAATGATGTCTTTAATTTGGATTTAATTTGGATTTAATTGATTTCTTGATAACTGTTAAACCTTTGTCTTATTCGAATGACAAAAAAACAAACACCTGTGCAAGTTAAATCCAGTTGTATATTCTCAGAATAGTGAAAATGCACAAAAAGCAATGCCAAAATACTAAAAAGACAAATACAATGCCAAAATTTAAGTCATTGTACCTTTTTCACCTATCCATTTTTTTTGTTTTTTTTTTTTTCCTTTTTCTTTGTGTCAACCACAAATTTCCTTTTTTCTTTCTGTTTTGGTAATTTCCATTTTCTTAGCAGTTTACAAAGAGAGTCAACCAATATGGTGGCTACTTATCTGCAACAACTCCAGATCAAGGGAGATAATCAACACCATGGATGGAGTTAAATGCATATCACTCAATTGGAACACAGTTCTAAGTGTAAAATCACGCAAAGTTACTCTGGATGAGTCAAGAGTAGAATTTGAAGAGAATTTACAAGCAAAACCTTCTACTTTATCAATAGAAGTTGACACCTAAAATTGAGTGAAGAGAGGAGGGAAAGAAGACTTACTCTTATTTAAGACACTAGAGATTCCAGTAGTCACAAGAGCCAAACTTGTTAGAAGCTATGAGGTGTCTCATTCTATTTATTGGGCTAAAGCAGCAGAAAAGGCTAGTGTGAACCAAGAAGATTTTGGTTACACCTGGTATTTCTGAGAAGGAACTGTAGCGAGTCCCAATAAAAAATAAAATATAAAAATGAAATAAAAAGAATTAAAATTAAAATAAGGCATTTGTGCATTACTTTAAAACCCTTATCTCTTTCTTTTTTTCTCTCTCTAAACTTCTCGCTATATACTTCTCACACCCTATGAGAAGACAACCCTCAAATAAAAAATGGAAGAAAAAGAAAAGACTGAACCTGACCCAAAATGCCAGAGTTTGCAGAAGCAGAGCCTTCCTGTTTGTTACCAAAAAATACCAAAATTCAGGGAGGCTCCACACATAACTTCTGTTATAAAAAAAGGAAAAGAACGCTGGAAAATAAAATAATTTGACATATCAAAAAAATTGACTAAAACAGACTTTTGATGTTAGCCAAAATCAATGTTTGCACCAAATTCTCAAGCTTGATCAAAAGGATATAAACCTGATACCTCTGGGCTAGTAGCAGATGGGGTGAGGAAAGGACAGAACAAAAGAATGCTATTGCATAGAAACCGGCCATGTGTGACACAATTAAGAGGTTATTTGCTACTGATATTTCCACCCTACTGAGAAAAACACAGTAGATTGACATTGACCTAAATTCTGATACCCTATTGGTTTTACTTCTATCATGGTCTTATTTCAAACTAGTTTGTTTTATTCCCAAAGTTCCAATAAAATAATTATCCTACCACCTATACACAGGTAGCCTTCTGACGTGATACATACAATGCCACAGAACAAAAGCATCGATGCCAGCTTTGACTCAAAAAGAAACCTCTGTGGCACAATTCTCAGTAGGAAGGTTAAGAATCACACTCCAAGTGGCATCTCAAAGAAAGTAACAAAATGGCAGAAGGGATTAACAGCATGAATATGAAATGATCTTCTACATGAAAGAGAATTGCTCTTTTTCCCTTGTGAGATATTCACAATTAGAGTAAAGGGAGCTAATTAAAGAATTACTGCAATTCCTTAAGTCACCAAACTATGCTTCAATAAAATTTAGAGAGATAAGATGTTGTATATCATTCAAGGTAAATAATTTTCTTAACAGTCCTATAGAAGATGCTAGAAGTTGAAAACTGATGAAATAAAAGAATGTTTGAATAGAAATTCGGCACAAACGACATTAGGATATCTGCATAATCTATCTATATTTCTTATATATTTCATGAAACTGACTCTTACTTAAAATCAAATTAAAACATTTTCCAAGGAAACCAAATGGCCAGTGTCTTGACTGTATGCCTGAGGAGGTGGGGATTCACAATTCATAGTACTGAATTCCACTGATCAACTCATTGTTATTTCTGTGTTTATATTCCAAAGGGATCATCTACCAATTATCTCCCAAATTCAGTTTTCTCTTAATTTTATTACTTCCATAAGCTATTTGTGATATAAAGGAAATTACCATTAAGGCCAATTAATACTAGGCTGATATATCTACTAGTATTCAAGCAAAAATGTCCAGGGTCAATTAATTCCTTTTTCATCTTTGTTCTTATAAATCAGCTCAAAACCTCATGATTGCAATCTTTTTTTTTTTTTTTTTTTTCTCCCATTGAAATCATTCTGTGTCAAATCAACAAGAGTCTGACCATCACCAACACAGACTTTTTAAAAATTTGGTACACTTATACATCTTCATGATAGAAATTGAATGGTATCTATTTTACATCTCTAGGTCAAAGAATTCCCAAGATATGACCCATTGACCTTTGCCAAAAAGGTGAATTTTGGAAAACAGTAACAAAGTTTAAATATCAATATCTCAGTTGTTTTTTCACCCACAAAGGTAAATTATATACCTTTTTAAAGTACTTGGATGGATCTAAAAGTTGATCTATTTATTTTTTTGTTTGAAAGTAGAAGATAATTTGACCTTAATTTCTCAATAAACATATTTTTAATTTTTTTTAAAATTTAACAACAAACTTGTCTGCCTTATGGCAAGATGTGTTCAAAATTCTGTGATAGAATTTTGACTGTGGCCTGAGTTACAAGGATTTTACCGAGTTGGGCCAAATTCAAAATGGCAGATTTTGGTATTTGCCACTATATGCTAACATTTTCAAATTACCCAATATGGTCAAGTTGTATATCTTTAGAAAAGACTTTGAGTGTTGATTAATATTCATATAAAAACTATGATCATAAAATCAACAGAATTTGTGTCATTTGTGGGTGAATGTTGACCAATTTGGTAGGAAATAAACAAACTTATTTTTTATTTGTGTTTACATTTTTATTATACAACAAATAGATTTTTATATGAAAAAGTGACATAATGAAAATAATTATTTAAAAAAGTGACATGAATTAATGTTAAGATAACATAAAATAATATGAAAATATGCAACAAATGATGTTAATGGTTAACAAATTTTTGTGTTGACATTTGACTTTGTACCAAAAATAAATGTACAAAACAATCAATTTTTTAATTTTTGTGTTATATAAGAATAAAGTGTTTCTACCGACACTTGAGTTTGAACATAGATCGCCAGTGAGCAAACACAGGCAATCCCATTATTGAATTAAGTAGACCACGTGACCATAGAGGAAACGTATAAGTAGGTAGTAGTGTGAAGTCTAAACAATCATTATTTCTATTCTATCCTCTATTACTATTCGGATCGCTATTTCTCCTCTATTACTATACAGACCACTATTTTCTATTCTATTCACTATACTATTTCTCTATTCGGATCACTATATGGATTACTATTCGAGTGAGTATTATCAAGCAAGGACTATTAGTGTGAGTGACGAGCATTACAAAAGTGACAACGAGTATTTATTTGCATCACAAAACTGTGAAATGAGTGTTCGTTGACATCACAAAATTTTGTTTTTATATACATGTTACAAGCAAACTCATTGTTCCTACATCTTCATGATTCTGTCTAATATCTAAACCATGATATGGAAATTAATGAGAATTAAAGCATATACTTCTGCCATTCAGCCATGAACTCCATCCTCTTTTGTGTCTCTTCTCTCAATCCAGTCCAAAGCATATATCAACATTTGTATCCATTCTCTAAATTAAGCCCTGAACCTCAAAAGACATGTTCTTCCTTTTCCATTACCTTTCTCTCTATTCTGCTAAAGACCACCCCCAAGTCTATGTACTTCTGTTGTGTTTGTTCTCTGAACTCCAAAGCCATTTACTTTCATGCCTATTCTTCTAGTCCAGCCCCAAAGTTTACATCAGCATACTTCATCTTTTGTGCTAATTCTGCAAATTCAGCTCTAAAATCCATTGCACAATCCTTCTGCTTTCATGTCTGTTCTCTTAATTCAGATCTGAATCACAAGGTCAAGTGCTTTCTGTTTATTTTCACAATTTATCTCTTGAGGTTTGTAGCTGTCATCTTCCGCTTTTATGCTTGTGGTCTCAATTCCACTCCAAAGCCATGCCAGTATAATTTCTCTTTCATGCCTTTTCTCTCAATTTTTTTCTAAATTCCACAGCCACAAACTTTCTCCCTTTGTTCCTCTACTATCACAATTCATCTTGAAGTCCAAAATTGTGTAATTCTGTTCTGCTCATTCTTTTTAATTCAGCTTCAAACAACTTCTTTTGTAGCTATTATCCTAATTCAGCTGTGAAGACCATATCAGTTATATGTCCTTATTCATGCTCATTCAGCTGCAAGGCCTATGATCATACACTTCCTTTTCAATGACCATTTGCCTAATTTAACTCTGAAGTCCACATCCATTTACTTACTTTTTGTGCCTATTCCCTCAATTCAAGCCCAAAGCTCATGTTGTCATGCATTCTCTTTCATGACCAATTTCCTAAATGATTCCTGAAGCCCATGGCTGATTATTTCCTCATTCATGTCTCTTCTCTCAATTGCTCTTTGTTCCTGCTTTTTTTTTTTTTTTTTTTTATTGGTACTGTTTTATCAATTTTTTTTTAAAATGGCCATATTGTTTCATTGGCAACAGCAAGTTTCTGTTTTATCCTTTAGTGAACTTTAACCTAAGCCACATTTCTATCAGATTGAGTAGAATTGTTTTCCAATTGAAAGACTTTCTATTGGCCTAATTTGGATATGCATGAGTATTTGACTTGTTCATGCTTTACTGAAGGCAACTCTTCTTGTCAATGGATTTTAATGTTACTTTATTATGTCTGCTTCAGGCTGCCATTCAACAAGTTGATGAAGCGATGAAAGAAATGGTGGAACAAAAAAAGAAACTGGCATATGAAAAGGGAAATCTGCAGTCACAGGTGCAACAATTACAGTCACAGGTCCAAAAACTTGAACAGAAAAAATGTGACTTTAAACAATTGACTCAAGCCAATAAGGTACTCCAAAACAAATACATCCAGGTAAGCATAAACTCTCTTTCTTCCCCTTTCTCTCATGTACATAAATTGTTTATATAATGGGAATTTATTGTTCTTTATTGTTTAATGTAAACATTTTAGAGATATTTTTGAAAAAATTATAACTTTAAATTGTTTATTTTGAATATTTCGTTAAATTTTGCATAATTGGAAAGAACAACCTTTTCATAAAATATTTGTAAAAGATTAACTTGTTTCTCAGACTAAAATGCAATAATTTTCCTATGGTTGGTTTTATCTTTCATGTCTTTGCATTTAATTAGACTTTAAAAAAGAATTGACTTTGTTCTTCAGAGTGAAAAAGAATTGAAATTGAGTGAAGAGAAAGTGAAACATTTGGAGAAGCAATTAATACGACAGGAAAGGGGAAATTCATTAAAAGACAAAAACCTACAAGAAATGATGCAATCTCGAGACAAAGCAATCAGTGAATGTGAGACTCTCAAACAAGAGGTGAAAAACAGCAAAAATAAAACTCAGCAAAAGGTGGGTGGGTGTGCTTTGTGGCAATTTTTTATGCATGTGTTTGGGGAAGACAGAGTCAAGAGTTGAAAATGCTGCCTTGTAAATGAGAAATTTTGTGAGGCCAGAACAAGTTTAATCCCAGGTACAAATCCAGTATTTTGAATCCTGATTTTTTAGATCCAGGAAACTCGTCTTCCTCAATCACAAGAGTGGTAAAATACAATCTCACTTCCCTGCATTCCTTTCCAATTTGACCTCTACTAAACTTAATAAAACAAATTAGAAAGACTGTGTGGAAAGGATTGGATTCCAAGTTATCATCTCCCATGACAGCTGCATAACATCTTTATTCACTTACATATTATATATATTAAATATTAGAACTTATCAGAGGAACTGTAGAAAGTGTAAATGAAAACCAATTCCTAAAAAATGATAGAAATTCTCCATTGAAACCAATACTATTTGCCACCTTTCAATGTCATTACAAATTTAATGATTTTCTTCCTTTCTTTTAAGATCTTGAGTCTTCAGAGAATTGCAGAGAATGGTAAAATCGACAACAAGAAATTGGCTGAAACTTTACAGGCAGTTATCAAATCACATGGTCATCTGGAATATTCTGTAGAAGAATTGCAAATGAAATTGGGTCAGAAAGACAGCAAAATTGACCATTTGAAGAAAGAGAGGTAAACTTTTCTAACTTTTTATATTTTTTGTCTGAGTGGCCATAACACAATTGACCAAATGGGAAAAGATGTTATGTGTCTAGTTTCTTCTTGTAATCATTTTTGGTTGTTACAGTTAAATGTGGCAAGATTGTACAGATTCTAGTAGATATGAGTATCCCATTCACTTTCCTCTGTCAGCGTTTCATGCTAAAAGAGTTCCTCCTCTCAGGCAGGGAATAATTCAGAATATTATGAAATAAGATCTAATGAGTTTGTGTGAATGGATGGCAGAGTGGGAACAAAAGCAATTGCAAAGAGTCAGTCGTTACTTAGAGCTACAAGGGGCAGGAAGTTGTGGAGAGCCATGAAAACCCATATCATGAAGGGATACGATATATAAAACAAGACACTGACATTGATCCCCTAAATCACTTAAAATAAAGGAAATATCGAACGAAGAATCTATACAGATGTTGTTTATCATTTGTCCAGTTCACTTTCAAATTTTATTTCTACATTCAGTTGATAGCAGAAAACAAATTTTTAAATTTTGTCTTCACTCAAATATTGAATGCTGTTTATCTGCAGATCAACAAGCCAAATTGAAATCACAAATTTACAAAGAGAATTATGTAGTCAGCAGCAAAAGTTGATGTCAATTGCTACAACTCAGACAGAAGAGGTAAGTTGCTTAGTGGTTCCAACAATTCACTTCATGAACTTGTTTTCCTTAGCGAGAAAAGATGTGACAGTAAGTTGGTTGGTTTGTTGTTAATTTGGTTGGATTTAATCCCACTTTTCTTCTTTCCATTCATCCTTTGATGATAGAATAGAATCAAATGTGATCAGAAGAGTGTAAAATTGTCCATAGAAAACAAAATGACTTTTACAGATCCTTATTCTGTCTTTAGTTGCTTAAAGATTGGACTCTCTTATATATTTGCATTGATTTCATTTTTTCTCTGACTTCTCATTCAGATTGTCTTTCTTGATACCATCTGACACAGCAGCAGTAGATTATACTTGAATTGGCTTTACTTTTTGTATGTCACGTTACTTGTCACCATTCACAAAAGAACTAGAATTGATTTGGGTTTTCAACAAATAATATTGTTCTCTTACAAAAACACTCACTCCACTTGCAATATGACTTGTCTACACAATACATTGCCAGTATCCACAAACTGAATGGAATGCCAACAAATTCTGAAAAAACATTGTCTCCTTTATATTAGAATTTTAAACAAAGGCCATAAATGTTTCTAATTTCCTAAATATGGCTTGGCACAATTATTATTACTCATTTCCTAACAACCACAGTCTTGCTAAATTCTTGATTCTGTTTGGATCAGGAATTTAATGCTTCATTAGTCAATCTTATTATTTAAAAATTTATTTAATTTGATTAAATCTACAATAATTGTAGAAATCTTTCTTTATGTAACTCTGAATTATTCTGCTAAATGAGAAATGAATCACCATATCAACATTTTTTCAATTTCTTTGTTTCAATTTTAACATTTCTCTACTCTAAGCCTCATTAAATAAGTATTTTTATTAATGTCATATAGGCATCTCTGCTTTCTCCCCCACCCCGGAGTAATTTTACTTTAAATATTTAACCATCCAGAAGTCACTTTTCTATTGTGGGTGTGTAAAATCCAATCTACCCTAAAGAAAGTGTGTGTGTGTGTGTGTGCGGTGGTGGGGAGCTTGTATCATATCACATGGTATCAAAAGTTATAATTTAATCATGGCTAAACAGTTCCTTTTCATTGTTAATCTTTTTCATGAAACAAAGAAATACAAACATTGTATGTTTAAAGCTCAAAACTTTTGTTAATTCTGTTTTGTAACATTTGTAAAAATGCTGTGTGAGGAACAACTGAACAAAAGATAGAATCCACCTCCTCCTCCCTTGTTTATTGGATATGTCAATTTAAGAATAGCTTTTGCCAATTATAAGAACAAAAATGTTTCTGAGCTTTTCAAATGATTTATCTTTCTTTCACATTTTGTTCATTTCATTCTCTGGTCATCTTTAAGTGTCAAATCTGTTGTTAGTCTTTTTTCTACATTGCACTGTGCAATTTCACAAATACTGAATATAGTAAATTAACAATTTTTGCTACAAAAAATTGATTAATTCCTAAGTTTTTACAAAATCTAAAGTTGGTGCATTTTGCCTTTCATAAAATATTTGCAATTTGTTCCCATTGTCAATTAAATGCTAAACATCTTTGTATTGTTTGGTTTGAATATTTATAATCCACAAAAATACAACTGTACATGGCAAAGGAAATCCATGAGACATGTTGAGCAGATGTTTTCCTATTCGTAATATGATACAAATAAATTTAAATTGATGAATATATGCGGAATTTGAAATGTACAGTAGAAAAAAAAAAACAGCATTCTTATACCTGAATCTCCAGAGTTAATGATTTTACCCCCTTTGATTTTTAGTGAATGAATTTTTGATTCATAGTGCAGTGAAATTATCCACAGATTTAAAGTTCCCAGTTTGGATTCTGGGTTTTAATTGTTTTCTGTTTGGATTCTGGGTTTTAATTGTTTTCTGTTTGGATACTGGGTCTTAATTTTTATATTTTTCTAAATTATTAAAAATTATATCAAATAATTATTTTTGTTGTTTATCACATAAAATCTCTTGATTGATTGTTTTTACAAACTAATTTTAAATTAAGTTTTCTTTTAATCAGATAAAATAGTAAAAACCCTTGCATTCATATTTCTTTTATAAATCTGACTCTGATTTTGAACAGCTTGGACATGTACGCAGTTCTCTGCTCAAATCACGGGAAGAGAACAAGAAACTGTCTAAATCCCTGGAAGAAGTTTTGAATTGTAATACTTCTTTGAAGGAGAGTATCAATGCTTTGATGGCTGAATTGGAAAAAAAGATTAAAAGTTTAAAAGAAATCAAAAAATTGAGGTCAGTAAAATTGTTTCATTTTATTGCACTGGTGAATGTTTTTGTCTATATTTCTGAGATTCAGTTATTGTAATTATTTACACTATTTAGATTGTTGTCCTCATCTTTGTTGCCATATTCACAATGTTTCGTCTGTTGTATACTCCAGCCTTCTTCAGATGATTGGAATTTTGAACTGAACCCTTTATTTCATCCACTGGGGTAGTTCCACATGCCATGCCTCTTCCGGATGTCTCAGTTATCTCCCTTTAACTCAACTCTCCAAGTTTTTGTTCACCACTGCAGTAGCCAGGTATTGAACTCACAACTCTTTGGGTGAAGTCACTGGATTTTGCCAACACTTTTATCCACTGGGCCCTAACCCTAACACCTCTACCCCAGTAGATGAAATAAAGGGTTCAGTTCAAAATTCCAATCACTTGATGAAGGCCGGAGCATACAACAGCCGAAATGTCATGAATATGGCAACAAAGATGCGGACAACAATGTAAATAGTCAATGTTTTGGTTTGATTTTCCAATAAAATCCTGTGAGATCAATTTGAATATTTTTTTCTTTTGAGTCATGAAACTCCACTTGCTTTAATCCACTAGGCTATTGAACCTAGAATTTGCATCTTTAAACCTAATGTTTCTATTGCCTGCTTACTGATGCTGTTGTCCTGCTTGACTTCCTTTGTGGCCACATCTCTTTTCTTACTGTTACTCGTCCTGGGTATGATGATAAACTACATCTGGCAGCAAAGGCCTCTGATTGGGAGATTGGAAGTTTTGAGGAGTGTGGAACCATCTCTTAATTGCTGTTGTTCCCAGATTCACTCAGAGTGGTTGCAGCACTTGTTTGGGTCCCAGCTATGGGCAAACCCAAACAAAACACTATAAAAGTATAAAAATACCAGTAATACATTTTTATATAAAGAAATTACCAACAATACAATTTTAAAGCAAAATGACCAGCAATACATTTTAGTTGATGGCATGCAATTACATTCAAAATATATTTAGTTGAAGCCATAAAATTGTGTTCAAAATATTTAGATTTCAGCATAGAATAACCCCTAGAGGTGTTGATATGCAATTAAACAAACAAATCAATCAATCAATCTTGCTGAAGTCTTGCTGTCATTTTTTTTCTTTCTTTATGTTTCCCATATGGTACTTATTCTTATGCTAGGCCTGTGTGTGATATGCATATCGCTCCATCCGTGGTTTCCATTAATATCTCGAAACTTGATCCTCAAAAAGCAATCCTTTTGCCAAAATGCAGGTTCTTTGAAAAATTAGAAAATCCTGATATAATGAATATATTTCAATAAATCTTAATAAGAAAAATGAGATTTTTTTTTTGAAACAAAGTCAAATGTACAATGTTATTAATGTGCCCTTTGTTGAATAATATATATAATAAATGCTTTATAGTGAATTTACAAATAGGTTACAAAGATTTCAAAATGATTGGCCTCCACTGGAAATCTATAAGCAATCCCTCTGCCAGTTATACTTACCTGTTGACAATTAAAAGAGAGAAACTTTAGATATAGACTTCATGCATCAATGTTTCCAATAGGAATGCAAATTATAAATATTTTATTACTTTTAAGTCAAGTTGAATGAGGCACAATTTGTTCTTTTTTCTTCCACTTTCCGTTTTACACATAATCCTTTTTGAATTGTTTTCAATCTATGGACACAGTAAAAAAATATTTAAAATGATGTCATTTTACTCAAAACTGCAAGTGATCTTTCTTTTTCTTGTTCCTAAAAATAGAAATTTGTTTTGTTGTTTACATTTTTTTTTTTTTAACTTTTTTATAGAGAAAAGGAAGAGAAGAAAGCTATGACCGAAGGAAAACTTTTGGAAGGAAAACTCGATTCTCTTCGAGAACAACTGCACAAAGAACGAGAGCAGAAGAGCAAAATGACAAGCAAGGAAGTTGTCGAAGTAAGTGTTCCCTCCACATACACCAACTAAATTTATAAAAGAGTCAAAGCAAGATAGAGAAAAGAGGTTTTCAAAGGGAATTGGTTTTTCATAACGAAAATCAAATTTGTATTTATGATTTTTAACTCAATTTTAAATTATTTCACAGATTTGTAGCTTTTTTCCAGTCTGATCAAATCAAGTATAAGCCATTGTTCTCAGCCTTATTAATCTCACACCATGGCTGAACCATTGGGTTCACACAGGTTCATATTAGTCAATATCTCTAAAGACATGGTCTTACAAGGGTGGCTAGTATCATCTATTGATAACTGTTGGAATTTGACTATCAGTGTCTTTCATTGTAATCATGCGAGATGGCTGAAGAACTCTTTGTGGAACTGCTCTAGACTGGCTGGAACAAATGTTGAAAAACACTTGGCCTGTAGAAAAATAAAGATCTGATAGTCATTGATATTATACAACAGTTTTTTTTTTTTTCATTGAAGTCCAGAATACTTTTAAATCAAGTCTTCGCCCACCTAGGCACTTAAGTTATATATCAATCTAATACTCTATCTTAGGGGCTTTTGTCTGTGTATTTGTTCCTTCATAAATTATATGCAAACCCCAAACAAGAAAAGTTCCTTCTTTTCAATTATTCTAACACCCAAATAGGATGATATCATGAGACTTCGGATACATTTTGGGGAAACATAGTCTGAGTGAACTACCGCAGAGGACAAAGAGGCCCAGGGTTACATGCATTTTTTACAACAGATAATATAACACTAAAGAAAATGGATTGCTTTGAAAACAGATTCAAACATGTCTCACATGTAAACTGTCCAAAAAAAAAAAAATGTTGCAGCAGACCTTTTCTACCAAGCCTCAGTTATTAATGGAGATGTCATCAATAATTTGCCTCAAAAAGATATTTTGGAAAAAAAAAATTAATACCAGGATGGCACCAGGTCTAGATGGCATTCCTACTAAGATTTTACTTCATAAAAGTGACAAAAATATTAGAGACTGGTTGGGTACTCCTCTAACAAAGGACTGGGTGGATGAGATTTTAATTTTGTTGGTCAAAAGTAAAATTTCACAATCAGTGTGAGCCTGTTTGAAGTGGTTGGGAATGAGTTTGTAAAACTTTTATTAAATCAACTTACAAAGTCGATTTGTCCCTCAGTCATCCCATAGAGCCAATGTAGATTTACCTCAGGTTATGATACAATGAACATAATTTTTCTGCTTCTTAGCTCTGGGAGAAATGCAGCAAACGTTGCATAGTTTTACCAAGTTCTTGTCGTTCTAACCAAAGCATTCTATACCCTGAATATGACCATTCTCAACAAATTTGTCCACCTAAATTCATCAGCTTCAAATAATTACATTGTGATATGAAAACATTTTATTTTCAACAATTCACTCTCTAAACCAATAGACATTGATAATGAAATTAAACAAGGCAACATAAATAAAGCAACATTATTTTCTATTTACTTCACTGTAGCATAAATGTATCTATGATTCAGAACTGCAAGTAAAGCTTTTCATCTGAGACACTTTAATGCATAGACTTTTCAGACCCTTTTCAATGACTTTCTCTATGCTTATAATACAAACCTCATTGTATATACAGAGAAAGACATGAGAACAATTGTGAATCTCTTCTCTCTGGAACATACTCTACTTTTGGGTTTACCTTCATTTCTACAAAAACAAGGGTCATGTATACACCCCTTCCATATTGAAATCAATATCTTCATTCAAGGCACAAGATTGGATGTACAGAATATAATCATCCACTTTCTTGACTTTGAAATATGCCTAAAGATCAAAAAAGTTAGCAAAGCCTTTGGAAAACTTGAGAAATGATTTTTGTCAGATAGATGCATAACCTTCAGTACCAAATGCTCAATATGCATGAAGCACGTGTGTGTTATCCTCTAAGATTTTGACGATATACTGCCATCACATTAAAATTATAGAGAAATTCCATCAAGTGTCTTATGAGAGTTTTAAGCATCACGTGGAAATCATTTATACATGACACCATTCTTCTTCAATAGACCAATATATCTAGTATCCAAAAGCTTGTCACCTGTAAGTAAATGAGATTACTAGAATGGGATACCATGACCTCAATTCCAGATAATTTTCAACCTGAGCATACATGTAACACATCTGTGGAAGGATTTTCTTATATAAAGCATGACTTGCGCATCATCTCATGATGGTAAGCAATCCCAAGCAGACTTACAGGAGATTTAAGTGTTTTGTAACAATGTCAGCAGCAGATCTGAAGATCACATGAGAATGCAAAAAGAACAAGCTCAAAGACCATACACAAGTATTTTGTCTGTTTGTATATCAATCCAAAATTGAAGGGATGGCTATTTGCCAAGAAGTGACAATCTCTCACACACACATGTATGTGTATATATGCATATGCATATGCTAAGAGTGGCTAATTTTTATGGCTCTAGTCACTTAATCCCTGGATAATTAACTTCTCATTTTACATCTGTTTCAAATGTAAATTTATCAGCAAGAGTGACTAAGGGACATTATATTCCTTGTAGCAAGGAAGATGGATAATTCAAATTCTGTTGAAATCAAAACTTTGGACACCTATTGAGATGAAAACTTGTCACTGGGAACTAATTATGGAGACTGAAAAAGTAGTACTTGTGTTGTAAACGTGTTTGTCACTGTAATCCAATGATGTACACAGATGTCTCCTTCATTCTGTGGTAATGGAGAAGTGATGACATGTGCTGACTTAACTAATTGGAAGTGCATGGTCAGGAATCTGCACATAGGTGACAGGAATCTTATGCTAATATTGTTTTTATATCTTCAGTTGAAAGAGACCAATTCTGTTGGCGATTCTTGCATGTCAGCAGCCTTGTTTCGGAAAAACATTACTCACCAAGATTCTTCAGTATGTTACAAAAAGTGCAGCAAACATTTCAACATTAGTTAGTTTACTGCCATTAATGGTGGTTCATTGAAACAGGAATAAAATAAATGAAGAGGAGCACTTGAAACTAAAAAAACTTCAAAGACTGAATGACATTGCAGCACCGTCTTTGAGGAAGATCAATGAAGTGAAGTAGTGTCAGGCTTTACACTCTACTGGGTTTGGAAACCCAATGGTGAATGATGAGCTGGTGGCATTTGTTTTGTGATTAGAACAAGCTTTGAGGTCGTTTTTATTTTGAACTGTCATTGATACTGACATAACTGAATTAATTTCTCAAAGACCAAAATCCCTTAAGGAAATGCATTCTCCATTAATTCTTTAGAAATTGTATATGTACAGGTATATATGTACAGGTATGTATGTATGTAGTATATATCAATTGATAATTAGTAGGGATAATTCCAAGGAGGACATTAATCCAAAGAGAGCTCAATGTAAGTAACAGAACAATGTAATACTGAGTACAGACAATCCTTAAAAATTCATTCACTAAAAAAAAAAAAACATCTTATTTAGGAAACTCGTTATTTGCAAGTTAAATTAACTTTTAGTGAAAAATGTTAATTTTCTTCTCTATGAAATATTCATAAAAGCAAATACATATTTGGTCAACTTTATTTTTGTATTTTTGTTTGTAAACGAAAAATGAATGCTGAATTTTTACCTGCTTCTTCTACTGAAATATTACATTTTCATTATACTTGATATCAAGAAATAATTTATTAATTGTATTTTTTTTTCTTATGACAACTGTTACAAAATCTGTGTCAAGAAAGTCAATTTTAATATTTTATTAACTGACTTTTCTTCCCAAGATTTTTTTCATTGATTCTGTTTTGACACTGAAATTTATTTATAAATGCTATTATTTGTTACATAAAGTTAATTTAATAATTTTTTGTATGATATTGTTATTCATAATAAATATATTGATGATAAAGTGTTTTTTTCTAAAAGGTATTATAAAAAAAAGTATGTTAAATTTTACTTTAGTTTACCATTAAAACATTTTCTGTCTAAATTTCTGGGATGAGTTATCATTATTTACATCTGGACTATTGTCCTCATCTTTGTTGTTGTATCACAACATTTTTTGCCATTATGCCCTCCAGTCTTCCTTGGGTGTGTATTGACCTGGATAACTTACAGGGAATTCTGAACTGAACCCCTTTATTTAATCTACGGGGGGTAGACTGTTCTTATTTCACTGCTCATGTCTTGGGATATCTTGTCTAGTTCTTAGTTTTAGTATTGCTCAGTTATTACTCACCTGTTTCCACTGAGTTCAAGTACACACTGACTGGCCCAGGGATTGAACTCACAATTACTATGTCACCAGGCCTGGTTAGGGATGGTAGCTATAGCAGGGTGAAAAAGTATCCAACCTTAAAAACTGAGAGGAAGCTGACACAGATGCTAAATAAGAAGAAGGGTAGGGACCACTTCACACTGAATAAGTAAAAACAGCTGACTCCCCATTATGTATTGTCTCTCCAAGATTCACAAAGTTGATATTCCATTCAGACCTATAGTCAACTGCAGGACCTCAGCATGCTACCCACTGAACAGATTCTGAGTGGATATAGTCAACCCACTAACAAGAAGTCCTCATCCTATGTTAGAAACTCAAGGAAAAATGATAAACTGCATATACTCTTAATATGTATTCATATTTGTTAATAATAGCTCTGAAATTTAAACTATTTCCTAAGAAAGTATGAATACACATCAAGCAATGCAATAAAGCCACTAAGGTGGAAGGGGTTACTGAATGTGAAAGAGTGAGAAAAAGAAAAACATTAAGGAGAGAGAATAATAAAAGAACAGGAATTAAGAAGACAAGATAATAATTGCAATCAAATTTTTCAAGATCAATGTGTGTTTGTCTTGTCTACTTTTTGCATCTCTGCACATTGAGAGCACTCTCCCAGTCCCATGCTGACTATTGGCTAATACCTGCCCAATAACATACATATAGAAATTGTCAGTGCCACCTACTGTAAGTAGAATGGCTTCTCTCAGCCGATTGTGGAAGAGGACGTAACTCCTGATGCTTACAGCACCACATGCAACCAACTGAGTTTCTTATCGGGTTGACCATATTCTCTGCTACATAATCCTGCTGCAAGACCCTACATTTTTTCAAGGTACTCCTATAATCATAAAAAATTATATTTAAAATATGTTAGTATAATAACAGTAAATTTATTCCTAAACAATAAAATAAAGAAAAGTTACTTTCAGGTCATATTTTTGTTCCAGAATTCATTGTTCTGATATGTTAAACTATTTTAACATGGATAATTTATTCAAAGATTCAAATGCTTATAACATTTTTCACAATGTTAGTGGGATGGGAAATAATGAATCCAAATTATATATTAATTATAATAAAACTATAGTAAAGAAAAAAATATACCAAGATAAAAAGGATTCATTTTTCAAGCCAACCCTTTATCTAGCAGGATAATAGAATTCTTTTCCTTTGCAGCTCTAGGCGCATCCAGTCACCTCGAGAGGGATATCAATATTTTAAAAGGCACATAAATTCTTTTGCAGATGATTTTTCGAGTGTTAATGCTTGAGAAATGAAACAGTGATCAGAGAAAGCTGTTGAAGTTTGTGCCTGAACTTTATATGCAGAGAATTTTCTTTTTCTTCTTCAGGTCAAGCGTCAGAATGATCGTCTTCTCACATTGAATGGAGAATTATCACGTTCTAATGCTGCATTGAGGCAAAAAAGTTCTGAGCTGGAAAGAACAAACAAAGAATCTAATGAAAAATTACAAGAAGAAAAACGAAAAGCACAACATCTGCAACGGAAGCTGGGAGAGAGCAATAATCAATTGAAGGTGGAAATATTTCCTTGATATTTCTAATAAATTGTTTTTCAACAACACATTATTCATGAAAGAAAACAAAATTAACATTCCTTCAGCAACTATCTATCTATATTGTGCAGACATAGAAATCTGTCTACATGATGATTGCCATTTTTGCACCTCAAGAAAAATCACCGAATCTGCAAATACTCTATCTCCAAAACTGATAACCCCTTCCCCTATAAATATAGCAAATTTTAAACACACACGTGATAGAAATTGTGACTTATTAATTTAAAAGCAATTCCAAACAGCAGGATGATGAGACAGCGATAATCTTAAGGCTTCATTCAACAAAAGAAACTGAGCCGAATGACACTATTGATGTCTCTCCCCAAGATCCCCCCTCCCCAAAATACAGCGTAATTTATAAATGAAAATGTGATGTTTTTGTATGCAAATGAACATAAAGGTTCATTTCATAACACTGTATATAACATAACACTAATATTTGGGGTACTTATTCTCCCATTAAATTCAGTGGATGGACGAGGGATGCCAGGTCTTGAAGAGATACTGTGAACTCTCATCCATCAGGGTATTTAATATTTGTGCATGTAGGATTTACAAGAAAGAAATTCCACCCTAGTGACAAAATAATCATTTTTACTTGACTGAACAAAGTTCCTCAGAAATACAGGTCCAGGGACAAGCCATGATGAGCCAACTGAAGAGCACTGGGGGAAATTGAAGAACCTTTCATTGGTAGATATTGAAAGTAGGGGACAAAGAGAATGGTGAGCATTTGGTAGAACTATTTCCCAAAGTTTTAGGTCCATATTGTATGTTCTTAACACCAGGCAAATATTTCTTTAAAACAAGTCTCCAAACAAGTCCATTGTACCGTTCAACTTGTGAATTGTCTGTTGGGTGGTATGGAGTAGACATGCTTTCTGAGTTCGGTAGAACTTTAATTTTTGCCTAATAAAGATAGCACCTCTCTTTCTCTCTCTCAGAATGAACATAAGATGGGAATCCACAAAGGCTAAAAATTTGGTCAAGCCATTTTATCATCATCGCTGAATTGACATCCAGACATCAAACAGGAAATGAGAATATTCATCTATAGCCATTAACAAATACTTAATACGAGTATTAGATGGTAATGGTCCTTCAACATCTATGCTTAATCAGTCCGTGGGCCCCAATGCTCTTATTAATTCTCCTGGTTCAGAAGATTTGAAGAACTTTGGCTTCAGTTCAGAACCAACCTTTTTCACATCTATTGAATATGGAAGGTTTTTGCATTTAACAGTGTAACATCTGTGTGACTCTTGGGTGGCATAAAACGACTATGACTTTCATTTAGAGATGAACTTGTTAGAGCTGCACAGTGAGCTCATGTTAGGGCATCAGGCACATGTTTCCATTGAATAACTATAAATTTAGCCATCTCTACTCTCCAACCCGGAATTTTGCTGTTCTTAACCTTTACTGTTCACTTTCTATTGAACATGAATGCAACTGAATGTTGATCAGTTATTAGAGTAAAGTGATTGCACAATAGTAAGTATTGCCACTTTCTAACAGCTTCAATGATAGCTGTAGCCTCTTTTGCCACCAAAGGGTAGTTTAATTCACTCTTATTTAGGCTGCATAACATGATGGCAATGGGGCAGCCATTTTGATTAAGAGTTGCAATAACATCAGAGGTATTGCATTTTACCAAAAAAGGGTAATACTTTCATCAAAAGAGGTAAGCGTTACAGAACACAGTTCCTCTGAGTTTATTAAAAGTCCCCAAAGTTGCTTATTGGGAAAAATTTAGTATCTTTCAATGGACAGATTTTATTAGAAAGCAAAGGAATCCATTTCAAATATGAAAACATACCCGAGATCCACCTCAGCAAGACAGTATCTGATGGGGGTGGCAACATCTGGAGTGGGCACAGGTGGTTGGGATCCAAATAGTACTATGGCTTACATCAGACCCAAGTATTTTAAGAGACTTGGAAGATATTACTGATTTCAATTCATTTAATCTAAGACCCCATTTTTGTGCTACTCGTTGGAATCTCTGACAATTCTGATCAGTGTTTGGATCATAACCACCAATAGTGATGTTGTCTACATAAGGACATGTATCTATAAGGTTCTCCTTTTCGACAAATTTGTCCATTGCCCTTTGAAGTATAGAGACCCCCATTAGTTACACCAAAGGCCAAGTTACTAATCTGCTATAGCTTCCCATTAGTAAACCTTTTATCCACCTCAATTATTGGGATCTGATGGAGGCACTCTTCAGGTCAAAAGTCAAAAATACTTTGTACTTTGCTAGACTGTTTATATAATCCAAGGCATAGGGTAGGCATCCCAACTGTGTATGTAGATTATGCCCAAGCAATTAATCTACACAGAGCCTTTTATTGTGCTTATGGTAAGTTCCTTCACAACCAACTGGACTCTCCATGGTGAGTAACAGGGTTCAATGTTCTTCAACTAACTCTTAAGTTGTCTTTGTTCCCACCATAAGCAAAGATTATATTGTGTAGCTTTGAAAGCTCATATCTGAGAATTGCCGATGCAGAGAGTTTATCGAAAAACCCAAATTTTACTTTTCTGTATTTCCTGCCATCTACCTCTATATCAGTAATGCAAACACTGGTATAGTTGACTTCCAAGAACTACAAGAGTTTCTAGGAGTAGTAAAATCTCCGCCTTTTATGTTGATTGTTGTAGTTGCAAGAGAGATTTGCTGGGATAGATATCCGGGATTACACATAAACATAGTTTAAAATTAACCACCATGACCATTATCTCAGATGACTTGGTCTTAGATTGGCAAACCTTTGAAAAGTGTTTTTTTTTTTTTTCACAATTAAAACACGTGATGCTAAAACAAGGGCACTTTCTGCATTACCACAAAATTGGCACTTTTTCTGGTAAGAGATACTTTTTTCAGGGTTAGAGCTGTAGGGATCTCTTCTACACATTCGCAGCTACCACACTTGAGACCAACAAAGTGCTTGCAAGGGTGTAAAGTTGTGAATTTCTTTGGGCAAGATAATTTAAGGCCAATGATTGATCCCGGGTTGAATTTTTCAGCAACCACTGCCTAATTGGATGAAATCCCATTTATAAAAGCATCTTTGATTTACTCTTCAGCTGTGACTTTTTTATATAGTTGCAATCTTTACTAAGAGTTTGGAGTTCCTGAAGAAAATTCTCAAGGGACTCCTCTAGTTTCTGATCACAAGCTGATACCTAGCAGAGATCTCGTTAAGTGTCTCGAGATCTAGTCGGTCCAGTGTTGTGACAGCGTCCTCATAATTTGTACAATCTTCAATGTACTCATACATGCTGGATGAAACACGATTTATCAGAGATTGGAACATGTCTGGTGCTTCCTCCCCACTTTCTAGAATAAATTTTTTTAAATGCTCTTTTCCAATGCTTCCAGTCCTTAGAAGGCATTAAGGGCATTGGGATTTAGGTCCAGTAGATACAGTTTGAGTATTTTGGACATGCTAAAATATTCTCTCTTTTGTTGAATAAATTATGAATTTAAAAGCAATTCAAAACAACAGGAAAACAAGACAGTGATAACCTTAAAAAAAACAAAAAAAATAAACAACAACAACTTCATTCAATAAAAGAAACTGAGCCAAACAATACTATTGGTGTCTCTTCACATAATCTCCCTCCCCAAAATACAGCAGAATTTATAAAAGAAAATCTATGTTCATTTGCATGCAATAAATTTATATACAAAATATCACCGAGTTCATTTCAGGAGTAGCATTAAAGGGGGATTGTTGAAAGGATTTTCATTAGAAATATCTATGACAGATGCCAGTTGTTAATTATGAACAGGGTAAAGAATAAGTTTAAAATAATTGCAAAAGTATTTAATTACAATAAAATGAATTAGTATCTGGAATTGTTATTTAGGTTTGTGAATTAAAAGGGTATGATAAAAAAAATAAATAAATAAATAAAATACCCGACTTGCTGTTGGGAAAATGAGACGAGGTGGGATCTTGGCTGAAATTCAAAATTGAATTGTTTCATAATCTCATTCAGCTTTTCTGCTTTGTTTGTATACGGGATAAGGCAAATTCAGCTGACCTTGGGCGGTTACAAGAGAACAAAGTCATCAAAACCCTTCCATGTTACTATGCAAATCAACTTCTAATCTTACACTTGAAAGTAGAGAATGTCAATTACCTGTAGCTCATTGTGAGTGAGAATATATCCCCATGTAAAATGAAGAACGAATACAACGTTCATAACATTTGTTTTCGATGTATATCCTAAAATAAAGTGTGTGTGGGGGGGGGTGTAAAAATAAAGGAACCTATTGTAGTAGTTGAATGATAATCAACTCACCTCTAAGAGTCAAGAACTTGTATGGAGAAGAGAGAGACACAAAGTGGCAAGATTCCAGTCATTAATGCCTTATAAGCAGGCCTTTCCATCGATTGAAAAATGAAAGTATAAACAAATTTTATCAATAATGTGAGAGTAATCACATCAACTTGCGTCTATGGGCTTATTTTTTTTGTGTGCGTGTATGTATATATATTATATCTCCACTTGAAACTCAGAATGACTGTTTCAACTTAAAAACAACCCCTGCATGGCTGTGGAAGAAAAAAATAAGCCACTGGGCCTTTTAATAACTGTATACTGATGAGGTGGGCAAATTATTTGACTAAGGTCAGATCTTTAATCATAACCTGAGTGAATCCAATGTACAATTTAGATTATTCCAAATCTTAATTCATTAGTTTTATCACTCTGTACAATACCAACACTGCATGTGATATTTTCTCTTAGAAAACTTTGTATTTTACCACTTAATCTATACAAGGGGTATCTTCCGTTCTCATTCAGTTTTAAGGCTTTGTAAGAAGTGCACCCAAACTAAAATACAAAAAAATGGAACCGATTCCAGTGCTGGTAAAATATCTGTATTTGTAGACAGATGCAATTTTTATCTCCAGGTGTTGTTTCCAATTTTCTGTAGCAATTATGTAAGATGTAAAGTTTGTTTTTAATTTGAAATTCAAATCTAACTTCTATTTGCTTTCAGGGAATGAGAAATGAACTGGAAAAACTTCACACATCTAAGCAGAAATATCTAGAAAACAATAACGAGCAAGTGAGTTGAGCAAAAGATCGAAATATACTTCCAAGTCAATTTCTTGAATTGCGTTTTTTTTTACTTACCTGTCAAAAGAAAATGATTAGATTGTTATTCACCTTGTTAAAACCTGCTATATATATATGAAGAAATATAGTCTTAAGGTGTGCTATATTTATGGGATAAAGTGCTCAATATCAGAGATAGAGTGTGTGTAAATATAAAAGTGAACATTGAAGTCAACACTTAGGGGCAACAAGTTGTTTCATGCTAGACACAATTATCAGGCCACGAGTGTTGTCTTTTTTCTCGGCTACAGGTCAGTGGTGCATTGTGGGTAGTCTATTTTGCCGGAAATCGTTTATTTACTTGAGTTAGATTATTTTGCTTGTTTTTATTTATTTCTTATTATTTTAATTGTTTTATTAATGTAGTAAAAATTTGTATCGTTTATTTAAGTTATGTTTTGGTTTGGGAAGATAAAGCTATTTATTCAATTTTGGGGTTGATTGCTGTAGTTTATTCTAACTATTATTTTGGCGGGAGCAGCTTTTTTAATTTGTTTATTACTTCATTTATTTATTTGGATTGATTATCTTGTTTTTTTCTAACAGTTAATTTATCAGGGTCGGTTTGTTAGTTTATTTGGATTAATTTAGATTAATTTATTTTGTTTTTTATTATTTATTTATTGTATATTTTTATTTACTCTTTGATTTTTAAGTAACTTTTTTTTTTATATAGTTTTATAACAGTTATAGCTGTTTTTCGTCTGATTTTTATAGTCTAACTAATATTTTAGTCATAATGGTTTAACTTTTTTTATTATTTACTTTATTTCGGTTCATTGATTTTGTTTTTTATTTTTTATTTATTCTATTTCGTCTAACAGGTGTGATTTGTTAATTTGTTTGGTTTAATTTACTTATTTTATTGTCATTTATTTTATTTTACTTTTTTCTCTAAGTAAATGAAATAAAACTGCAATTGTTCTCCTGTAAAATGTCCAGCCAAAGGAGTGTACCAAATGACAGGACTTCCAACAGTAACTAAAATGGATATCACATGTAACTCGAAAAGCAAATCATGATGGCAGTGTTCCATAATATACTGAACAAAAGTTTAGGAAGGAAGCCCCCCATCAATACTGGCAAGAGCAGTAACAATTAGTGGACTTGAGAAACTGATTTTCCAGAAAAAATGTTTTAACAGAACTATTTTATAAAATTCCAACTGAAAGTAGCACTTGCTGCTCAGTCAATGAATGCTGAATGTTTCTTTACAAGGAAATGGTTAATATTCCTATTGATATTTCCTTGGTAATTTTATAAACAGAATTACAAATCTCTAAATCAGAATAAAAGTAGACATTGGATATGGGAATAAAGTGTCCAGAAATTGCACTGAAACAAGTCAACCATAAAGGAAGGGAACTGAAACCATTATTTTTTTTTTCTCTTTGAATTTCCCCCCCTCTGCCTATCAGATATCCCCAAAATATTACAGCCTATTTAAATAGAAAAAAACTGAGTAGTTTTCTCATTTTCAAAATTGACCAAATAATATTTTATTTTAGTGACTAAAATTGACTTTAATATTAATGTTTATTCATTAGTTAAGTGTTTAATTCACTTTTACAATAAGTCAAAACTAATAAACTCCCAATGAAGTTGATATAAGGAAGATGAAACTTTGCTTATTTTTCTCTTGCAGTTGCTGACCATCCAAAGATTTCAAAACCAAATCTCTTCTTTGCAATTAGAAATAAGTTCTTTAACAACTTTACAGACCAGCAAAACTTTCTTGAAAGGCAAGGAAGATGATTTGCTTCAATTTAAGGAGGAAGACCTATTACAGGTAATTTACAAGTATCATACACATACCATTTACCCATTAATTAATAGGTAATGATAAAAAAAAAAAAAAAATTTTTTTTAATGTATTAAAAAAAAGATTTATAATCAAGAACATTTATATACTTAAAAGGAATATACAAATCCTATTTCTAGCATGGAATCAAGAAAATGACTTGAAAAACATTAACCTAATATGAAAAATAAAAATATTAACATTAACTTTTTGGAATAGGCATGTTAATTATCACCTTTTTGTCCAAATTCTTTTAGACATGTATTTTTGAATTCCTACTGGATAGCCTGGTGTCAAATCCCATAAACAACAGCTATTTTTTTTTTTATTTGTTTATTTGTTTATTTATTCTTAACCTTTAAGATTTTCTATTTTCATGTCAAGAAAGAAGAAAGTAGGATAAAAAATTGCCCTCACAAAAAGTTACAAAAATTTGTGCTGCAAGAATCTGATCAGGTAAGATTCCAATCAACTTTTAATAAGTTTTGCTGAAGAAATCTTCAAATGAAAATATCAATCCCATCTATCCTCTTCCTGAAAATAGCATCCATTTCAGCAAAGTATCTGCAGTTTGAAATTGAAGAGAAAATTCAAATTTGGTTGATAGTAAGCCTTGCAGTGCAAAACCCCAGGATAAAGTGCAGTAAAATTTTACCCAATTCTTTTTGTCCCCACCCCCTATATTTCATTTAACAATATCTTTTGGAAACAACTCTCAATATTTTCTTTCAGATTTCTGAGAAATTGAAAGAAGCAAAGCAATGGTTTGTGACAAAGTTTGATGAGCTGCACAGAGAATTGCTCATCTCAAAGTAAGTTATGCACTTTTTTTTTGTTGTTGAATAAATTGAAATAAATCCACTGCCAAATAAAGTCTTTTTTCTTTTAAAGAAAAATGCGTGAAGAGCTAGAAGATAATCATTATATTCAGCAAAGTTGGTTAGAAGAGGAGAAATTGAAATCACAAGAAGCTGTACACCAAGCCAAAGCCATGTTAAAGGTAAGCAGTTTGTACAATGAATTCATTTATACTAACAAGTATAATGACATAATGTATTTGTAATAAAATAATCTTGCCAAATGACACCTTAAAAAAAAAAAAACAAAAAAAAAAACACATAATAAAACAAAGTGGACATGATATAAGTAGGTAAAAACAGAAAAATGTCATACAAATGTATCAATCAAATGAGTTAATCAGGTTTTGGCCAAGAGAAAAAAAAGATTATTTCTTTTTATACTGATTAGAATAAAAGACAGTCAATGCATCTTAGTACAACTGAAAGAAATGTAGCTGGAGTTTGAGAAAATACCCACCCCCTCCAAACCATAAGTGGTTTCAGCAAATTGTTTATTTGTTAGTTGACTGCATTTTAATAGCATATCTTAGGTAATTGAATGACATTGGAAAAATTCTGTGTAATGCATCTCGTCCTCTTGGACTTGATCGAAATGGTTTGAAAACTGGCCAATGGTGTGTACTATATCCAAATGTGGTGGGGGTTATCTAGTGCAGTTCTATGAAAATATAAAATGGTAACCAGCAGAGTTTTTGAAATAGTGATGGAGTTGCTATGGAATGAATGAACATTTTTATTTCTTTGTAGGATAGTCTGTCAAGCCTAGAAAAACTGGATGAATTTGCTGAAAAGGTATCCAATCAAGCAAATCATAAGTGAAGAAAACTAAAGATGATGAATACAAAAACCAATTTCAGGTTAAACTTTTTTTTTCATTTGCAGTTAAAAGTGAAACTTATTTTTAAAATTCACAATTTTCATCACTCTTAACATGTTTAGTCTCAAAACTTCAGAACTTTAAAATAAACCTAATCAAGTCAAGAGAGAGAAAATAAAAACAAAGATAAATTAGAATCTAGAACTTGAAAAATATATTTATTTTTAAACATGGATGAACATTGTAATCACACAGCTAGTATCTAGGGCAGATTGTCTGGAGATGAATATACAAAATTTTGGCTAAAAATCTACCCCAACAAGAAGTAATCACAAGCTGAGTTTTTATGTAAAAAGTTGTATGCAGTTCTGTACGAGCTTCTTGCTCAGTACTTTGCACAGCAAGTTCTGGTCCCACCCCTTCACCATCCTGATAAATTTACAGGTAGAACAACTTGTCGCGCAAAAGCATTGCAGGTTCCCTGTGAATGCTTTGACCAACCAGGAAGGCCAGCTTATGTGCATATTGACACGGAGCTGGAACACGGATTGTACCCTGAAAGATAAAAAAATTTTTTTTTAGTGTACACAATCTCAGGAACCTTTTCACCAAGCATTTTCTTCTATGTATAAATGTTTATTTCATTAGTATCTGTCACCTGCCTAAACTGTTCATGACAGGGTTTAATTTAAAATGCATGTTCAATTCTAGAGGGTCATATTTCTCCCCAACTGCACTAAGAGTCAGCACCAAGGGATTTGGACAATATTACTAACCCTATGTACATGTAAGATTCTCACACTAAACTACTTTGTGCCACATTCCATTAGAATAGATGTACAGATACTATTTTTATGGAGGAGAGAAAAAAAAACCCTGATATACAACTGTCCACTGAACACTAAAGATTTGTGTTTAATAAGTTTCCTAATTTTGTTAACATAATTCAAAATGATTTCTATAAAATTTCATTTACAACTTAATCAATTTTGTTTTTAGTATAGCAAATATTCCAAAATTAAATACCCATTAAGGAAATATCAAATCTTTTTGCTCCAAAATGGGTGTAGGAGGATCATTCTTTTATCGTTATCCAATTTTAAGAGAAAATTCTGAGTTACTATCTCATGGTTCTACTTAAAAAAAAACAAAGAAAACAATCTGTGTCTTTAATAGTCATCATTTGATCATGTAGACAGCTACAAATATTTTAAAGAAAAGTTGAAGATACATTAAAACCCGAACATTAACAAAAAACTTCCACTTTTTATTCATTAGAACAATATCAAAATGTGAACATTTTTTTTTTTAATCAGATATCCAAAAAGTACAGAAATTCTTTATCAAAATCTCCCATTAAACATTTTGAATCAGAACACATGCAGCATTAAGGATCTAAATATTGTAATGATTTTCTTTATATATTTAAATATAGTGTCAAATTTGTACATTACTGGTGATATTTTTATGCGAGACATGAGCAACAACAGAAAGCCCTGTTAGTATGTTATAAATGACAAATAAAAAATATCTAACATTGTTTTGCAAAAGGGCATCATCTTTATTCTTTTGGCTCACTGGACGTTTTCAGCAGAACATTGAAAGAGCAAAACTATGGAAAATACACTTGCTTTTATTACTTTTTTTTTTTTTTAAATGCCAAAATATTCTAATGAAAACTGGGAAATTTTTATATTGGTTTATTTGATAAGGAACAACCAGTGTACATTAAAAAAATAAAGAAAATTCAGCTAAGCAAGGTAGTGGCATAAATCCCAAACAGCAATCAACTATTATAATATATTGTACGTTTTATGGTGCTGTCAAATAAAAAAAATCTCTCCCTCATTCACATGTTTTATTTCTCTTCATGGCACTTTTAAGAGTTTTTTTAATTTTCTTAATTAGCTTTACTGCATAGATGATGAGCATGTTTCATGAGTGCAAGAATGAAGGGTTCTCTTCAAATTATGAGGTGGCCAATTGTATTGGGGGGGGGGGGGTTTAACGAGTAAAACAAAATAGCTAAAAACCCAAACAATTAACAAAAACAATTACAACTAATTCATTGATCCAGATGTTTCAAATAATAAAGCTAAACTTCAAAACATTTAAAACGTTTACAATTCATTTTTAAAAACTAAAAAAAAAACCCTAAATATTTTTCTTTAAATCAAGAGTGATGAATACTCACCGGCCAATTGTAATATAAATGACACATTTTGTATGTCAACTTTTGAAGATAGTCTGGTTTTAGCCCAGAGTGGTCAGAAATGACGTTGTAATGTGTAGGCGAAACAGTTCCCTGTCGCACACTCTGAGACACTACAAAAAAATCATACCTGAAAAGAAAGAACAATTAGTAAAAACAACTTTATTAGAAAGCAAGCAATCTAGAAAAGGTTCACAATTTTTACACACAAGGACAATGTTAGGAAGAAAACATGTGATGTTTCATCCTTTAGAACTTCAAGCTAAAATGTTTACACTGATGTAACTACACATGTATACAGACGAGATGCTGAAATTTTAAAATTTCAAATTAGAATTTAAATTTTTTTTTTTATGTCAGTTTAGGTATATAATCGAGCAAGTTTCATAATTTCTTTATCACTTATTAAATATTCCACATTTAATAATAGATTTGCCAAGTAAGGTGAAATGTAAGAATTTGAACAAATTTACTATGGATGATGTAGCAATTAAGGCACTTTCTATACACTTTGACCTTAATAAATTGATTTCTCTTAAAGTAGCATTGAAAAAAAAAAAAAAAAAAAATTTACACCAAGCAAATAATGCATAACAGTCTAAAAATTTTCATTGTTTGAGAAGTAGTTGTAACAAATTTTATGCTAAGCTTAGATAAATTCTTTTCAATTGTATATGCAATAAGGTTGGTAGGTAGGATAATATATTTTAATTTCTTGGATTTGTTAGAATGATCCACTCTTCTATTTTGAAATATTTTATAACCTTTTTGTTACACAGTTGAATATAAAATAATTTGGATATTGATGTATGGTAAATTCAATAACACCTAATGATCAAGAATTTCTCTTTTTTTCAATTTAGGTTTAAATTTTATCTTTTTTCTTATTGCTCAGGAGCAGAAATCTTTGAATAGAGATTTAATAAGGTGTTAATTTGACATTTCATTTCTTATTCCCATTGACTTTTTATACAGAGCAATTTTGTTTTTATTAAAAATTGTAAACACTAAGACGTAGCTGATTCTGATCAATATTTTGTGAGATCATTAACTTATTTAAGCATAATAAATTTAATAGCTTTTCAAAAGAATCTTTGTAACATTAAGTATAAACATGTAGAGTAAATCATGGGGGATGGTTGAACTTTGTGTGGATGCGAATTTAGCAAGAGGTTTGGTATTAATTATTTAAAAATGAAAAGGCAGATGTGCAAGATAGCTATGAAGAATGGGGAAAGGTTTTCCAGAATCACTGGTCCTGTATTAGAAGTTAAGATTAGGGTCATTTGTGCTGCAATGAAAAGTCTTAATATTGCCAGAGATTTCATTGCTTAACCTAAGGAGGGGAAAAGAAAGAAAAGTGTGTAAGAGAATGTCACAATATATATATATATATATATATAAATAAATGAGAGAGAGAGAGAGAGAGAGACTGTTTCTTACCATTCATTCCTCACTATGTCCCTGTCAACAACTGTGCCCGGCTGAGGGTTCTTCCATCTGGAAGTGTCTCTGTATGCATTTGGTCCTCGTCTAATTGTTTGGCCACGATCTGGGTTTTGCATGAAGAGACGAGTGTTGATCCTCTTTTTCACAATGACCACAGTCAATTTAAATCTGAAACATTTTTTCAATTTGATTTTTATCAAATTAGTTGACAAAGGCAATGAAAAATGCTAAATCCTGTTCTAATCAATGTAGAAAAATAAAATTTACAAATCAAAAAAATTCAGTTGGATAAATTTGAAAACATTTTTTTTTTTCTTCTTGTACTTGTGTGTGCTTTATGCAAATTTGCTCGAGGTAACCAAAATATAAAGAGAGCGAGGCTCACAAATTAAGTGGGTCAGACCCCCCCCCCAATGTCTTAAAAGAGAAATCTGAACTTTTTCGCACATAAATGTTCCAAAGCCAAAACTTACTTGTGGTTAGGGGCCAAATTTTCAAACGCATCCAGGTATTGCTTAACTTCATAATTTAGCACCAAATTCAACTGGCCATCACCAACACCATCTCTGTACACAAAGATGCGGTCAGGTAGATGATTATTTACCTCGTTATATCTCTTGAGCAGCACTGAAAACAAAAAGTTGTTAATTTGAGCCATTTTAAAACAAGTTGAAATTACAAAACAGCAACAATGCATTATGCTATTTTACATTTTTAAGGGGGAGGGAAAAATAAATAAAAAAAATACTTACTTTGCATCATTATTTGCAATTTGGATGATAATTCTTCGTGGGCTGTCTGAAATGTTGTACGAGAATACCAGTGGGTCAAGTCTTTATTCATACTGGCCACAATTCCTCCAACTGAATGTCCTTTCTTTGCAGAATCATGATAATGGTCAATTCCGACTATCATGTAATTAGTGAGCTGGAAATTTAGAAACATTTTCATCAAGTCAAAGAATGTTATACAGCAAGAGAAAAAAAAAAAAGGGGAAACAAAAGTCTAAGGCTAAACTTTTCATCTGTGAGATTCAGCTGGGAAAAGACTCATTACAACATACATTGGTCAAAATTTCTTCAATGGCTACTAGGCAGCATGTTGCCAGATTCTTAGTACTTGTAAAATAACATTACAATACAAAACAGGAAAAAAAAAAAAAAAAAAAAAGTTTCTACAAAAAAAAAAATTTCAGTATGAAAATATTTGCAAGATCAGCTAGAATTAAATCAAACTCGTGCAGTATTTTATGTAAGCCCATGAAATGCACAACGCATATATTGTTCCAGTCTTTTAAGACTTTGTCTATCCCATCTCAGTGGCCCATTATTATTTTTTGGCAAACTATTAGAGGCCCTAATCAATTCTGAATTGGTTAACCATCTCACATCGCAAGGTCTTCTTCCAGACAAGCAATATAGCTTTTGTTTCTCTAGGTTAGCTGCTGATATAATAACGATTATTGCTGAAAGCTTTAGATGAGAATGGTAAAGCTCAGACTGTTGATTTGAACATCTTGAAAGCATTCAACAGAGTGATATACAGGTCTTCACAAGTTGAAAGGTTGTGGTATTTCTGGATGCATTTTAACAGATTCAGTCTTATCAAATTGCAAAATGAAAGTTACCCTGAATTTCCACAGGAATTTTACTTACAAACTGACTTCAAAACTTTACTATTTCCAGAATAAATCTAAATAAAGTTGATATTTTTTTTTGCATTAGATACATTGAATCGAAAAATATATTCAAATCAGAATTATGAGTCACCACAAGCATAAATATGCATTTTTTTTTTTTACTGTATTCAATAAATGAAAACTAAAAATTGTAAATGATTACAAAAAAGACTAATGAATAAGTTCTTACGCTGTTAGGCTGTAACTAATCAAAACAAAAAAATAAGTGTATACAACACCATAATACTGTTTGGGCATAAATTATATAAGAAAATGTTTTAAATTTAAATTGTTGATTGAAACATCACACTAAAACTACTGAACAGTATATGATAATATAGCTATATTGTTCAGTATAATTTCCCTTTGAAATAAATGAAGGTCTTATTTGATGGCACAATGATTTAGTAATGTGCTTGTGCCTTGATTCTTGTCCATATACAGTTTGTGAGGCTTCAGTAGTTAATTTAACTGCTCTTTCTACACCTTGCGAATATGCACATAAATTTGGTAACTTCAGTGTTGTTCCATTCATTAGAACCTCTTGAAGTTCATTATTTGTATTAGAGTTGAATGTAATTTTATTTATTTATTTATTTTTTGTCTCTTCTCTGGTGGCTCACTACTTCTAAAACAAAAAACATTTTTGTGCTGTAAATTTTTTAATGCTAAGACCCAATTTTCCAGGCAGCAAATCTAGGGTTCACTTTCCTTCAGAGAAATTCTTACTGCATATTCTAAGAGCAGTCTTTGGTCACCACTTATATCTTATTGCAGGGGCAATGGAGGATTTAAGTTATCTAGTAGGCTATTGACAGTGTTAAATTCTACATGAGGCAAATCCTGGTAATCATTTCTACAAAGTTTCCCCTCGAGGACCAGAAGTACAATTCTTTTTCTATCAATGTACTTAAAAACAGCTCTAAATGGAAGTTTATTTTGATGAAATGGACAGCCAAAGGTATACAACTTTTAATTTTTTTTCTCCAGAGCTGTAACAAGCCCAACCTCACAACCAGTCTTTGTAGTGGTATTGTCCACGAACTGCCTTAATCGAATTTACACTGTTGAATTCTCGAACAGCAGCAACATTCTCTGCTAGAACACCACCAGAACCAATGTCAATCGTTATCTTCCCAATTCTCACTCATTAATAATGTTTGTTTTCTTATTCTTTCACATTCAGCAACCCCTTGTATCATAGTGGCTTTACTGCCTTGCATGGAGTAAAATGATTAAAAAAATTGCATAATGCTTTTCAGGGTGCACAGGTAGAATACTGATCTTTGGCATGAGGCTAGGAAGCAATATGTATATCCTAGATGGAGTACACAGATACTCCGATCACAAGTCAAAGAAGCTAAGCCATCATTTTTGACACTAGATCTTTCAAAGTTAAAAAAAAAAAGAAAAAAAAAAAAAAAAAAGACAAAACAACTTACTGGTAAATGAACAAGCCAGGGTATTCCTCCAAGTTTGCAGTTTATTTGAATAGCAATTTTTGTTGCAACAGACATGAATGTATTTCTTTTTGTTAAAGACCTTTGTACCACTACTTGAGATGGAACTGCAAGTGGGGGGAAAAGAAAAAGAAAAAAAAAAAAAATGAAATCACTCTTAAGAAAACTGAAAAGATAACGGGGGGCAATAGAAAAACAATTAGGCCAAAAAAATTGATTTTTGTCAAATATGTGATGACATTGTAGCTCTTAATACATGAACTTGTATATAAAATTACCAGTTACTATTAAAAATTAAATTCATTTTTTACCATACTTTGATAATTCTAAAATCCATATTGCTGGGCCAAATTTAATCCCTTTTTACATCTGATTCAAAATATGAAAAGGTTTTTCAGATTAAGGGCATTTCAAAGGTGAAAGAAAATTTGGTTCTAAACTAGTTTAATGGTGAAAGGTATTTACCACCTAACCATACAATGTTATTTCACAAGAGATTTTTGCAAAGCAAACTTCCAAATCTTAAAGAGAAAAACTAAAAAGTTGTGAAGCCACTTCATTGTCTAATGAATGAGAACCTACATAGAAACATTACCGAGAGAGGAAGAAGAAAAAAAAAAAACAAAAAAAAAAAAAACAACTCACTTGGCTTCCCTGCTGGTTGGTCAATAGAACAGAATTTCTTTATTGCATCATAACGGCTTTTTGCATTGTCATGGACAAGTGCCACAACAAGTTGTGTAGAGTCTACGACGTTTTCTTTGATGCAACTAATGTATGCCTGGCCTGAAGGATCCATATCACGGGTCTCACAACTGAAGTCAAGAGATATGCTGTCAGTTTTGCATTTTACATACCAAATACACAGAAAAGCAGTCATTCTGCATGAAACAATTTTGAAAAAGGTTTCTTTAAAAAAATATATTTATCATCATGTAACTCTCAATCACATTAGCTGATATTCAAAACTATTAAATCCCATTCTATTTTACAAGCAATGTTAAAAATAAAAAAAAAGGAATTAGATATTAACTTCAAATCCATTTAATATTTCAGTTAATTATATTTTCTGACCAGAGTTCAAATGCAGTTTAACATGTCAAAATGCAAAAAGGGCCAAAACTAACCGGACAGGGTCTTGATATCTGATCTTCAGAGGATCAGCCACTCGTTTCAGGCATTCCTCAAAATCACCTGCCATTCTTGAATAGGTTCTTGGGTAAATAAGCAGCCAGTTGGCAACATTTCTCACAGAGTGCAAAGGAATGCCTCGCATTGGACCAGACCATTCAGCATTCTCTTCTCCTTTTATCTGGGACACAAAAAAAAAAAAAAAAAAAAAAAAAAAAATCACAAAGGCTAACTAAAAAAACAGGCTACAAAATAAAGACTAATGAAACCCGTCCCCCATGGTTACCATCGAGCTGACTCCTCACTTGTTAATGTGTCCTTTGTTTGTCACTGGTATTGTGTTGACGACCATAGTTCCACTTGACTTAGTTTGTCCCCTTCACTCCTCTGCCACATTGTGTTTTTGATCTCAGAGGGTGAGAAGATCACTGATATTGACTGAAGTTAAAAACAGGTTAACAGTGAGGAGCTACACAAAAAGAATTCCTTGGAATAAAGAATTAACTCTTGTTAAAAAAAGTAATGATTTGGTTTATATATGAGCAGTTTTAACCCTTCCCACTATTGGTATAATCAAATGATACTGGGATCCCTTTTTGGAGTTTACAGCCTGTGTTAGTAATTTAAATTTCTAAGTTCCAGTTTTCAGAGATGACACAAGGTCTTGGTCAGGAGGTCTCAGCAAATGATGTGGATTCCAGTAGTAGTAATCTAGGGACTCCTCAAGTTGTCCAAACCTCCAGCTTACAAGAGTCTTGCATCCGACAGGGGTGATGTAGGCCAGGGTCTGGGCTTATTTTCCATCCTTAGCATCAAGCTTTTTCTAAAAAAAGCATATTTTCAACATTTAGGGATTGTATAACCCCCTTTTGAGAGTGGTCAAAGAAATCAAGCCACCCCTTAACTCCAACCCACTTCACATCTCACCTCTGCTCCATATAGGCAGTGCTAAATCTTCCTTTCCCCACTTTCTCAGCATCTTACTTCAGCCCACTCCAAGGACTAATACAACTGTCAATGTGATGAATCCAAACTTTTAGAATGCATAGACAAGGGGATTTCCAGTAATTTTTAACTGCTTGTATCACACGAGTTGTTTTAGGTGATTTTTCGGTCAACCAGGCCATACATCTGGTCGCCCCTGTTCACTTCAGGGCTGGTAATTAATTTTTCTTCATCACTTGCATCCAAAGTAATGTCAGCCATAAAATTTTGACAAATGGCACAAATTAAAATGAATGAATCCATCCCCAATGTTAGGTGCTAATCTATTTTTCTAAGAATAGATTTCTTTTGGGTGGTCAATTCAACCCATATGTTTTTTCTGGCTCTTTGTCCAGAACAATTTTAAATGTCTATTCAGTGACCACCAGTTTTCTTTGACAACATGTTTTTCTATTTTCCAAGAATGACATCTTTAATGATACTTCTAGTAAGAAAGAGAACTTAGCTGGAAAATGACACGTAGTCTTGGTTTTGCTCAATCTTAACTGAATTGTTAAATTGTCTAGTTAAATTTGGGCTCAATTTTCCTTGGAACTGTTTGGGATTTCATTATTTTGAAAATTTTTCAATGCTTCTTGTTTTTAATTTTCTTCAAATTTTCAATCCACTTTCCTGCAAATTTCAACGATTATCATCCAGTTGTCTCTTTTCTTTTTAAAAAAAACCCCAAGGTCCCAGTGCCAAACTAGAAACCATACGCAAATGTTCTACAGAAAAAAAAGATACACCACACTAGAGATGAAGAGAGAAAGTGGAGAAAAATCAAAATAAAAGAAGCCAACTATGAATCAAAACTGAAACCAACAAAAAACACAAATGAACAAATTTTATCCTCCAACAAAGCATTGCATTTTCATCAAATAAATAATGAATATTAGGTTTGGTTAATACTTACAACTTTACCCTCACCAAATATTATTTTCTCTGGTTCTAAAACCCGAGCAGGAATTTTGGCCAATTTATCAGATAATTGCATTTCCCACTGGGCAACCAATTTTGTGGCTTCTTGATTTCTGCAAAAGAAATTTGGCTTTGTGATTTTTTTTTTAAAGATTTCAATGTAAAAGACAAACCAAAAAGACAATTTTTGAGATATTCTTTGAATTCTTTTATCTCAGCAATGTTATAAAGTAATAAGTGTTTAGACACTTACTGGCGAGTTTTTTGAATAAATTTCTCTAATCTATCAATCCTGGTATCAGGTGTCAGCCTGGTGCTTTGAGCAAGATCTCTCATGATGTCAAAATTGGTTCGCACTTCATCCTCAAGACCTGGGTAGGGAGAGAAGAAAAAATTATGACGGATCAAAAAGATTGACAACATTTCTATCAACATTCACAGACTAAGAAAGCACAGTTCTTGTCACAATAGAAACAATTGACTAATAGCAATAAGAATGTAGCCATTATACACATAATCAATGGAGCAATCTATGGAATTTACATCATAAGAACCACTGCCTTGGATATCTCAAAGGTAATTGACAAGGTGTGGCATAGAGGGTTTCTACACACTCCTCAATTATGGCATCTCTAGAAGAGTCTATATAACCTTTCCCTCAGGTAGGTCCATGAAAGCCATAAATGACCAGTTTTCTGATACCCTTGAGATCAATGCTAGGGTACCCGCCAAAGTTTTCTGTTTGGTCATACCCTCTTTTTACTTTTTATTCTACCTAGAAACATTCTCTAATCATTAGTAAACAGATGCTGATAATGCCAGTTTACAGAAGCACTTGAAAAAAATCAAGATGCTTTACAGCTGATCTTTCCACTGACAGCTCAGTTTGTGGAAAACTGGTGTGAAACTTTCAATACCAAACCAAGAACATTTCATCACCACCAACTGGACATTGAATTTTCTGTCACAATAAACAGTTGCATTTAATGAAGCTCCATGCTTTAAACATCTATTGGAACTAAAGTTCACTCCAGTCCACAAATAGAACATATACATATGACCCATTGCTAAAAATGCTGGGAAAATGTTTGGTTCTTTTTAACATTCCATAAGTTTTTCTTTATCATTCCATCCCAAGCAAGCAAAAAAAAAAAAAAAAGCCATTAGGTCACAAGCAGTTATTGGGAACATTAAAGAAAGTAGAAAAAAAAAATAAAATAAAAATAAAACACACACACAAATAGACTTATGGGCAGAGAACAATAAAAGAACAAAAATTAAGACAGAAGATAACAGTTAACATTGCATTTAAATTTTTGAAGATCAAAGTTGACTGGGAAGTTAGAACCGGAAAATAAGAACTTGGAAGAAAGTCCCACAAACGAGAGGTGTGACAAAAAACAAAAACAAAAAAACACTAAAAATATAACAGGAGCACCAGACAAGATGTGGCAGCAATATCCAAAGCAAGGATGAATGACTTACAAACAGGTAAAACATTTCATGCCCCAGTTAACAGATTATAGGTCATTTTTTAAAAATCAGCTGCCAATTTGACTTCATCAGACCAATAAGACTTACTATTAAGATAGGAGTAATTAATTATGACATTGGCATAGATACATAGTTGAGAATTGATGACATCAGGAAGGTTGTTTATGAAAATTAAGAACAAAGTAGTCCCAAGGCTAGAGCCTTGGGGAACACCTGCATTAATGAAGAAAAAACTGTAGAAGAGTGGCCATTTAAGACAACTTTCATTCCTGCTATACTCTATCTTTACAAGTATCAGGTTATATATTAAAAAAAAAAAAAAAGCATTGCTGACATGCCTGTACTGAAGATGCCCAATCCTCACTTTGTACCAGTTATCAAAACTGTTTAGGACTACTATATTGCTACTTTCATGATAAATGTTCAGATGAGCTACATTCTCTAGTTCAGACTTTTACAGCCATGACTTACCATGCTTTGTCCAGAGTTGAATTGCTCACATTATTTATAAAGGCAGAAATTCCACTCAGGTAACTTTTTCACCTGAGAACTGCTACTTTGTGGAACAAACTATCACGTTTGCTTCCCAGAGCACCCCAATGTTAACCTCTTAAAGTCAAGAGTCAATTGCTATCAATCTTAAAAAAAAAAAAAAAAAAAAAAAATTCTATTATCAAAAACCACAAGAGTTGCGTTACATTTTTAAATATACATTACCACACTGGAGTTAATTTATTTGAAATTTTTAAAAATTTTACTCACCTGTGATGGCTACCAATTCTGGCACCAGATAAATTGGTGTGTTTTGTCCTCTTCGGATATCACGAGCTTTGGGTTTACTCAACAGCATTGGCAAATTAGTATATCGAATTTGAACACCATAATTCTAAGAAAGATAAAAATTTTATAAAGATAGATAGATAATATATATATAGTTGGGTTTCAATCCTAGCTAGTGGCAACCGGACTTCTAGCCACACTGATGAGCTGCGAAACAGTGTCTGTGGATGACAAAAATAGATTATATGTATATATATATATATATATATATAGGCATAGATTTTTTTTTTTTTTTTTTTTTTTTTTTATATAGATATATAGATAGAGGGTTATTTATGGATTAAGCTGGCATGATTTGGGGTGTGAGAAACTGTACTGGGGATATCTTCACTGCGACTTGTCTTCTTGCGCAGTTGACAGATCAGGTCAGATCTTACCCTTGGCCAGCAAGAATTAACTATTAGTACTTGTTCTAACCTCACTTTCTTCTCCATCACAGACAGTCAACTAAATTGCCCATTTCTACATCACAACAGATTGTCTATATAAATCTATGACCAGAATTTCCAAAATGGCAACTTGATACCAAATATTTATTTTCTCCATTTCCCTTCTTGTGGCAGTTTTGAAATCCTCACATCTCAATTTGAATCTGATTTTGTTTCACATGTGACTGAAATTGTAACAAAAAAATGACCCAATTTTAAAAAGAATGATTACAGTTAAGGAAACAAGGCAACAAGGCCAAGCAAAGAAATGAAATGAACCGGTTAACCATCCCAAAAGCTGGTCTGCATTTGATGCTGCTGTATATCAGGTAGGAATGAAAGGTTATTGTGTCTGACAAGCTCCTTTCACAAAATCAGACATGAAATTTTAAACACTGTTTCCAGTTGGACTGATTAAAAGGTTGCAATCAATGAAGAGCATCCAGAATTGAGCAATCAGAACAAGGACAACCAACTTCATGTCTGCAGACTTAGCAGAAGGTTTGCTACGATGTCCTACTACAGCTGCCGTACTCACATCTTTAGATTGTCACTTATTTTCTTTGATTTTTGTCCAACTACAATATTATCTTAAATGGTAATAACTTCAATTCTTTGGAAACCTATAAAAACCACTTATACTCATTCATCACACAGAAAGATGCCAAATTCTGAGTGGGCAGAAATGTGAAGCTGCCTCAAAGGTAGTGAAACAAAATGGCACATGTGGTTGAATAAATCTATGAACAAATATATATTCTCTCTGATCTTCATTTAAGCAGTACAAACTTTTGTTCTGACCTAATAAGAATTGAAAAAGAAAAATTTCTGTTGCTCACATTTCTGTAATAATCAACAAAAGAGATTGGAGTGTTGTGTTTGAGAAAAGTTCTTGTTGGTAACATGTTCATGTCAATATCATCTATTCGATATGTCCTGTTGTTGTATCTGAAAGAAAATGAAAACTGTAAGGTTCACATGGCAGCAGGCAACACAGAAGAGAATGTCTTGTTATCAATCTAAAACATCCAAAAGAACAAGGAAAACATAACAAGAAAAAAAAGAAGAGACTGGCGATTGGATCCCTACAGAGGAACGAAAACATCGTCATACTACCGGCTGACAAAGGTAATGCGACTGTAGTGATGGACAAATCAGAGTATACAAGAAAACTAGAAGACCTCATTAGCAATGGTAGCTACAGCAAAGTGAAAAAGGATCCTACTATGAAAACGGAACGCAAGCTGTCACAGATCCTAATTAAGAACAAGGATCACTTCACACCCAAAATGTATAGGCAGTTATCGCAGTGTTACCTCACATATATGGTCTCCCTAAGATTCACAAAGACGGTATTCCGCTCAGGCCGATTGTAAGTTGCCAAGGCTCGGTGTGCCACCCTCTGAGTCGCTTCCTTGTGGATATAATTGACCTATTGATCGGAAAGTCTCCTTCATATGTCAGAAACTCAGCCCACTTCATGGAAATAATCAAAGATGCTCCCATCCTATCCAACCAGATGGTGAGCTTGGACGTGGTGAGTTTGTTCACCAAGGTACCCACGGAGGAGGCACTCTCGGTAGTCAGAGATAGATTGACCTCTGACTCTTCCCTAGAAGAACGGACCAGTATTCCAATAGATAATCTGATGGAGATGTTGACTTTCTGTACACAAACAACACACTTCGGAATGGGATCACACATATATCGACAGGATGAGGGCTTAGCAATGGGCTCGCCATTATCACCAGTGAATGGCGAATATATACATGGAATACTTTGAAGAAATGGCATTAGAATCCATATCTCTAAAGCCAACTATATGGTTAAGGTGCGTAGATGACACCTTCATACTCTGGCCACACCAGGAAGGTGTCCAGGTTCTACTGGACCATGTGAACTCAATAAGATCATTGATACAGTTCACAATGGAGAAAGAGAGCAACAACAACACTCCCATTCTTGGATGTACTAATATCTCGAACAGAGCATGGGTTCAAGACATCCGTATACCGTAAGCCAACATTCACCGGACAGTACCTCAATTTCAACTCCCACCATCCATACAGCGTAAAGAAAGGGATCATCCGTTGCTTACCCTACCCTAAGTAGTACCCTACAACGTAACAACTACCCTGGGTACATGGCAGCAGCCCCCCAAAACTGGGATAGGCGGGTACAAGAGGGGGAGGAGGAGGACAACAACACTCAGAAAACAGTCTGCCTGCCTTATGTGAAGGGGTTATCAGAGAAAATACAAAGGATCTGCGGTCCATATAACATCAGGACAACCTTCAAAAGCGTGACAACACTTTGCAGATATCTCTCTCGATAGAGAACAGGACTAAAGACTGTGTACGCTATCCCGTGCAGCTGCGGAAAGGAATATAAAGGAGAAACAGGCCGCCCCCTCAAGGTAAGGCTTCAAGAACACCAGAAAGCTGTAATGCGAGGGGAAGTAGAAAAATCAGGCGTGGCTGACCACATATGGAGAGAGAAGGGAGATCACCGTCCCCTGTGGGATCAGGTTGAGATCATAGACAGGGAACACCATTGGAAAATTCGTAAACTTAAGGAATCAGCACATATGCTAGGCCACAAAAATCTCCTGAGTCGGCCAAGCATAGAAATAAATACAATATGGGAACCAGTAATAAGGAGTGCCAGAGAACAGCAATGATAACAAAAAGTTGCAATATGAGATCTGGTAAAAACATGCAATGATAACAGCAAAATTGCAATATGAGTACTGGTAAAAAATGGTTGCTGAAAAATTAGGTTTATAATACTCAAATTCATACCCAGATGTCCTCAAGGACACATGGCACAGTGGATAAAGGCGTTGGTTAGATCCAGTGACAAACCCAAAGAGTGTGAGTTCAATACCCAGTTCAGGCAGTGGAGAACTTTCAGAGGGAAAATTACCAGGAGATAACTGATAACTGACATCCATCAAACATGGCTTGTGGAACTAGAACAGTCTACCCCAGTGATCGAAATAAAGGATTCGGTTCAAAATTCCAACCACCTGAAGAAGGCCGGAGCATACAACGGCCGAAACGTTGTGACAAATATGGCGACATAGATGAGGACAATGTAAATACTGTACATAATACCTCATCTCAGAAATATAGACAGACTCCAAAAAAAGAATTGTAGACTTACCTTGTGAGTACAATTCTTCCTAGAAGACGACGCAGAATGGCTTCTTTCCAGCCTGGAGAATTGATCTTAATTTTGCAAGACAACATGATATCTGCCACGGTGTCCAATCGCATCACTTTATGCGAGATATCAACACACAACATAGCCCCTCTTTCATAATTGAGAATGCTGCTTTGGATGCCATCTAAAATGGACAGGCTACAAAAAAAAAAAAAAAAAAAAAATTTTTTTAATACAATAAAAAAAAAAAAAAAAAAATCAAACAGATAAAGAATCAATTCTTACAAATTAAAACTTACCGGTGTACCTTTGCCAATTTACTTTCTTGATCAAACTGTTTAGGAACAGAATAGTAATTTCTACCAATCTGAACTAAACTCAAAGACATTAGCATCCTGAAGAGAGAAAAAGAGAAAAAAAATAAAATAATAATAATGAGATTTAAAGAGAAAATTTCATTCTCACAAGTGAGAGGGAGAGAAGAGGAAAAAAAAAAAACATTTCAAGTTCAAAACAATTTCAGAATCTGATAAATGCTACTTTTGAGATCTTTTTACTGAAATTACAAAGATTAGCCAAGCTTTTCATCTGACAAGAAAAATGTAGACACGGAATAAAACTAAAGTTGTTTTTTTTTTTAAATCTGAATCTTACAGAATTTGAACAACCAATAGCCCTAATATCTGACGAATATTATAAATTGCTTTGAATAATTAAAAAAAAAAAAAAAAAAAAAAAAAAAAAAAAAAAAAAAAAACTACACTGCATTTCAAGTTAAAAAGAATTTACTTACTGTTTGTAGAGAATGTTGAGCAGTTGAATGATAATGGGAGAGGTACGCATTACTTTACATCTCCATGTGATGGTGATCTTGTGAACACTGTTAGTGAGATCACTACGAGAGACAAGCTCCAAGGTCTACAAAGCAAAATATTCATCATGAACTAATAAAGCAGGTTTCAAAGTCAAGCCAGTTTGTGAATTCAGGCAAAATAAGGTGGGGGATGGAGAGTGAGAAAAGGTAGGTAAGTACACCTGCATTAATAACAAAAACCTTCAGTCATTTCATCCATCAATTTTAAAATTTTAGGAAGCTTTACTTGTCTTTAGTTCCCACGGAGAAGAGTTTATTAAAACTTAGAATTTTTAGAAAATTTCAAACACCAATAAGAAAAATTAGCAGATCTTAAATAAATGTGAAAGCATTAGTCATTCATTGTTGGTTTAAGAAAGTACACACAAAAAGAACATTTTTATTTACTTCAGGAGTTAGCAGAATAATCAAGAAATTAATTCCTTGCTGAATATGAAAGGGATAATGGTTACCCTCTGAAGCCATACAAATAAAGAAAAACTTACATCTGGTAACTGTTTTGGCAAAAATAACATCATGCCATCAAATAAGTAGATGTCACCAAAGTATTTTTTGGAATGCTGTTCAAGGAGACCCTTTCTCACTTTTTTACCTTCTACTTCAGGGGCAAATGTGACATGGTAATGATGCAAACTATATGCAGGCATTGTGAGAATATCAAAATAATTGCAGTAAAGATCCAGCGTTTTTCCTGCACTCCCTGAAGAAGAAGAAAAGTTAAACATTAAAAAAAAAAATAAATAAAAATATTTGTAACCAAATATGACAAGAGTTCAGTTTTCTTACCTTGCTTAACATGAACATTTGCTGGTCTGGAATGAACATTTTCATCTCTCATCCGCCTGAATGAGAGTTTGGAAAATTCAGAGGAGAGTTTTTCAGTGCCACCAGGAGCTTGGGTGGCTCCACCTCTATAACTAGCTCTGCTTGAACCTGATGGCATTGATGTAGCAGCATCTCCACTGCCAGAAGTCAGAACTGAAGGTTGGGGTTGCCCCCCTGCACCAGCCTGGCGCTCTTGCACCTGCAATGGGGCTGGCATTTGATATGGTGGTTGCTGATGCTGCCTTGGAGTATTCCAGACAGATGGCACAGGAGCTGGGCTAGGTTGTTGAGGAGGGCCATGATACCTTGGACCAGGCTGTCTTTGGGGAGGTTCAAATCCACGACCCTGCTAACAATGAAATTTTAATTTATATAAAAGGGCACAAAACATCAAACAAGTAGAAAAATATTGCTCGCAACAAAAAATAAAAACACACACACTCTTTTGTACATTGCAATTCGGAACTAAAAGATAAAATTTTCACACTATTATCGGGCTGTCAACAATACAGCTTTAATATTAGATATATAGGGTGAGAGAGATTAGACAGAACAGCTTTGATAGCCAGGGGGGGGGGGACACTTCCCATGTATGAGGTTGGCTCTTGCCAAAAACTACTTTACATAGAATATTTAGTGCATTATTCACTAGTATTTGATGTTGATCTATTGTGAGGACAGGTCAATATACAATACTCGGCTGTCTTGATACATTAATGTATGCTGCTTTCACTCAGCAAGCCATGTCAAATTCATTGCGTCAACTTTATATGCCATCTATTTTTCTTCAATAAAACTGCTTTTGACAAAGACCTAAGAGAACTGAAAGATCTGTACTAATGTGTCGGTCATCTGTTGCTTTGATTTCCTTGACCAAAACGAGACAGTCCTCTGCTGAATGCTTTTCTCACATCTTGTACCTGTCACTTGTTTTTGTTCAATATATCTGTCAACAAAATACCCATTTATAATAACTAGCTTGTAAAAATCTATCCTATAACATGTCTATAATGATAGACAGAAAGTAAAGAATGTGTTCCAATTACATTTTTAAGTTTGGATAGCAAAGTTCCTTTTAATTCAACAAAATAAAGACAATGTTATTTTTATCATGTGTAGGAGGTTGTATAGAAATCTGTAATAAAGAGACATCAAACTTTATCTATTGCCTTAAAATTAATTCAAACTAACAAAATCAACTTTGTACCATTAAACTTGTGATTAATATATATTGAATGAAAGTACAGAAAGGCTGGCTCCAGAAATGCAAAATGGGCAACAGTCTTTTTACAAAAACTTATTTTTTGATTATTCACATAGAAAGTATAGGAATTTCACATTTACTTTTTTTAAAATCAATTTTTATTGATGAAAAATAGTCAAAAGAGCAGAGTTCATACATTTGGAAGAAGATTAAAAGTTAAAGGGGGGAAAGAGAGCGCTACAAAATGCATTGTGGTTTCAAAGGAAAAATTTTAAAAAATAAAATGGAGGCCACTTCCTCTTTACCTCTTACAATTTCGCATTGACTTTACAAAATGTTAAAACAATGTACACAGCATAAAAAAATGTTATGTTTTTTCTTCAAGATACAAACCAACAAATGAAAAGTTGGAAAGCAAATGAAAACTGGAATTATACACACTAAAATTTCCCTTTAGATTAGTAGGGAGGAAAGCAACATTTATATTTTCATGTAGAGGTATTTCAGTAGGTATCACAAACTAGCCTAATTTATACTACGAAAATGGGTCAAAATAGTGAAATTTCCTTCAAGTTCAACTGGCAATATCTCTGGTATTTTAAAATTATTTTAATAAAATTAGTATGTAAATAAAATTTAATGTTTCCTCTTTAGAAAAGGTACAATTTTTTCTGCTGTGTGATAATTAGTTTTTAATCTAGGACTTTTTAAATGAGGTAATGTTTCAGTGACAGATGCTTCTTTTTCCGCATTCTAAAATCAGAATTTTATGCTTATGTTTTGAAATTTGTTGCACTCAGAGTTGTGTTCTTATGCATATCAAAATAGTCCCAGGCTCTTGTTAATTTGGTGGGCTTGAAATAAAATGAAGTTATTTTTCACAAAAGCAAGTTCAACAAACATTTAACACAACCAAGAAAATTTTAGCCACTAAAGATGACTTAAGAGCCTTTTTAAGATTCTTCTCATCATGCATTTTTGTTTTATTGATGAACTCACTGCCATTGAAATTAACTTTAAGACCCAGTGACTAACTCTGGTAGTTGTGATGAAGAAGAACCATATCAAGTGATCTTCAGATAGGAGAGACAAGGCCAATGGGTGGCTGTATACTACGATTCCAGTTTTTACATTGGTCAAGTCATTGACATTACATCTCCAACTCGTGCAATAATAAAGTTTCCTAGCTCCAACTAAGGGTAGAAACGATTATTTCCAATGGCTTTTGGTGGATGACATTGCATAGGTTGAGTCAACTTTTGTCTGAAGATGGGATGCCAGTTTTAAGTGACGGCAAAATCTGGAATGTTCTAGAAATATTGGTCATACAAGCCTATAAAAAGATTCAGACTGCAAATCACCATTGGAAGAGGAAGTGCAGTAGGGCTGTTCAAACTGCTCAGAAAGTTTTTCATCAGTTCCAATAAATGTAGTTTTACTCATTTTAACTTTTTTTTTTCTTCTTTTGAGTTGTAAGGCTTTGCAGTAAGCATTTGTTTGAAAAACTGACCAGTGATTCATTTTGTATAACAATTTTCAAATTTTTTATGTTGTTAGTCCTTTTTGGGTAATTGCATAAATTTACGAAATTAATTGCAGAAAAAGGGTTAATATTATAAACAAATAACGGTTTTGTTGAATTCCTCATCCAAAATGAGTAAAAGTTTCAAGCTTGTATCTCTGCCAGTACCTTTTTTACAACAAGTCCAAAATTTGTTTCTGCCTTTATTTAAGTGATGAAACAAAGAATATTACTGATGTATTCACATGAAAACAAAAATAGCTTAATCTCTAACACATTATGAAACATTAAGAAGCTTCATTGACTTAACTGTAAAATTGAAATTTATATGAATGATCAAAGTTGCATTCCTATGTTATTTTTTACACTGTTTTTAGGATGGTATGCGAATGTTCCCCCTTGTTTAGGCTGGTTTAATTTCAATCGTTAATTCTATTGATATTATCTTTCTTTTATTACTTAATGACATTGCATTTATGATTTTTCACTTGTTTGAAGCCTGCATCTTCACATATACACCGTTAAAATGGGCTTCTGGCCCAATCTTACTCTAGATGGAAAATCCAACGAACATTGAATGGTCATAATTGAACTAGCAAAATAAATTTGGCACCATTTTATGTTTTGTCAATCTCTGTATACCTACATGAAAAGCTTTTAGATATATTGGAAAAAATAAAAATGTTTGGGATACATAATTTCAGTGAAAACTTTAGCATTAACTGTTTCAAATGAATTATGATTGAGTAATCTTGGGCCAAGATAAACCAAAAATCAACCAAGTCACTTACATCTCCTCCACCATTACGACGTGGAGGACCACCATCCTGATTGCCACGGCCTCTCCCACCTCTACCTCGTGCTCGGCCTCGACCAGTCATCTATAATAAAATAGTTGTAACAAAAAGACATTTTAAACAGTTAAACCTTTTCTTAGATGATGTTCTTTCAGAACAATTATTAGCAGTGAATTATTTGCAAATATTTTATGTCATAAAAATTATTATTTCGAGATGACTGATGTTATAGCATATAGGGATGCTGAAAAGTTCTTGACCTAGTCAAGAAAGAATTGCAAAATTTTGATGAGTTGAGCTAAAAATTTTCAGCACCCACCCCATACAATTTTGAATGCAAGAAACTTCAGCTTTTTCTTTATATCTTTATGCCACAGTATTGTCAGCATTAAAAAAAAAAAATAAAAAAATAAAATCCATTAAAATATCTGGCTTCTCACTATGTGCACAATTGCAGTTCCTAATCCAGATGAAAGCTTTTTACAAAATAAATTAAGGCAAAAGAATATTTCCTTTAATAAATTGAAATCACTATTCCAAACAGAATTACATAGTTTAAATAGAATAGTGAAGTGTATTCAAATATTTACCTCTTTAATCTTCAGTATTAGCAATCAAAGAAACAATAAGACATCTAATTTAAAATTCAATCTAGGTTAAAAAAAAAGAAAGAAAAAAGAAGCTGAAATGATAGATTATCAATTAGGTTGCAGATTAAGATTCATTCTGCTTGCCTGGACATACAACCAATTGACACACTAACAAAGAGAAAACAAGACTATACCCAAACCTCAGCATTTTAAAACCTTAGGGTGAAATCTTAAAACTACACCAAGAAATATCGCTACATTTGTTCAAAAACTATCCAGTGTTACATATACAATAATTATCAAGATATACATGAAGATAAAAATACCACAAATAAAAAAGTTTTATCATCAGAATCTTTATTTAAAAGGAAAAACCAAAAGGATTTTTTTTTTTTATTATAAAATTATTTTATCCTCTTTTTTCAAGAACCTTTTTATACATATATACACACACACAGTGATGTACCTACGATTTCATTAACCATATAGGCGCAAGGCTATAAAGCACCCCCAAAGAAAAATCCCAAATTCTAGTTGAAAAATAGTTATATATATATATATATATATATATATATAAAAAATAGATAAAATCCAATGCTTTCAACTTGTGAGGGAATATGTTCTATGATCAGCCATACCCTCCTCTTCTCTTCCAAATTCTTTCCCTCATTACCTTCTCTTCTATCCACAAGCCAAGGGCCTGTGAACTCTGAAGTAACCCGACCTGAGAATGACCCGATTCCAAAACTGACCACGTGAATTCCAGACCAGTGTCATAAAACTCCAAGATTTATAAATCTAGGCACAATGGTAGAAATTTTCTAAAATTCAAGAAAATCTGTGAGGAAGTGGTAAATGTGGAGACCCCAGCAACCCCAGTGGAAACCTCTTCCCTTATTAAAAAAAATATTAAATTAAAAACAAAATAGTTAAATCATATTCCTGTTAAAACGAAAATTGCAGAAGCTGCAATTAATTTTAAAAAAGATGGAGAAAAAAAAAACAAAAAAAAACACATACTTGACATCCAGAAAAATACATTACTCCTGTTTGTTTAGTGGAGTGGCAGCAAAAAAATGTTCCTGGACTTTTAAGGAAAGTTTCGACCTACATACAGGAACCGAAGTTTCCTATCAAATCTGAAGCAACAAGTTGGCTGAATTTTAGGTGAACTGGGTTTTTTTTCTGATTTAAGAACAGGTGATGCCATTCTGGCATCAGATAACTGTTCTTTAATTTTTGATGCAACGACACAAGATGGAATTCATGTGAATTGTGTGATGATAACAACATCATCATCCCATCTTGTGTCAATTGAACATCTGGCTGGTGGAACTGCAGAGGACTATCGGCAACATATTTTGAGGAGTATAAAAAAGATTGCCGAATTGCATTCAAAAGCATCTGGTGTAAGTGTGGATGAAGTTTACCAAAAAAGTTGCAAATATTAAGTGCTGTTTGACTGACCAGGCACCAGTCAACCACTTGACTGTTTTTTGGGAAAAAACTGTAATAGAGTTGAACTGTAATGTTCATCCGCTGGAAGCAGTTTCTTCTCAAATTAAGAAGGAACTACATACGTGTGGACAAAATGGAGTTCCTGGTGAGTGTGTAGCATGGCCATCTTATTACGGCTAATAACTCATTACGCTACAGTGATAAATACTGCCATGTTTTAATAATGAGAGATTTCATTGAGGAACAAGGTTTGCCACTCTCTGCAATTCCCAGATTTCTGGGGCACAGGCTACATGTTATTTTCAAGCTTGGTGGTGTATATTTTTTGATATTTTCTAACTTAAAAAAATTTGTAAATAGCTTAAAACCAACTAATAAAGTGGTTAAAAAATTGAAAGTTTATATTAATGATGAAGCAGCTGTTATCGAACTGCAAGTGCTTGGGATGGTGGGGAAATTGTTTTCAGGACCGTGGATGAAAACATTTTACACGGACCTAAGTGCAACACAAAACCCAGTTCACACCATGCCTATAGTGAAGGGTGTTATTGAAAATTTTTAAAATTTCCGAGAATTTACAGATTTTTCCCAAATAGAAAAAGACTTTTTTGGTAACATGTTACCTCAAGAAGAAAAAAATAAATTCCTGGTTGCCCCACATAATCTTTCTTTGTTTTATGAAATGTTTTCTGCCTGCATAAAAGGAACAGTTGAAGTTTTAGAAAGACAATATAGGAAGTCTTTCTCTACTGTGGATCAATCAACGGAAACTGTATTAACTTCTGTGCTACAGCATACAATGGAGATAGAAAGTGTAATTGGTGAGTATTGTGGGGAAAAAAACAAAAAACAAAAAAACAACAAGACTTCACCAAATGCTTACGTTTCCAGCATTAGCAATTTCATTAAATCTAAAAGGAACAATGTCTGGAGATTTTTGAATGAGCTGAGTGATGCTGATTTAAACAAATATTTAAATTTGGCAATAAGATATAGTACCCTAATGTGTGTCGAGCAAAAGCATAACCAAAAAATTGTAGAAGCAGAAATGAGGAAATGAATAAAAGAAAAAAGAAAGCAACTAGAAAAAAAAAAGAATGCAACCAAACCCAGAAAAGATTAAACAAAATAAGCCACTCAATTTCTGATATCCAGGCAGAATTTCCATCTTTGGAACTAGAGTGTGTTCAAAAAATTTATGACATACTGCATAAATCAAAAGTGTAAATGATTGCATAAAAATCATTTTTAATACTGTCATAACTAAATGTAAAAATGTGATAAAAATTAACAAAATGTATAACATTTTAAATGAGGATACCTTCATTTATTAGCTACATATTCGATGAAATTTATACAGTATTATTAAAGTAAGTCAATGTAACTTTGTACCGCCAAAGATTTGCTAAAAAATACCATGATGAAAAAAGGCCCCAAACTTGCTAAAAACAAAGTTTTATCGTCAAAATGTTTGCTGTTATTAAGAGGATATCCCAACAAAGTATTTTATTATTTTATAAAATTTTTTTAATCTTTTTCTAATACGTCCAAAAATTTGGTTGAAAATCTTGTTTTTCTTGCGTCAGCGGTGGGGCAGACATTGGAAATTTTAGCGTCTTTTTGGTGTTTTAAAAACATGAAAATTCTTGCAAAAACCAAATAGTTGTTGGATTTTAATGAAATTTCCAGGATTTATTCACAAATTAGTTTTTTTTTTTTTTTTTATAGGCCCCTCCCCTAGCACACTCACAATTTTATGAAATTTCGAGAAAATAAAACTTTCACCCCTCTTCCTAAAAGCCGGAATTCTTGGAGAATTTTAAATCAATTTTTTGTCAAACACAAACACCATTTACCGAAAATTTGCTCTGAATCGTAAAATAAAATGTAATAAAACTATGACATTTTTAAAAAGGAAAATTTTTAGTAATTTCTTTTAAATTAAAGATTATAAAATGAAATTTTAAAATTCTGACAAATGTCGTGGATAGAAGATAGTTCAATATAAATGCTAATCTATACAGAAATTATTCCCATTTTTATTTTTGTAAGCGGAATAGTTAATTTAAACAGTGCCAAAATGGTTTGTTTTTTAACTTGAAAAATATTCCTCCTCTTGTACCACGTGCTCGTTTTGTCAACGGTGGGAGAAGCAGCAAGCAGTGTCCCTTTTGGATTGGTCAAACATTAAAAACTGGCCAGAACTCGCGATAAATAAATTCATGCTATTTTTAGTAATAAAAGATAAATTGTAAGGATAAAAAAACGAAAAAGGGTTATTCTACATATAACGAATTATTTTTTTTTTTATGAGGTTATGAAATTTACATAATTTTCTTTTCAGTTCCAAAAGAGTTTTTGTTTTTACAACTTGAGTCGTACAGTCGAATAAAAATTAAAAAAAAAACCATGTGGATATTTTTTATGACTCGGAAAAATTGCAGCCACCTGTTTTAACTAATCTGTTAAATATTTTTAAACTAAGAAATTATTTTTAAAGACCAGATATGCCAGACTTTGGAATAATTGACAATATAGGCTATGACGAAATTATGAATTTCAACTTTTTTTTTTTTGCTTTTTCTAATGAAAATGTAACTCGTATTTTGCCGTGTAACATTTTTATTAATATTTTTGCTACTGTCCATTTTAGAGTTTCTTAAAAAAAAAAAAAAAAAAAATTTTCACACGAAATGCTGATTCTTTCCTTGGCATCGAAGTACAAGTTCTGATTATCAAATGCATACATTTTTTTTTTAATCCCTTTTGATATTTATGCTTTTTGTGAAGGTTTGCCTCGCAACTTTCCCGAGAAATAAAAAGATATTGAATTCTACTTAAAAACATTAAGTAGTTTTTTTTCATTTGTCAATCCTTTCCAAAAATTGAATCAAAAAATATTTTCAGGAAATCTAAAGTGAAAAAAAAAGGTTAGTTTTTTTTTCATTTAACGTCTTTTGGAGTTTTTTCTTCCTTTAAGTTTTGCTCCTTTTTTTTAACCTATTTTCTTTTAAGTTTTAAAAACTTCACCACAGAAAGCAAAGAAATATTTGCTGAGAAGTTTGCATTTGACTAGTCACTTTCAATTTGAGAATTTACAAATGATGTATTTATGAAGTTAAATATTTATGAAGAATTTGAAAAAAATACTGAAACAAATCATGTTTATGAAGCAAAATAAAAACTATAGGAGAGGAAGAAAATAAAAGCCTATGTAAGAGGAAAAGTATTTTTTATCTATTTTTTTATCTATTTTTTGCTAAATAAAAAATGTCGGTACATTTAAGGTGTTTTACTGCATTTGAACAATTCTTACTTTTTACAACTTATAGCCATGTTAGAAATAAATGACGCTTTACTAAAATGCATTTTAAAAACATACAAAGGAAAACGTAAGAAACAAATTTCAAAACTAGAAATTCTAAGAAACGCTAACAAAGTTCATTTTTAACATTTTCATCTCAATAAGAAAATTTCCTCAAGACAATCTCCTTAGTTTCTAACGTAATACCAGGAATAAAATGTTAAAAAAAATATAGATATAAATCTGTTCTTACTTACTTGTTTATATGTTTCCTACCTCTGAGTAAGTATGTCGACATAAAATACTCAAATGTGTCAAAGTAAACCACTTCCGGCAGAGTCTGGATAATCCAACACTTCCGGTTGGTGATAATGACTGTTTATTCTGTTGCTATTGGATAATAACAAAATAAAAATAATAAAATATTTTACTATTCTATTATTTTATTTACGGAATAAAATAAAGTTGATAAATACTTAATATATAGATTAATTATTTTTTTTTAAAATAGCAAGAACACTTAAAAAAATGACACAAAAACAATTCTTAATAAAAAGTAAAAAACTACGTGTTGAAATAGCCTAGGAAATTATGTTGTCTCATAAATCTTTAAATTTAAAAAACTTTAGACATTATATTTTTTCTTAGACGAAAAAAAATTTCTTATACTAAAAAATATTTATTCACATTTACAATTAATCAATTTAATTTACGCGCCTAATTGCTCAAGCAAGTATGATGGAAGTTAACATTTTTAAGCTGTTATGGGGATAATATTTAATTATAATAATGAAAAATTCTATAATTTTTATTCGTTTTATTTCCAATAAATATTATTAAATGGTTAAATAAAAAAATTGTTCTGTCATTTAATGTTAATCCAGGAATTCCAATTAATTGATGTGCGTTTTTTTAAAGTATTTTTCGCGCCATGTGTCTGTTTCTTACAGGTGGACGTTTTAAATCCTTTTTACTATACAATGTGAAAATATTAAACCCATGCACTATTCATATGATAATTTTACAAAATTTGTGAAATGTTCCAAACACTATTAGTATTAAAACATTTACTGCGATGCAAGTTATAATTTTAATATCTTGCAAAGAATAATCCTTGACGAACTTTCATTCATTGCAAAAATGACCTTTTATAAAATAAACTCTTTTCCAGTTCTTTATTTTAAAATTTACAAAATATTGAGTTGATGCATAGATGTGTCGAACGAATCAGTTGTTACGTGAGATCAATAAATTTGAATGGTTGTAAGAAAAAAGTTATGGATAGTTATTTAAGAAAAATTTCGGAGAGAAAATAATATTTTCATTTAAAATACGTAATCATTTTTGATTTAATGAATCTTAATAAGATATTGTAAGTAATATTTTAATAAATAAAAACTTTATAAAAAAAATTAGGTTAGCCACCAAAGTGAACAAATGGATGCATTTTTTTTCCGAAATTGAATCAAAATCTAAACAACTTGTTTTAAAGTATTTTCAAAAAATCAGGGAATTATTCGATTCAAACGAAATGTTTAGTAGTTATTCATTAATTAATGAGTATGTATACAGAGAATGAGTTTATTTTTTTTAGAAAACTTTGTGGTTCGTAATAATTTTTTTGGAGGCGGGGGGTCTGTTTTCTCCTCCCTTCTTTTTCCATATTTCGTGTGGTGTACTTTTTAATTTGTGGGTTGAAATTCATCTTGTTGCTGTTCGTAAGAATAGTTTGTTGTTTTTATTTAAAGACATGTTTGAATAACAAAAGTGTAAAGTCTAAAAATGCCATTTTCGAGTGTGTTTTGTTTTTTAAAAGAATTTTTTTTTCGTTTTAGCTGAGCAACTGTTAATTTTTGGCATGGACCTTCAAAAATTTTGTTTGAATTATCGCCTTTGACTACTTTTTTACCTATCGGAAGAATATGACATAATTCAATAACACTTAAATTCAGAATAATTTTTTAAAAAAAACACACTTAGGAACAATTATGCCATGAAACATGTACGAAAATAAAAAAAAGTAATGTTAGTTAAACAGAAACTCAACAGTAATTAAAAAGATACTTCTGTGACACTAAGACGCTGAAAGGATTTAAGCCTTAAGGTATCCCGATAGATATACCGAGAGATGAAACCAGATTATATTAAATTCAGAAAGTTTGTTTTCTTTCTAAAACCGAAGGAAGTAGAGGTAACTTGAATTAAAACGGTTTTATTGTCCTGAAGGATATAACTTTAACTGAAAGGGTCATCTGGATAATTTAAAGAAACCCACAAGGGATGAGAAGAGATGGTGGAAAGCACATTCAAGTCAAACAAAGCAGAAATAAGGAAATCAATTTATAAAATTTAGAATTTTGAAAACGAAGGCGCTTACTATTATTCTTGAATCTTGACCTTTTCCACCTTTAAAAATATACCATGATAATAAACAAATAGAACTAATCCAACTTGCAAAAAAAACACCTAAACCCTCAAACTTTCTTTTTTCAACATTCGTGGTATTTGTACCAACTTATGTAGTTCAGAATTGTTTCTCTTGGAACATTCTCCAGACATTAGCTCTGTGAATCATTATTAATCTCTTTCACTGAATTCTTGGTTCTTGACTATATTCCTCTCTTTCAAAAGCACTCTAGTGTTGATATGTATGACCGTGGTGTTTATGTTCGCGAACATCCCCCACTGACAAGAGAATTGTCTCTTGAGTATTCAGACTCTTCCTACATGTGCTTCTGACTTAAACTCAGTAAGTTATCTCTTCTTCCTTTATCGTTCCCCTTCCTTTTTGGGGCTGTTGCTTTTGATAAAATTTCTGATAAGATAAGGTCCTCTCACACTCATCCACAAATTCGGCGACTTCAATGCCTTTCGTTTCAAGCGGCTTCATCACTAATGCAACTGACCTTGCTGGCATCCAAACTTTGAACTTCTCAATTGCCCAGTCTCTCACTCAAATAGACTTCCCCATACGTTTCCCTAGTAATTTTGGCGGACAGCTTCTATACTTGATCTCTTCCTTACCACCTCTCTGGAATCATATTGTGCTCTGCCGCTCTATCTTCTTGGTAACTCCAACCACGCTGTATATATATATATATATATATATATATATATATATATATATATATATATATATATATATATATATATATATATATATATCTTTCCGCTCTTCCATCAGGCAAGAATTCACTATTAACAGAACATCTTTCTGTTATCAACGCACTGATTGAGACTTATTTCGTTATTTTCTTCGTGATGCCACTCGAAATGATATTTTTAATAATCCCTTTGAGAAATGTGCTACTAAGGGCTCTTCCTGGATGAAAACCGACATCGAAGCTTTCGCGCCAACACGGAAATACTAAGTGAAACCACAATCTTCTTGGTTCTCTTCTGTCTGTTCATCCGCTATAGCCCATAGGAGTCACTTCTTCCAGCTATACCAGAGCGACAGGTCTGATTCTAACAGACGTCTCTTTATCAGTGCTCATCACGAGTGTGTCCTCAAAAAAGCAAAGTCATTATTCGCTGATAGAACGAGACACCGTATAGCCTCTTACAAGTTAATTTCTACAGATTACTGGCGGCTCTGCAAGAGTGGGATGAACAAAAACAAATCCCCAGTTTCTACTCTCTTGAATCAATTTGTAAGTATTGACATATACTGCTGATAAAGTAAATTACTTTGCTCGGAAATCCTCCACTCTCGACTGATCTGAAGTATCTGCTCGATTTCCTCCCTAGAACGGAGTCTCTACTGGGTGATATGCACATAACTCTCTCTATGGTCTCTGCTATCATTCCTCAATCCCCATACAGCATGCGGATCCGACGGTATCGTTGCCTTGCAACTGTCCTAAAGAAATGTGCTCCTGTTCTCTCCAAACTTTCCAATAAATACCACGCAGCTTCTTACTTTCCAATAAATAACTCATTGCTTCTTGCTTGTTGGAATTCCTCCTCTGTAGTTCTTGTTTTTAAGAACATGGAACCTTCTGACTTCGTCAACACCGAATTGATTAAGTATTTTACTTCACCTTTCGGATAAACAATATGGCTTACCACTGATGCGTAACAGCCATCACTGAATTTGTCCAACAACCTTGTGAAAAAAAATAAATAAATAAAATAAAATAAAAATAAAAATAAAAATTGAAATTGAAGAAGAGATAAAGTGGAGAAAATATAAAACTTTCTCCAGAGAGAGATCGTGTCTCCTGTGCGTCAGTGTGAAGGTTGATGTCAAAAACCCAAATTTAAATGAAAAAATAAACCGTCAATCAAACTTAAACTTTACCCGCATACGATCTTAAATCAATATATTTAAATTACAATTTAATACACTAAATAACACACAGGACTAAACTCCCGATTTCTCTCTCGGCTTCTTCAAAGGAAATCAACAACATACCCACTCAATGAAGCGGACGATATCATAAACAACTATACCGTTAGTGTTCACAAACCAAACATTTATTCCAACAAATCATAATTACATGCATATTGGTCCATATGCTACGTGGGTAACAAACAAAAATGAACAAAAGGATTTTTACTTACAAAACAATGTTGTCAGCAAGTAGACAACGCAAACATCATTCAACTTTTTCTTTACAACAAACAATATTGTTAAAGCATTTTCTTTTTTTACAATCAATTCAATTTCTTCTGTTTGTGTCTTCTTTCTTCAAATATTTTCTTTTCTTTCTATGAGACTCTTTTTCACTTCCTCTGGAGCTGAAAGGGTAAATTGAAAAAACACAAATCCTAACCTAGTCTAGGATCTTAAAAACGTATTCCATGAAGACTATCTTTCAAAATAAAACTTTAGCTTTGGAATTCTTTTAAATCTTATTCTTTTAAATCTTATTTTAATATAAAGAACGTGAACAGGGGCGGAATTCCTGGCATCGATTGACTCCGTAAAACAAATAAAAACGTTGATTCTCCGAATCAACAAACAAATCAAATGAAACCATTCCCCTTCTAGGGAATAAAATTACTTCTTTTAGCCTCGGAACTCCACCGAAGCCAACCAAATCTCCTCTTCCAAATCTCACAAACAAACAAACTGCAGCTACGGAACTCCACCGAAGCCGATCAAATCTTCTCTTTAAAGATTTTCAAACATAAACGAATATTAGCTACGGAATTCTACCGAAGCCATTTAAATTCTTCTCTTCAAAGCTTTTCAAATACAAACGAATATCAGCTACGGAATTCTACCGAAGCCAATTAAATCTTCCAACAAAGCCCTTCGATGCGTAAACTCACTCTCCCCTGCTCCCATCCATAAACTAATCAGTAATATAGCTATTAAAAGCTAAATAAATTAATTCTATAATATTTAAAGGCAAATAATTCGATACTGTAATTCGAACTATTTAAGGTAACATTAATTTACGTGGCCAACTATAGTAGTTCACCACGGAGCCAGAATAAGGACGTCCGTATCGTCCGACGACAAAGTTCTGACTGAAGACAAAATCTTCTGATACAACGGACTCGCTTTCAGCTGCCAAATTCCATGACAATGGGGCCATAAATTTTCTGACCGCCCCATCCACAGGCCACCGACTCCAGACATTAAAACAACATATCATCTCTAATACCGAAGTCGTTGCAAGCCCTCTTCTCACCCCATGTTAAATCTCTGTCAACAAAGATTTCCAAAAAACACTCAAAACAAGAATCTCACCACCGAAGTCACTGAAAGGTGACCTCTCACACTTATGTTAAATCTCGGTCAACAAAAATTTCCAAACTCTCCCATCAAGAAAAGAAAAAGAAAAAAAAATGTTCTTTAAGCTATATACCAGTTAAATTTCAATCTATAAGATGGGCACTAAATTTATCCAATATAAAGAAAATCAATCTTGTAACATTGTTCTTTTCCTAGTATTTCCAAACAGAATCTCGCTCCATTAATCATATTCAATTACATCTCAGTACCAAAGATAATCCCTATTTTTTTCACATACTTTTTTAATTTTCCTTTTGGATCTGTATTTAGGACAGAATTCACTTGATCTGACATCAGTCATACCCCCATTTAAATCACTATCTTCCATATTTTCTGCTGGGGGGCTGATTGTTTGGTGGGAGTGAGTGATCGATAACTCCAAAGGATACAAATGTTTAATCGAATATAAGTAAGAATTACCATCGGGTTTCTTCACCTTAGCGGACCTAATATTTCCATCGTTACCAGGTATTAATTACATCAACAACTCTACCTAACGACCAGTAGGGTCTAGATTTAGCTGGATTTTTTATGAGAACTACATCATCAACCCCTATGACATTCCTAAAATCCCTTTGATATAATTCTCGAGATTGTTCTCGCAAGCTCAACAAATAATCTTCATGCCACAATTTGTGGAATCTTTCAAGAAGAAGATCTCTTTTCTCCAGACTGTCCAATAGATTCATTCTATTGGGAACCTCAACGTCAAAAGGGTTATCTTTGATATTCAAAAACACAGAGTTGTTATAATGGGGACAAAGAAAAGCGTTAGGGGAAATAACATCAAGTTCATAATCCCCTGAACATCTATATGTTAGCGGACGAGAATTGACCGCATTTTGTATGTCAGATAACACTGTAAGTAATTCAAAGTAAGGTAGCCTCTCTCGTCCCACCAATTTATACAAACAGCCTTTTACTGTCTTGATAAGTCGCTCCCAAGTACTACCAAACCATGCCGAATACAAAGGTATCGTTAAATGTTTAATATTGTAAGAGCTAAACTTTCCCTCAAATTCATCAGAAATAAACACTCGCTTAATCAAGTCACAACCAGCCACAAATGAACGTGCATTGTCAGAGTATATATGTGAAGGTACCCCATATAAATTAAAAAACCTCACCAACGCAAGAATCACTGCATGAGCCGACATATCTGCAACCAATTCCAAATGAATAGCCCTGACATTGAAACAGGTGAAAACCAAAATATAGAACTTTTTCATCTCATTTCCATCCTCTATCCATAAATGTCCGGTGAAATCTATCCCTGTATGTAAGAAAGGTCTAATAAAATTAACCCTGTGCTTGGGAAGATTGGTCACTTTAGGGTAATTAAAGGACAAAGAATTATACTTTCTACATAAGCTACAAGAAGAAATGGCAGATTTTACTGCTTGTCTAGATTTATTAATCCAGAAACCAGATAGACGTATTTTACGAAGAGTAGCAGCGATACCTAAGTGTTTACACTTCTCATGGCAATCCAAAATGACCAACACAGTGAAATGACAGAATCTAGGTAATAAGACTGGATACAATATCTCCGGTGTATAAAGATGAGATTCTCCAATTCTTCCCCTACATCTAACTAATCCGTCTCCGTCCAAAAACAGATTTAGATTAGCAACCAGAGAGAGCACGTCTGAGTTGGAAGGGTTTAACAAGAAATATTTTTCTCTGGGTAGAAATAAAGACTTCTTCTTTTCCGGTCCATGTGCATGCATATTAACATTTGAGTTCGCATCGTCCCTTACAATTTAATCCTTTGATCGGTTTTATGGTTCGTTTTCTTGGTCGACTTTCCTCTCTCCACAATTCGAGGTTCTGGTTTTTCTTTGACTAGTGTCGTTTCTGCTTTCAGTTCTTCCGATGAATTCAACCTGGTTTCCTCCTCGTCTGGATTCAATCTGTTTGGGTAAAGAGCAATATATGGCATTCCATTCTCGATTTGATGCAAGCTCACCAATACCTTATCAATTGATTTCTTCCTACGCTTTTTCAGCTTCCATATTGCTATCGTTATGGTTTCAGTAACTATTGAGATACCTACCATGGCTGGCCAGTTTATTATGGTCTGTAAATTATCTCTTCAGAATGTACTCTTGTAGGGGACCAGCGGGTTAATGCGAGGATAAAATCTCTGGACTAAGACTTCCTGCTGGCCAGTCCCGCTACATAGTAATGTTGGACTATGATGGAGTCCAAAGAAAGCAAAATAAAACGAACAAGACAGATATATATGTACAAAACAAATATATATTAATGACAAACAGATTGATACAAGAATTACAAATACATCATTTAAAACATGAATAAAACGTTAGTTTCTGTATGAAAAGTTGTTTGTGTGTGTGTTGAGTTGAAATGTCCGTAAGGTTGTGAATTTTGTCTTTAGCGTGTTCCCTGAATATGGGAAACGCTGGTTGTGTATTAGAGTTCACATATTGGAGATGTTAAGAGAAAGTTTGTGTACCTCGCCCCACGTGCGAGGTTTCGGCCCGCGACCGAAATCGAGGTAGTTGCTCACACGTGGGCGTAAGCAGGAAAAAGAGGAAGAGAGAAGGATGAACGAGTATTTATACACGTGGGAGAGAGACCCCTGTTGAAAGGTTACGAAACGAAGCGGAGATAACCCGATACTCTCTTCTCCCATGTCACTTAATTTGTCTTTCAATTGTTCAAGACTAATTTCCTCCACTGGCTTTAATAACTTCGGCATCTTCTTTAATGTAACTTCAGGGAATTTCTCTGCCACTGGTTCCTATGATCTTTTTTTCTCGCCAGGTCTGTCCCTAGTCAATGCTGTCGCTGGCCGTTGGAATTGGTCGTTCTGATCTGCGCTTCGTTCCGTTTCACGTTGTGTTGATTGATCAAGTAGCTGGTAAAGATCAAATTTGTCATCAGCAATTGTAGCGTTGGCTCGATCTCGGCGAAGCTATGTCACAAAGAAAAAAATGTTCTTGCAGATGAAATAAAGAAAAGACAGGAATTTCTTCAGGGTCTATTTCTGTGGTTTATATCGTTCTTTGTATAGACATATTAGTTCTTGGCACAGAAGTATTAACTCTTCCCACTTTGGATTTTATCGTGACACTTTGCTCAGTTTGGAACAAGACCTAAGTCGAAGGTTCTTGTTGCAGGACGGTCAAGCAGGTGCTATCAACCCCGCAAACAGAAAAATTTATATTGGATAATACGATCGAAGCAAGGATAACAAAAGCGAGGGTTTTAAATCAAAGCCAAATTTTATTCAACAATTTGGCAAAAGTATGTACAGGTATTGTGTTTGAGTAATCGATATGAAGTCGGGGAGTGCCAATCAAAAGATCGTCTTGTTTCAGGGCAGCAGACCAGAGGCAGTGCTGAGGCTACCTGTTCGTCCTTAGGGTGACGGTCACCAGGGATGCAGCTTGGTAGTATCCAGAAGTACTATCACATAAATATGTAGCTAGGCAGTCCTCAGAAGGACTATCGCATAAACATGTGGTCAGGTAGTCCTTAAAATGACTATTGCATAAAAATGTGGTCAGGTAGTCCTTAAAAGGACTATCGCATATGAATGTAGCCGTTAACCCTGAAAAGGGCTATCGCATAAGAATGTATGTGGGCTGCTGCTGCTGAGTTCGGCAACCAGGACTGGGAGCGGCTGATTGCTGCTGGGCTCGCCCTGGCTGATTGCTGCTGCTGCTGGGCTCACCCTGGCTGCTTGTGGTCAGCGGTGTGGGGAGCGTGTCGCTCTGAAACCCGGATCCAAGATATTGTTTACCAGACCTCCCACGCGGTCCAGATGTGGCACAAGGCCGGTTTAATGTGGGAAAAGTGGGGATAGGCCCGGGCGTTTCCACCCAGGCCACTGTTCATTAGCTGGTCTTAGCTTGTCCAAGCTAGTCATAGCTGGTCACAACTTGTCCAAGCTCGTCAGAGCTGGTCATAGCTAGACCCAGCCGCGATACTACCAGCGCAGGGACGAATCCCTGCGACCGGCCTGTATCAGTGAGCAATCCCAGCCTAAAGGCGATCGTCAAGCGAGTAATCTTAGCCTAAAGACCGAAAAAGCGTGATCAAGGCCGGGGGCAAACCCGAATCCAAGATATGGATTTACCTGACCTCCCACACGGTCAGGTTGTGACACAAGGTCGAGGTTTAACGTGGGAAGGGGGGGTTGACCCGAGTGTTTCCACTCAGGTCGCTGGTCTTAGCTTGTCCATGCTGGTCAGAGCTAGACGTAGCCGCGATACTACCAGCGCAGGGACGAATCCCTGCGACCGGCCTGTATCAGTGTGCAATCCCAGCCTATTTGGTGGAAAAAAATCGGCAGTGTTTATGTCGGCCGGGGTTAGCATCGTAGCTTAGTTAACAATGTCTTTTGGTTATTGACTAAAAATTACCTTCTACTTTTGAATGTACACATGGGTTTCATTTAGGCCCCATGTGTATATGAATTAGTTTCTGGTCATTATTTTAGTTGTGTATGTTATGTTTCGTTTTGTTTTTGTATTTTTGTGTTTTGATGTCTGAAAACGCTGAGTCACCGGAACTTAATGGCGTTCGTTCCGTTTTCCGTGGTGACGCTTTCAGACGTTTGAGTAGCCGGCAGTAACTTCCGGCCGGGTGCGATATTCTCTCTGGCAACATGTCATGTGGGATGATTCGGGAAAGTAATCGTCGCTCGTCGTCTGCACGCCGGAACCGCTGGGTTGTTTCATTATTCTGCTTATATTGCCTTTCACCCAAAACTGGCATGTGAGTCGACGTGGTTAAGGGACTCGGTGTTTCTCCTATCTTACAACAAGAGTCCCTTTGTTGTCTGGCTTGGGAAAATTAATTATATCTCCAAATTTGGAGCGGTCACAGAGTATCGATCCGCCCCGATAACCCCTTTCTTCTATTATTTGTGCCCCGTACCAACACCTCCTAATGGGTGTAGTTAATTCCTCCGTCTTCGTCCTCCTCTCTTAGCATCTCATCTTCGTCTGACACCTCAGTTGTCCGTTTGACGAATCTGGTTCTCAAACTGCATGGCGTGGCTTAGCTTCTGGTCATTAAGTAGAATTATCATTTTAATTTCTCGTCAGCAAATATTCCTAGTCTGGTTTTGTTTATACAATTAGAAATTTACTAGCTGTTTCCTCCGGTCCGTTATCTCTATTTTGCTAGGTTCATTGCACTTTAAAAACCCTGGGTTGGGCTTTTACATAAGGAAATTCCATTTCCTCGACTTGTGTACAATTACCACTTTTTGATAAGCAAAAATAAATCTGTTTACCTATTTTGCCCTGTCTTTAAAATTACCAAATTTTATCTTTTGATTGTTTTGTTTTTATAATTGGCACAATTAGGCAACGTCATAAATCAGCTGTCAGTTCAGCTTTGCCATATGGCTTCTTTCCAACAAATTTACTTCCTTCTACTTAAATAAATAGACTTTCAAAATTAAAAGTAATTTCATTCTTTCTCTCAGTCTGTCCATTGTTCTATTCTTTAGCCCTTTTCATCTTGTTCCACGCTTATATTTTTAACTTAACCCCTTTCTTTTCGTTTGCCAGTGTCACATAGTGTCACACTGGTACAGAAAGCCAGCCAGGTAAAGAGTGGCAACTGGGGTTAACGGCGTTGTTATAAAAAGTGTCTTTTGTGAGGTGCAGAGTAGAGATCTAATAGAGTGTAACACTTCGGTTAATACTCGCTCCCACTGAGATTCTCTAAGTTTCTTGGATGCCAGGGGCAGTGTAATGTGTCTCCAAATAATGCCATTGTAACGCTCACATTGTCCATTCCCTTGTGGATTATAAGACGTTGTTCTGTTGGTTGCAATTCCTAATTTCCCTAGGTACTCTCGCAGCTACCTTGACAGAAATGAAAATCCCTGATCTGAATGGATGTATGCAAGCAGACGGAGAATATCCGATTCAGGTATTGGTTTCCGTTTTCATGTTTGGGCATGAGAATGCGAATGGAAAAAAAGAGAATACTCATCTATTACCGTAAGTAAGTAGCAATTTCTGGAAGTAGAGGGTAGGGACCCTCTGAAATTCAAGATGATTCGTTCCTGGGTTGAGTGGCCTCGATAAGATGACCTGTCTTTGGAATGTAAAATTGCGGTTTTAAGCGAGCACAAACGGGGCACTCAGTACATGCCCTTCTTACTTTCTCAGTCGAGTAAGGAAGGTTTCTTATCCAAACAAAATCAGCTAGTCTAATTATTCCGGGATGGCAAAGACGAATGTGGAGGTCCAATAATTTTTATTTTGGTGGCAGCCCCACAATGCGCTCTTGAGAGTGTGTCTGCTGGAATATTATCTTTGCTGGGTCGATACATTATAACATATTTGTAGCATCTCAATTCTATCCTCCATCATTGAATTGCGTTATTTTTAATTTTTGCCAGTCTTTTTGAGTGGAATATAAAGTTTACAGCCCGCTGATCTGTGATTATTGTAAACTTTCGTCCCGACAAATAGTGAGACCATTTTCCACAGTCTCTACGATGGCACAGGCCTCCTTTTCAACAGAGGCATTCTTGCGTTCCGTGGGGGTGAGTGTACGTGAAAAGAAGGCAACCGGGCGACCAGCTTGGTTCAGAGTAGCTGCTTCCCGTAGCATCTTATCAATCTCAGACTGTACAGACCTCTTGTCATCATTTCAAAGTCTACTTGATTTAGTGGCAATAGATTTGCAGTTTGGAGTCAAGTAAGAAAATAGAGAAGACATGTCCACTGAAGCAGATGGCACACTGCAAGAAGTAAAATTAGAAATGTGAAGACTTTTCTTAGAACCACCAAAAGCGAACGATACTTCTGGGTGTTAGCCCATGAAATGTTGACTTAGAATCACATCACAGCAGAGATCGACTAAAACTGAAAGCCTTGAGTTAGGGTATGATTCGCCTAATAAGTTTATCCCGAAAGTAAAGAGTCCCTTTACTGGAGAGTTCAATGATGAAGATGCCATATTTACATTCCCAGTTGCAGAATCTATCTTCAGCTTATACTTCTTGGCTTAGTCATGTGCAATGAAAGATCCAGTACGAGATCCGTAGCTTCTTTATTGTTTATTAAAACGAACACAGTAGCTCGCTTAAGTGGCTCTGAAGAAGCTGAAAATGTAGAAGCCAGAGTTGAAGACGTTGTAGAAAAGGATACAAGTGACTTAACCGACAGACAAACCTTAGAAAAGTTTCCTTTTTACCTCACTTGTGACACGTGGTCTCCTTCGCCGAGCAATGATTACAGCTGTGACGAGCGCCTCTACAAAATAGCACCTATTTTTCGGAGCTGTAATGGCACAAGTTCAAGCTGCAGAATAATGATGGTCCAATTCTACTTTAGCGATAGCATTTTACAGCCAGTGTAAAGGGACGAGCGTATGACTCAACATTAGGCGCCCTAGCTTGATCGACCGCCGTACTTAAGTCGAGAGTTATATTTTCCAACAAGTGCTGCCTAATAGTACACGAGCATATGTCACTAATAAAAGCGTTTCTAATAGAGTCATCTCGATTTTGTGAGGCGTTTACAGCATTACAATTGCAGTCTTTACCGAGTAGTTGAAGCTGTTGCACATACTCGTCTGTCGTCTATCCTTCCTTTTGTTCCCGAGTGGCTAAAATATGTCTCGCAAACACTTCATTTTTTTGGTTTTATGTAAAGCGCCTTTAGAGTGTCTATAGCCGACTTATAATCATACATTCAGCAATATAATCATACACTGTGGAAAAAACAAAGTTAACAAGAGCGTCGAGTCTGATAGAATCGTTAGTTTGAATAGAACGTAAACTAAAGGCATTGAAAGTACCACGGTACCAGTGCACGAAATCCTTGTCAGGGAAAGTTCGGTGATACACCCAGACGTTCTAGTTTGAGGAATTTATCCATACTTGGAATTTCCAGCTTATGCTTTGTTAGTTCATTAAATTGAAGTGATAACAAGATGACGTGAGACCTGTTGCGGAAACGAAGAATGAGTAACCTGGGAAGCAGAACTTGTCGCTGTTGTTGTTTCTGCTGAAGAAGTTAATTTCTTCTTCACCTCAGCAAATGTATATTCAAGGAAAAAAAGGAATACGTCGTATTTGGGGTAAATAAATGTATAATTTATTCACAAATATACAAAGCCCGCATAGTACGCGTTGCTGTTGTAAAAGGGAACAGATTGGGGAAGGAAGAAAGAAAGAGAAAGAATGTTGGTCATGGCTATCGGCTAATCTTTTGTGAAGACGGTGGCGGCGAAGAAGGAAATTGAAAGGTATCGCTTTCAATCTCAGTCTGCCTGCGTGTCGACATCTCAGCTGGGTCTCTCTCGCTCTCTGTCTGTTCTTTGCAGCGTTGACTGAGGGAATTTATATCCGCCGGATCGGCTCTAAATCACAGTCTGTGTCTTTTAGCGGGAGTTATTTCTACTGGTCAATATATAAAGTTCATTTTGTCATTAAATACCAACATGAGTTGAGCCATGATGCGCAGAGACGCGTTTTTGCATTCTGCCTTGGATCGTTGAGCAGTTAACATCCGGTTTAATGTAAGAAGCACGACAGACCTTTAGGAAGCTTTAATGAACAAGGTGACTACATTTTCTATTGAAGAGTCAACAACAAGGGAAGGTCAAAAGGGAGATTACTAGAAAAAGTCATGTTCCCGAAAGGAACAGGCAAGTGTTCTGAATACCACATTGAGGTTAGCCATAAAACACAATGTGGCTTTCCGAGGGGACTTTAATACCTGTTGTCATTTTGAGCAATTTTGCATCGGAAACAACCATATTCAGGGATGGGTTGTGAGCCGTAGTTCCGTAAACTCAGAAAGGATTTGATCATGTCAAATGCCAATTTGCATTCAAGAGACCAGTTCCATCAGGCATCTTTTTTCAAAAGACTGTTTAGGGTACTGCGTACCCGGTGCATTTCTGGTAAAAATACACTGTTATGAGACCTAGAAATGAACATAATGTTATATTAAGAGTATGACAGTAGAACAAAGAAGAAATAACGAAGGTTTAAAGAAATAAACACTTATATTAACGTAAAATACTACAAATAATAAATCGGTGTAAATGTCTCTCGTTGAAAGAAGGAGATAAATGGAGTTGTAAAAGGCGTTGTCATGACATGAGTTACCTTCCCTGGATAGCCAGTTACTTCCTGGAATAAAAGAGGTCACTTTTTTTTAAAGAGCAGAGCGTTTCCTCCCTTGTAAGTTTAACATGTTTCGTCGTTGTCTCTTGTTCTTTACTGTTATTTCTACTAACGAATACCATAACATAGTGGCAGCGGTAAAAACGAACATGTAAACAGAAAACAGGAGAGCAGTTGTAAAGTCTGGCAATATTTTATTCATACCGGCTTTTGCGAAACAAGAAGAAGCCACGTGAGTTTATAAATAAAGACGCCATATTAGAATTTTGTAACCGTAACTGTAAGTTACCTCATCCTTTCTTTTCGAGTCCTTATTGTGTTCAAAATAAAAATAATAATAATGTCTAACCATATAAGTGAACCACTTCTGTGTTGGGAAACATCAAATTTGGTGGAATCCCTGAAATTTTTCAAGCAACAGTGTGAAATATTCTTCTCCGTGAAAGGCATTCCAGAGAACAAACAAGTTGACCACATTCTTTTGTTATCGGGAAAAGGTTTAAGACGCTATAACTCTTGGTCGTTCGGAAACGAAACCGACAGACGCAATCCTGCGGCAATTTTGGAAAAATTTCTAGAGCAAATAGAGCCACAAATTAACTTTCGGATTGCACGCTTCTGCTTACAAAATTACTCGCAAAAAGAAACAGAGAACATTGACGATTTTCTAGCGAGATGTAGGCTTCAGGCACAAAAATGCAAGTTCAGAGACGAGCGTGAGATGGAAGAACAAGTAATCGACCAGATTATTTGTTAAGGGATCTCCCCTTTTTACACAAATGGACTCACCCAGGGTATACATATACTACTGCTACTGAATACCCGAGTAGTAGATAGACAGAGTCACACACAGGAGGGTAGTACAAGAGTCACAGTCACAAGCACGTAGACTCAGTAAGAAGTCATACAGCGATACGTCGATACCAAAGACTATATATATATTTTCCTACTAACCTGCATTCCTGGAACTACTAACCTGTATTACCAGTTTGTATTATTACGTTAATACATTTATTTCCTATATTCATTCTTGGCGTTTGTTATTATTTGATACCGGATTTCATCCCGGAATCCACAACATTATTGCCGGAACAAAATTCCCTGAATTACAAAAGCAGCTACTCAGCAAAAACGAGGCAATGTCAATGTCAGAAGTACTCAACATGTATAGGAGTTACTAGGCTTCAATTAACTACATGAGGCAAATGGGCAAGCTACAATGGAAATGTGACAGTCAAATAAGTGCAATGAAGCAAGAACCTGAGGTCACAGACAACTGTGGCAGATGTGGACTCAACCATCAAAACGGGAATTGTCCTGCTCGAGGCAGCACTTGCTCAGCATGTGGACGGAAGAACAACTGGGCTAGGATGTGCCACAACAAGAATGCCAAGAAAAAAACTGACAGGCAGCCACAGATGAACAGGTCTACCAAACACAAAAAATTCACACCGGTACAGAACGCGTATAAAAACCGTCAGAACTCTATTAACGTTCAGGACCAGGTAGTAGACGACTTCGAGAAGATGTCTTTTCATTCGGTGAAAGACCATGGTACTCTCGGACAGAGGCATTCGCCACATTGGACATAATATTATCAAATAGGAAAGGTATAACGAATTAAAAATCAAGGTGGACACAGGCGCGGAGGAAAACACACTCCACTTGCGCACATTCCAGCGAATGTTTTCAGAATATGTATACCGGAATGGACAACCACGTCCTGGCACAACACAGAAAGAAGCTGTAGTACTTACAGCGTACAACGGATCTAGTATCCCGCAGCATGGATCCATACAGATCCATTGTGCATACAAGGGTGAATGGAGGTACGTAAAATTCTACGTAGTGACCTCCAACGGACCTACCATACTAGGTTTACCCTCCCTTCATGACTTAAAACTGGTTACCCTACACTGTTCCATTCAGAGAACAAAGTGTGCCCCAGTCAATTATGCGACAGGTACCCCAGTTACTCCATCAGTCAATACACCAATCAACTCCACGAAAGATCTGATTGAAGCATATCCGGATCAATTTGATCGGATTGGTAACTTCGCAGGGGAATACCACATCGTACTTCGACCAAATAACCATCCGATAGTTCATGCACCCAGAAAATGCCCCATCCACATGAGAGACGAAATAAAGGCAGAAGTAGATGGAATGATTTCCCAAGGAATAATCCGCAAAGTCGATGAACCAACAGATTGGGTTAACAGCATTGTGTATGTGCGCAAGATCAACGGCAAACTCCGCCTATGTTTAGATCCCAAAGATCTAAATAAGGTCATCATGCGTTGCCACCACAAAACTCCAACAATGGAAGAGCTCTTACATAAACTGTCCGGCGCCAAATTGTTCTCCAAGCTGGATGCAAAAAATGGTTACTGGTCTGTCAAGCTTGACAGGGAGTCACAATTGCTAACTATATTTAATTCTCCCTTTGGAAGGTACTGTTTTCGAAGAATGCCCTTTGGTCTGGTTATGTCTCGGGATGTTTTCCAACAAATGATGGACATGATCATAGAAAAGTGCACTGGAGCTTTAGCGTTGATCGATGACGTTATTATCCATGGAAAAACCAAAGAGGAGCACGACCTCAACTTACGAAAGTTGATGGAGACAGCACAAACTGCTGGCCTCACATTTAACAGTAGCAAATGTGTAATCGACCAGGAACAAGTTAAATTCTTCGGTGCTATCTTCGACAAGAATGGGATACACCCAGATCCCCAGAAAGTGGAGGAAATAAAATCACTCCCCAGTCCCAGGAATATTACCGAGCTGCAGAAGGTACTAGGAATTATTACCTACATTCATTCCTAGGTTTCAGACCTCACGGCAAGCCTCAGGGAACTCCTGCGAAAAGATACTGACTATGTTTGGAGCAATAGCCACCAGAAGTCGCTGCAAGAAATAAAGGCTTTGATATGCAAAGAAATGCTACTACACTATTATTATGACCCTTCTAAAAAGTCCATAATACAAGTCGATGCATCATCTAGAGGCTTCGGAGCAGCATTAATCCAAGAAGGCAAACCCATAGCTTTCACTTCAAAATCCCTGACCGAAACAGAGCAGCGCTATGCCAATATCGAGCGGGTGCTCTTAGCTGTTGTATTTGGCTGCGAACGATTTCGCACATATATTTACGGATGTTCATTCGAAGTTGAAAGTGACCACAAAGCCTTAGAAATGATTTGCCTCAAGAACCTAAAAGCAGCAACCCCCCGCCCCCGACTTCAAGGAATGCTATTAAGACTCCAAGAATATGATATGGTCATCAAATATCGACCGGGCAAAGAGATGCTACTGGCAGATGGACTATCCAGACTTCCCAACAAAAAGAACATAGAAGTCAACGACTTAAACATCAAAGTAGACTTCGTGCAATTCTCAACTGAAAAATTAACTCAGATCCTTCAAGCAACTAATGCCGACCCAATATTGTGTGAATTAAGGGCACGTATTCTTCAAGGCTGGCCAGAATCTCGCAGAGAACTACATAAAGACCTTCATCCATACTGGTCTTATCGAGATGAGCTCTCTATTGAGAATGGCATTTTGCTCAAAGGTGACAGGATACTGATCCCTAAATCAATGCAGCCCGAAACACTGGAAAAATACATTATGGTCACCAAGGAAGCGACAAATGCAAGCGCAGGGCAAAAACATGCGTCTTCTGAAGTGGCATAAATAGCGACACCGGCAAGATAGTACAACAATGCACCATATGTCAAGAACTGCAGAAGTCCCAAACTGCAGAGTCCCTAATGCCACACGAGATCCCAGTACGGCCATGGCAAATCGTGGCTACTGATATTTTCAACCTTAACAGGCATAATTGCCTCCTCATTGTGGATTACTACTCCAAATACCCCTTCATCCGCAAACTAAGGGAATTCTCCAGCAAGGAAGTCATTGATCTTACCAAGCAAATCTTTGCTGAACAAGGAGTCCCGGAAAGGCTTATCAGTGACAATGGGCCACATTTTAGCTCTCAGCATTTTAAAGAATTTGCCAAAGCATGGGATTTTGGGCACATCACCTCTTCTCCCAAATACCCCTAATCGAATGGCATGGCAGAACGGTGCATACAGACCATCAAAGGAGCCATGAAGAAGGCCATACTGAGCAACCGAGATGTAGACATGAGTCTGCTGTGTCTCCGATTGACTCCAATGGATCACGTAATCCCATCCCCGAGAGAACTACTATTCAATCGGAAGCTGGTCAGTAATCTCCCCACAAAATGCACCAACAATAATGCCCGGAAAGAGGAAATTCAGGATCGCCTACACGATAGACAGTGGTTGCAGGGAAAACAACAGGATCAACATGCAAAGGATCTCTCCAAACTTAGCACAGGGCAACTGGTGCGAGTACAAGAACAGGATACGAGGAAGTGGACTCCTGCTGTGGTCAGACAAGTCTGCACTGAACCATGATCATACATCATTGAAACCCCAACAGGACAGGATCTTCGCAGAAACCGTAGTCATCTCAAGGAAGATGTTAGCAACAAGGCACTGACGTCTCCCCATAGTACGTCCCCGCCTCACTGAGCCTCCATCCCCTAATATTCCAAACACACCTCCTGCAGAAACACCCAACACACTCTCCAACATCTGCACTCCATCTCAAGTAACACTCAGACCTGCACATAATGATGCCACTAGCCTGCACGCAGCCTAGTGGCATCACACCAACAGAAACAATCACTAGATCTGATCGTGTCATAAAGCCTCGACAAAAATACAACTTATAGAAAGAGTTCATATAAAGTTTTTTTTTCAGTGAACAATTCTTATAATGAAAGGAGGATGTCATGACATGAGTTACCTTCCCTGGAATAAAAGACGTCGCTTTGTTTTTAAGAGCAGAGCGTTTCCTCCCTTGTAAGCTTAACATGTCTCGTCGCTGTCTCTTGTTCTTTACTGTTATTTCTACTAACGAATACCATAACAGGCGTCTGCAGAAGCGGACGGAAGGAGAGGGAAGGAGAGTTGTAACTTACTATGGCGACGTCTTTTGTCGAATTGTCTTTTGGAGATGGGAGGTCGCTTTCTGACGAAGTCTGGTGAACCCGGGCCAAGATGGCGTACTTCTCTCGACTCTTAACGCTCGCACCCTCTGCATCGGCAAAGTCAGGTTCATGACTTCTCCCGACCATTCACGCTCGCACCCTTTTATCATCATAATCAGATTCGTAGCTTCGCTAACTACTCCGGAGCAACACCTCGCTAACCCAAAGCCGTTGTTGGGAGTGTGTGAAGATGTTAAGAGATATCAGAAGGTTTGAAGGATCAGAATTCTTAAAATTGTGCGTGTTCAATAATCTTCCATCCACAACAATTAATAAAAGACAAAAATAATGATTTAAAGCATAACAATTGAATTTATTAAGTATTTGATGTACATGCATGTGAATTGAAAAGGTTAGACAGAGTTGTGTCCCTTAGACTAGGTAATATTTGTACCTAAGCTCATAACGAATAAGTTGATTATTAAATTGTAATTTAGAAGATTGTACTTGCGTAAGTCTATGTACAGTTCTTTTACGTCTGACTCCATTAGTCAAGACGGGAGTTCTTTTAGAATCACATTTTGGCGGCGTGTTGAGATGTACGAGTGATGTAGAGAAGTTAGGAAGTCGAGAAAAGCAGGAACCTGAAAGAGAGCGAGAATCACACGTGTTGTGTTTATATATCTTCGCTGTAATTAATTTGGCGCCTAAATTGATTCTGTGCGTGGGCGCGATCTGATTGGTCGAAGCTGACCAATCCGCAAGCTGGATTTACGGTGATCGACCAATGGATGCTTGTTGATTACTTTGTAAGTATGATGTTGGTAAAATCGTAACAGGGAGAGTGCATTTCCCAGCAGAGGGTAAACTGGCTGTCGTGGAAGATTCCACACCGTCACCTTGGCATAACCAACACGTACACCAACCATACCTTGTGACTCGGTTAGCATAAAGAATACGTCAATTACCGGCTTTCCTCTTAACACTGATCGCCATCCGGACAATATACCAGATACTGGCATTCCCCCTATTTTGCAGTATTTGTACGACACCACTCCCGGCTTTTCTCTTAACCCTGATCACTATCCACACCAGTAACGGACATTCCACCTATTTTGCGATATCTGTACGAGACCGTCTATATACTAACAATAAACATTTTGTTCAAATTCTAATCCTCGTTATTCCTTTCTCTCACAACCAAACGCTTAATATAACAATAATGTTGGAACGTCCGTTGGTGCTGTCATATGCATTAGAGCATATGTATATTTTCTGGATTTTGTCAAAAATGAATCCTAGATATTTGATCGGTGTTCAGAAGAATGCACATGTATCGAACCTTAAGCGAAATCAGTATTGTTGGATTCGATCCAGCACACAAATTAAACGTAGGGTTGTACCGGTGACGATGATGTCATTAATATAGACAGCGACTCCTGTCAATCTTGTGAGCATAGCACCCATTGTTGGAATAATGCTGGTGCTGTCTTGACCACAAATGAAGGCGGTTAAATTGAAATTGTGGTGGCACGGAGCAAGCGAAGGACCGGATATTAACCCTCAGAGGTTTAGACAGCAAATGACCAATACTGGTCTCTGCGCACCCGGCTCCACGCAGAATTTCCGGTGGAAAACTAAAAAGAAATAAAAAGAATGATAAACAGTTTTCCACCAATTAAACAGCTCCGCGCCATACCCAACAGTTTGTTTCAGCAGACTGACTCTGATCCGAAGGGCACACATAAATAGAGCGATAAATTCACTTCTAAGACAGAAAGCTTTAAAGTACCGTCAGTGAATGTCGCTACGCTTTTCTCACCCGTCAAACCCGATGCCTTCAGCCTTCCTTCACCAACGGAGATATCAAAGGACTCCTACCAACCCATTGACCTCACCTTTCATCTCCTGTGACCAGCACGTCATGAACTTAAGTATTAACAAAAGACACTTATATTCTTTTAATAATCGGATTTCTCTTCTATGAATGAACATTTTGTAACGGACTTTGTGCGTGTAAATGAAGAAACATTGTACTATTCATTGATGTTGCATTTAAATACAAAGTGTTTTTGATATACCCTTCTCTTTCGTATGTTATTTTGTTTATGTTATGGTGACCTCAATTTGATCGCTTGTTGAACCTTTAGGCCAAACTAGCCGCTGTCCCGAAGGACTGCTACTATTTATCTACCTTCTGATACAAGCAACAATTAACAACGAGAACTCTACCCCCCATCACCATAAGTGGTGACCAAGACGTGATTTTAACACATATATATACACGCACGCACAAAAAAAAAAAAAAAAAAAAAAAATTGAACTGTCACAAAATTAGAATTTTTATTCAACACAAACCAAAAACATGGCAGATGACGCTGAAGAAACTACAATTAATCAAAACCAACCAATCCAAGCTGTTGCGATAAAACCACCAAACTTCATTGAATCAAACGTAATAGCTTGGTTTGCGATAATGGAGGCGCAATTTAATATTGCAAATATAAGACAGACCAGTCAAAAATTTTTTAACACTTTGGCAGCTCTCCCTGTGGACGTAGTAGGAAATATACAGCCAACTATACTGCAATCAAAAGATTACGACGCACTAAGAGAAGCAGTGACGGGCGCTTACGAGAAAACAAAACCAGAGATGCTGGACAAATTAATGTCGTCATCGACTGTAACAGGTCGTCCCTCAGTATACCTGAATGAACTTATGTCATTAGCAAGTCGAATTGGCGTAGGGGACGATATCGTACGTCACAAATTTATTCAAGCCCTACCTCACTCCATTAAACCAGTGGTAGCGGCACAAGTCGATTTAGACACAGATCGCCTTGGAAGAATGGCGGATGACTTACTATTATATTTTAACAAACAAGACACCGCACATATTCGACAGATTTCGGGGAAGCAAAGGGATGAACAGCAAAATAAAAATGAAACTAAAAGGATACATGGCTGTTCCCACAGTGAAAATAAATTCCCTACCAGTGTTCGCCCTTTTAACAAGGACCAAAAACCTCTAATTTGCCGAGCGCATTTATACTTTGCGGAACGTGCAAAATTTTGTAAGCCGTGGTGCAGATGGCCAAATAAACGGAATGTTCAAATGCAACCCAACTCTCGCCCAAATTCACCAGTTCCTCGTGAGATTTCGGAAAACTAACTAGGCGAGAGGTGTTAGCTTCCATTTCCTCGCCGCTTCTCATTGTAGCCGCACGGTTAGGAGCTCAAAGTTTAAATTTTATTGTGGATACAGGAGCTGCCGTATCTATACTTCCGAAGAGATATTTAAGCGGAGCTGTAACATACCCAACCAATATCTCTTTAGTGTCTGCCAACGGTCAAAAGATTGAATGCTCAGGACAAGCAGTACTGAATCTAACACTACGGAACCTCAGACGAGAATTTACCTGGACATTTATAATAGCCGAAACTGCTCAGCCACTCCTAGGATACGATTTCCTAAACCATTTCGGGCTAATGGTGGACTGCACAAACAATAAGCTGATTGATAAAATGACTAATAGACAATCCGATGCACATCCATCGTCTATTATCATGAATATAGATTTAGTACCGAATAAAGATGCTAACAAAATGGTACGAGCAATTCTGGAGAAATACCCAAACTTAATTTCTCCTCATCGCGACACGAATGCAACAAAACCAAAGATATTCCATAGAATAGAAACTGGTAGCAACCCTCCTACTTTCTCCAGAGCCAGACAATTATCAGCTCAGAGATGTGAAATTGCAAAAGAGGAATTCAAGAAACTCCTAAAGGCAGGAATAATTTCCCCTTCAAACTCTGAATGGAGTTCAGCCTTACATATGGTACCGAAGTCAGACGGCACATATAGACCTGTTGGCGATTACAGACATTTAAATACCATAACAAAAGCCGATCGATATCAAGTCCCAAATATAAATTCCTTGTCTTCGAAGCTTCATAATAAGAAGTTCTTTTCAAAGATAGACCTGTCGTCTGCTTATCATCAGATACCTGTACATCCGGAGGATGTTTGCAAGACAGCCATCTCTACCCCTTTTGGGTTATTTGAATATAACTATATGCCTTTCGGACTACGGAACGCATCATGTACTTTTCAGAGAATGATGGACAATATCTTTCGTGATACTGATTATACCTTTGTATATATCGACGATATCCTTATATTCTCAGAAGATGAAGAAACTCATTCCAAGCATATCGACCTAGTACTACAAAAACTGAGTGAGTACGATTTTAAAATTTGTCTCTCCAAATGCATATTTAGTGCTAATGAATTAGACTTTTTAGGATTTCATATTTCTGCTAGTGGTCTCAAACCCAGTGCTAAAAAGTTGAATGAATTAAGTGAATTTCCTCAACCAAACGATTCCAAATCACTACGCCGATTCATCGGAATGGCAAATTTTTACAGAAAACTTGTGCCAAATTTCAGCGATATCATACTACCTCTCACGGAAAAAATACGTTTAAACCAAAATTCCAAGTCATTAACCCTAACAAAGGAAGAAATTGAATCTTTCGAAAATATGAAAAAGTCTTTATCAAATGTAACTGTTTTGGCTTTCCCCAGCTCGAAAGCTAACAACTATCAACTTGTAACAGACAGTTCGAATTATGCGGTGGGTGCAGCACTTCATCAAATGATTGATAATCAACCCATCCCCATAGGTTTCTTTTCAAAGAAATTATCCCAAACCCAACAAAAATATTCTACTTTTGACAGAGAACTACTAGCTGCCTATCTAGCAGTACTCCATTTTAAACATTTAATAGAAGGCAGAAATGTAATGTTACTGACGGATCACAAACCACTTTGCAGTGCTTTTAAAAGCCAGTCTTCCTTAAAATCAGATAGACAACAGCGTCACCTCTGTTTTATCAGCGAATATGTAAATGACATTTCACATATAAGAGGTTCACAAAATATAGTAGCTGATTGTTTATCACGACCTGTCAACGCGATCACTATTGATATATGTGACTTACAAGAAATAATGAAGCATCAAGCTACTGACAATGAAATTCAGGCATTCAAAGATCAACTGAAACCATACACAATAAATCAAAATGAAACCATATTATGTGACACGACATTACCTTTTCCACGACCTTTTGTGACTGAAAAGCTCAGAAAATCGGTATTTGACAGTCTGCATAATCTATCACATCCAGGAATAACATCTTCAAGAAAAATAATAAAATCCAGATACTATTGGCCGAAGATGGACAAGTCAATAAAAACCTGGTGCACAGAATGCCAGCACTGCCAACAAGCAAAAATAATAAAACACACAAAGAGCAAAGTAAATCCATTTGAATTACCTTCCAGTCGTTTTGAAACGGTGCATGTGGATATTGTCGGTCCCTTACTACCAGTAAAGAACCAAACTGACCCTTATTTTTCACCATATCGATATTTATTAACATGCATTGATAGAAATACGAGATGGATAGAAGCATGCCCAATAACAGAAATTACGGCAAAATCAATATCAACGGCTTTTGTCAATCTGTGGATCTCCCGATTCGGGGTTCCTCTTCATGTCGTTACGGACAGAGGAAGCCAATTTGAATCCGAATTATTCTCAGAACTATCAAAAATAATAGGCTTCCACAGATTACGAACAACGGCGTACCATCCGCAAACGAATGGATTAGTTGAGCGAGCACACAGAACTTTAAAAACGGCTATTATAGCCAGGAAAGAATCGTGGTTGTCAGCTCTTCCTATCGTCCTTTTGGGAATGAGGATAACACCTAACGAATCAAACTATTCTTCATTTACTGCAGTAACAGGGAGTCATGCACAAGTCCCCCGATTGTTAATTGACTCTATCAAGAACGAGAATAGTGAAATGACAAACTCGCACGTTAAAATTCTAGCCGACGAGATGCAAAAATTTGACATGGACAAATTATCCAGGGGACACCTGCATACAATACCTAATTCTTACATTCCAAAAGATTTACAAACATGTAAAAGTATCTGGCTAAGAACAGACAGAGTAAGAAAGCCATTGGAAGCTCCATACACAGGTCCATTCCAAGTATTAAGTCGTCATGAAAAATATTTTACTATTAAAAGATCGGATGACGTACATAGTAATGTTTCAATAGATAGACTAAAACCTGCATATATTTCTGAAAATATAAAATCGAAAGATTCCATTGGATCAAGACCGGATTTGGATAACTCCCTATCTTGTTCCGAAGAAACTAATGATAACAAACCAGAAACTAGAACGAAGTCCGGTAGAACGATTAAATGGAAGAAAGAAAACACATATTTTTATTACTAAAAAAAAACAAAAAAAACAAAACAACAACAACTCCGTTTACTGGGGCGAAAGTTATGTGGTGGCACGGAGCAAGCGAAGGACCGGATATTAACCCTCAGAGGTTTAGACAGCAAATGACCAATACTGGTCTCTGCGCACCCGGCTCCACGCAGAATTTCCGGTGGAAAACTAAAAAGAAATAAAAAGAATGATAAACAGTTTTCCACCAATTAAACAGCTCCGCGCCATACCCAACAGTTTGTTTCAGCAGACTGACTCTGATCCGAAGGGCACACATAAATAGAGCGATAAATTCACTTCTAAGACAGAAAGCTTTGAAGTACCGTCAGTGAATGTCGCTACGCTTTTCTCACCCGTCAAACCCGATGCCTTCAGCCTTCCTTCACCAACGGAGATATCAAAGGACTCCTACCAACCCATTGACCTCACCTTTCATCTCCTGTGACCAGCACGTCATGAACTTAAGTATTAACAAAAGACACTTATATTCTTTTAATAATCGGATTTCTCTTCTATGAATGAACATTTTGTAACGGACTTTGTGCGTGTAAATGAAGAAACATTGTACTATTCATTGATGTTGCATTTAAATACAAAGTGTTTTTGATATACCCTTCTCTTTCGTATGTTATTTTGTTTATGTTATGGTGACCTCAATTTGATCGCTTGTTGAACCTTTAGGCCAAACTAGCCGCTGTCCCGAAGGACTGCTACTATTTATCTACCTTCTGATACAAGCAACAATTAACAACGAGAACTCTACCCCCCATCACCATAAAATAAACCCTTGTGGGTGTTTATGGTGAGAAAATTCTTGGATTCCTCATCAAATTCCATTTGTAGGTAAGCATGTGCAAGGTCAGCTTTTGCAAAATAAGTTCCACCATTGAGTTTTGTAAACAAGTCTTCTGGGATCGGTAAATTAATTATTTGATCCTGTGGAAATGTCTGCACATAAGACGTACTTTGCCATTGGTCTTTTTCACAGTGCCAATGGGAGCTACCTACAATGAGTAAGTTGTGAGCTGGATTACTCCTGCTTGTTGAAGGCGTTCTAGTTCCTTTTCGACTGTGGCTAGTGCTGCATATGGGCGCTTTCATCTAAAAACTGGTTTGGCATCTGTCTTCAGTTTGAGGGTAGCCTTCACCTTAGTGCAGGATTCAAAGTCTTCCTGAAAAACTTTACTGAGCTTGGTTTGGAGTATGTCTGTGAAATGCTTTTCAGTTTCTGCTGTAGATGTAATTTGAAATGCATTAAACACAGATTTTAGGGGGACATTGGAAAAGGTTGAATTCTTCAATAAAATCCAATCCAAGGAATTTAAGTTGGATGAATCGGTAATATAACAGATTCCTGAAAACTGTTTGAGGAAGCATCAGAATTCAACTTATCAGTCAGTTGGATTGTGTTACCTGATGCACTACTGGCAACATAATTCACGCTTGTCAAGGTGGAGTTTCCCAATGATTTCCACGTCGAATGCAATATCAGAGGATAGTTGTTAATACAAACAGTTATGTATTTCGAAATCTACCGTGAACGTTACAAAAACTGAATTCATGTTAGACCTCCGACTATAAGTTAATTTTCCAGTTGTATGTCGCTTGAATTTGAGACATTCTTTTTTGTTTTTACAATTTTGTCTCTTTGGGAGCCACAACAGCAGTCCTTGTGTCCGAAGCACTAACGAAATTGGCATATGTGTTTTTTGAATGGCCAATAACATGTGTGTAACAGGACACTGATCCTGTTTGAACTTTTAAATGCATGAAATTGCAAGTTGGTGATTTGGAGAAGAAGACTAATAACTGCATAATAATTGTTGAAATTCTCAGGAAAGTGGGTTTATATGAATAGTTGAGAAGAAAATTAAAAACGAAATGCGTTAAAATTATGTTTTAAAATGATAAAATGAAATCGAGAACAGTTCCAAGGAGAATCGAAGCTAAATTTAACTAGACGGAATTCAGTAAGAAACCAAGACTCCAAATACCCCCCCTCCCTGTCGATAAGAAAGAGACAATTAATTTATCGTCGGAGATGTCGGTCCTGGGAAAATAGAAAAACATACGTTGTTTACAATACCTTATCGGTAAAGAAAATAAGTGGTCACCAAAAATAACATCTCTGAACAAAGAACCAGGAAAACATCTGGGTTATGTAGAAAGGTCGTGTCGGCCACCCATATTTACAAAACTAAAGATTAGCGCCTGGGGACAGGTTCCTTTATTTTCCTTTCTGTGACATTCGTCGAAAATTTTCATAGCTGACATTATTTTGGAGTTTTGGTACGAGTGAGATGAATCAGATTTCAGTTGACGACGAAGATAATGAAATTTGAGCAATGCGAATTGCTATTGTCTGCCGTCTCTGTGTAAGTAACAGAAGTCATCAATCACCGTTATCAGGAAGGATATCTCTATATATGTACAGTGCGCGTTCGCTGAGGGTCTGAATGTCAGAAGCGGGGAGGTGTCTACCATTTCGGTGTGGGCCCGGGATAACTAAAGAGCACACCCGCATTTTCCAGGTCGGTATGAAAACACAGACACACGCCTATGTCAACTAGCGAATAATTTCCTGAGTGATTATGATTATAAATTTACTGTCAGAAGAATAGAGGAAGGTCGACGAGCCGGCCTTTACCTGGGAGATTAAATAATTATAAATCTCCAATAACGGAAGAATTGAGAAATGTCGAGTGGTTATGGTTATAAATTCCCAATGATTGAAGTATTGAGGAACGTCGACGAGCGGGACATTACCTGAGCGGTTATAAATAGAAATCTCCCACGCATAACCGAAGAGTTGGCTGGTCATTACTTTAAGGTACAACTAGAATCTTTAAATCGCTACTCCTGCAGTAGCGTATCTTGATTTGCAGTAGATTATTATCTAGCAGAGCTAGCGACCTTCGAACGGAAGAAAAGAACAACAACAACAACGAAAAAAAGGTTCGTCGCCTGTAATGGGGCGGTACAATAAAATATTTAATTACACCCAATCTGGTCTTTTTTTAAATTGTCCTGAATTTAAGTTTGCATATCTCTCTGTGTAGTAGCAGCCTCTCCGTGTTATGTTTACCAAACGGGTTTGGTAGGCATAGCCCTTATGTTCGCCAGATGTTCGCTATTTATACTTGTCTATCTAATTTGCATACGACACTACACCTCCCTGAATCGGAGAGGTCGTATACCCTTGTTTTTTTCTTTTACTATTCGTGATTATTTTTGTATTGTGTTGTCCTTCCTCTTGTCTTTCTTGTTTTCTCTTTAATGGTGATCTCAGTCTCTCTTCATTTTCTTCTTCATACTCATTCATCTTTTCATTCTCACTTTTTTCCACTTCCTGCTCTGTTCCACTTTTGTAACTTTCTGTCTCTTCTTGTTCTTGATCTTCCATTTCTACATCATCCAGTTCATTTCTGTTTCTGAACTGATCTGCGTGTGCCAGTATATGTTGTCCCTTTTTATCAAGTATAGCCATGTTGTGTCCTTTTAGCATCAGGAAATTCTTCTGAATCAGCCTCTTTATTCTTTCTACACCATACCTTTTCTTTCGTTGGAAAGGACATAGTTATGAGGGCTCTGATTTGTCTTCCTATTAATGCCAAAGGGCTCAGTTTTCTTCCTGCATACGGAATGGATCTGTAACTGAGGAGTATTTTTGGTAGATACGCTTCCATACTTTCATTAAGTGATGAGAATGCTTTTAATCCCATTTTTACTATCTGTACCATTCTTTCCGCAATGCCATTAGATTGTGGGTGATATGGTGGTGTCTTGTATGGGATGCATCCAATCTGTTTTAACTACGCACATAAGCACCCATCGCAAAATTCGAGTGCATTGTCGGTGACTATTATCTTGGGTACTCCATTCCTTGAGAATATAGTTCTTAGTATTTGCTTTTATTGTGGTGGCTTTTCTGTCTTTTACTCTCAAAACCTCTGGCCATTGTGAATATGAGTCCACCAATACTAAGAACAATCTCCTGTCTTTGATATGCGCATGATCCATGTGGACCCTAACCCATGGCTCTGCTTCCTTGGTCCATGACTGAATTTTTGCTTGCTTGAAGTTTTTTATTTCTGCATATTTTAGGCATCTATTCCTCTACATCTTTTGAATATCCTGGACACCAGGCGTGTAACTTTAATCTTCTTTGTGTTGCTGTTATGCCACAATGCATGTCATCATGTACTCCTTTTAATATGTCCCCACTCAGTATTTGTGGAGCTACTATTATATCCCTATTGCATATTATGCCATTTTCTATGGTTAGTTTGTGCTTCGTTTCTTTAAAGGGTCGCTCTGCCATCGAACAATTGCTCCATATATTATTTTTATTCTCTATATTATTCTGCTTTATAATGGGTCTTGCTTTGTTTCTATTTTGAGTTTATTTAGAAGAAGAACGCCCGTTTCTATCCAGTGTATTATTTTGTCTCCAGCATTTTCCTGTTTTTCTTCTGTTTCATTCTTAAACTGTAATCTTGATAAAGCGTCTACGTGAAGGATAGTGTTCCCTTTTACGTATACCTTGTCAAAATAGAATGCCATGATTTTTATTGCTCATCTTAAGATCCTTGACGATGTGACATTTGGCAATTCTTTTCTCAGGTTAAAAATGAATTCTAATGGTTTGTGGTCCGATTTTAATAAGAATTTTTTCCTATCAAAAAGTTTCGTGTCCTTTCCATGTTCCAAACAATTGCTAGTGCTTCTTTTTCAATATTCGAGTAGTTAGTTTCTGCTGACGTTAACCTTCTTGATATGTACATGATTGGGTGTTCTTCTTCTGATAGAATAGTAGCAATCGCCTTTTCAACTCACATTTGTGGTTAACGTTACTTCTTTTTGTGGATCAAAACTATTTTATTGGTTTTTTCCTCAGTATTTTCATTAGTGTTTCAAAAGCGATAGTTTGCTTTTGTGTCCAGTTAAATTAATTGTTTGTTTGTTTTTTTGCGTAATTCTTTTTTTTATTTGTTGGAGCAGCTATTTCTGTTATTTTCATCGTTTTTACGGGTTCAAATAGGGAATATTTTGGGCTGAGCTTACGGGCTCGCAAAACTCACGTTAAACCCGACCTTGTGCCACAAGTAACCATCGTGGGGGAGTGGCTAAATATCGTCTAGCCGAAAAAGATTGCGGCTAGACGGTCGAACTCTCTGCCTCTGAGCAGAGAGGAACCCAGACGAGGCTCAGCCGAAGGGCAGAGTCTCGTTCGGGGAGGTTGACCAACCCGATCCCGTTATCCGGGTTCTACGGGCATTTTTTGGCCGAGCCTACGGGCTCGGAGATCCCACGTTAAACCCGGCCTTGTGCCACATGCAACCATCGTGGGAGTGGGGTTGGCTAGATATCCTAGCCGAAATCTTTTTCGGCTTGATGGTCGAGCTCTCTGTCTCTGAGCAACCCACGTTAAACTCGGCCTTGTGCCACATGTAACCCTTGTCGGGTGGGGGCTAAATATACTAGCCGAAATCTTTTTTGGCTACAGCCGAACTCTCTGCCTTCGGGTTGAGAGGAATCCGGACGAAGCTCAGCCGAAGGGCAGAGTCTCGTTCGGTGAGGTAGACTGACCTTGAACCCGTTTTTACGGATTCAAATAGGGAATATTTATGGCCGAGTCTACGGGCTCAGAAAACCCACGTTAAACCTAGACTTGTGCCATATGCAACCCTCGTGCGGGGGTACCTAGATATTCTAGCTGAAATCTTTTTCGGCTACAGTCGAAGTGTCTTCTTTCGGGCATAGAGGACCCCGGACGAGGCTCCGCTGAAGGGCAGAGTGTCGTTCAGGGAATTAGACTGACTCTGAAACCGTTTATACGCGTTCGAAAGGGAATATTTTTGGCAGAGTCTACGGACTCGGAGAACCCACGTTAAACCCGGTCTTGTGCCACATGCAACCCTCGTGGGGGGAGGGGGTAGCTAAATATTCTAGCCGAAATCTTTTTCGACTAGACGGTCGAACTCTCTGCCTCTGACCAGAGAGGAACCCGGACGAGGCTCCGCCGAAGGACAGAGTCTCGTTCGGGGAGGTTGACCAACCCGATCCCGTTATGCGGGTCCTACGGGAACTCACACTGTTTGGGTACTGTTACTGGATCTAACCAACGCCTTTATCCACTGTGCCATGAGGTCATCTGTGTATGAATTTTTGGATATTATAAACCTAATGTCTCAGCAATCATTTTTACCAGTGCTCATATTGCAAATTTTTTGTTGTTATGATTGCATGTTTTACCAGAACTCATATTGCAATTTTTGTTGTTATTATCGATTTTCTCTGGCACTCCTTATTACTGGTTCCCATATTGTATTTATTTCTATGTTTAGTCGGCTCAGGAGATTTTTGTGGCCTAGCATATGCGCCAATTCCTTAAGTTTACGAATTTTCCAATGGTGTTCTTTGTCTATGATCTCAACCTGATCCCACAGAGGGCGGTTGGTTAGATCCAGTGACAGGACCCAAACAGTGTGAGTTCAATACCCGGTTAAGGCAGTGGAGAACTTGAAGAGGGGAATTAACAGGAGATAACTGATAACTGACATCCATTAAAACATGCCACGTGGAACTAGAACAGACTAGAACAGTCTACCCCAGTGAGCGAAATAAAGGGTTCAGTTCGACATTCCAACCACCTGAAGAAGGCCGGAGCGTACAACGGCCGAAATGTTGTAATAAATATGGCGACAAAGATGAGAACAATAGTCCGAATAATGTAAATAGTGTACATAATACCTCATCTCAGAAATATAGACAAAAAATTCTTAAACTCAGAAAATAAGCAATAAGTTTACATTAATGCCAAAGATGCTTTGAATAGTAGGATGGTGAATACATCTTTTTTTAAATTATTATTTTATCCCCACGAGGCTTTGTCTCACATTACATTTATAGCGACAACCACTTCGTAATTATTTCCAGACATTTATCGTTTTGTTTTGTTTTTATGAAAGCGTTTCCTGTGGAATTTGCTGTTGATTTTTTACCACCGCAATATAAAGATATTTCATATACAATGGACAACAATTACACAATATTTAAGTATAAGCAACCGACTTTTTATTTAATGCTTAGAATGATTTATAAAAAGCAAACGAGCAAGTGAGGTAATTAATATTGTAATATTACACACACTCTTTACTTGGTTACAATCCATTTTCTGATTTTGTATGACCAAAAAATTCCCACTTGAATTCGCATGTTGCACTAATGAGCTTCATTGTGCATGTTTAACAATTTGCAAGACTTTTTCAAGTTGCTTGTTATTCTCTGCTTTCGAGGTTTCTGTAGACAAAAATTCTATTAATAATGGATTCCACTTCATCGAAGTCCTCTAGTAATTTTGTCACACGACCATGAAATATTTCAAGTGCAGATGTTATCCCAGAAGACAATATTATGAAAAGTAACTTTTTTTTCTCACAGAATTTTGTGAAAACTACTTTTGCCATTTAACTTGAAAAATGCTATATCTCATAATTTTAGCATCATGTCATCAAAATTTGGTAACATGTAGTCTTTACGTTCAACGGTTCATTTTGTCTTCAATTAAACACATAAGCACATGTCTTCATTGCTTTTTCTCATATGAGGGACTGATGTTGAGTAACTTTCACCTTGGAGAAAAGACCAGAAACCCCTATTGATCCTCAGCTAAAACATCATTGATGATGTGTGACAAAGCATCAAACTGATGTATTTCATGAAATAGACACAGCTTTTTTTTGTGTGGCTGAGAATCATATTCTCCTTGCTGTAGGGATAAAATATATAACAGCTTTTAAATTATTTTAAAACATTCGATGTTTATTTTTAAATTATTCATTTTTCTATCCAATAGACACTATTTTAAATGTCGCATTGGATTATGTTTAGATATTTTTGTTTTAAAAATTTAATGCTTTAATACTGATTTTCCTGTGTATATATATAACTTTTACAATGCAAAAGTCAACAGTATATTTATATCAAAGTGTTGTGACCAAGTAAATGGTTAAAGAAATAACAAAACAAGTGTTACACATATATCATATATTAAACAGTAAGTATGTGGAATAACACGGTATTTCCACTTTCATTTGACGCGCGCGCGAGTTTCTCCACCACTTCCTTTCACTTTCGGCTAGTAATAGCAGTAAACGGTTGTTCGTAGCCGAAAGTGAGGAAGGCAGCTGCTGCTGATGTTTTTGCCCGCACTTTTTATCTGACGTCATGGACAAACTGGCTTTTCGAAGGCAGTCGCTGCCCGGTCACTGAACTGGACAGTTGACTCATTTATCCCTCGTCTGTCAACCATATATCAGACAGGGATATCTTACCAGCAAATATTGCTTAGTCCCTTTTGGCTCGTCGCGTGTAACCTTAGCGCTTTCGACACTGTCATCACATTACCTTTTTCGATGACGTATTTTTCGTCCTGATGTGAACATCTTATTCGAGCCTGCCTTCGTCCATGAACAGGGAACTTTGAAACCGTCAACAACACCAGAACGAGAACGTCTCATATTCTTTGAACTCTAACCATTACGAACCAGTACCTTAAAAATATAACATTACACACACATTACAAAAATCTCGCAGTGAGTATTTTCTTTGTTGTGTATGCATAATATTCCATATAAATTGACTGTTCTGAACTTTCTTCCTGGGGAAACTTTTTCCCGCCTTAGCCATTTTGAATTTCGTTTTGGCGCGGAACCTGACATACCTTTAGTGACTACTTGTCACAGCCTTTTTATCAACTGCAAAAATTCCAGTAACTTTACTGAAGGTCTCCACTGTCGAGACAAATTACTTGTTAAACAAAAAAATAAAATTTTATATTTGTTCTTTTGCCTTCGTCGTTCCTCCTGTCTACTTATTTTTACTTTGTTAGTGGATTCGGTAGTCGTGTGTAGTGTCTGGAACAAGGCCATCTTTTCGTAGGCCAGCTCTGCATCGCTATCGGGTCCGCAACAAGTACAACAAGAGAGTATTACACGACTAGTGAATGTGTGTCAGATGACCCAGCGTTCTACCTATTCGACTGTTATATTTAACAGCCGCACCCCACGAAGGATGTATGTGGCACAAGGCTGAGTTTATCGTGGGTTCTCCGAGCCCGAGGCTCGGCCAAAAATATTCTCTTAGAATCCACATAAACGGGTTCAGGGCCTGTCTACCTCCCCGGACGAAACTTTGGTAAAGCCTCGTCCGGGTTCCTCTCTGCTTAAGACAGAGTCCGACAGTAACGAACAATCTATTCGACTTTTTTCCCCAAGGGCTTCTCTTATAGTAGGTGGATCAGTCCAACATAGACTCTTTAGAGGGAGGACACCACAACCCCCCCCCCTTTTCAGCCTGACTCCGCATGGGGTCTTTTTTTTATAATTACCACACAATACTTTTTATTCAACCAAATAAACCTTTTTTCACAAAAAAATCAGAAAAAACACTTTGAAAAAGCTATATACAGGAATTACGTTCACAATTTCTTTTAGTTTTACGGCAAACATTTTACGTGTTAACAACAGACCCTTTTTATTAAGGTCTCTATTCATTATTCCTAAATAATGAAAAATTGGATAAGTTTAATGGTAAATTATAAAGTTAATAATTTCCAATAATCCAACGCGTATTGTGCTTTTCTGGTAATTCAAAGTTCATAAGTGAGGAAATGGGTTTTTTTACTCATTCTTTTCCTTTTTCTGTGGCCATAGTATGAAATGAAAGATGTTCAATATCTTTTCCTTTTCGGGTTAATTTCTAAAGCTTCTGTAAATTTCCTTTTTCTTTTGGGCCTTCTGAGCTCTGGCACTGATTGCGGTATAGGAACCTCAAACGTGTCAAAGACGACGTCCATAGTGTCATTTTCTATGGGATCCCTGTCGACTACGCTTTCATACCGTTTTCTAATTTGGTTTACATGACCTTTGTGTATAAACTTCGGTCCCTGAACCATGTAAATCATGTTACCAATTTGTCTGTCCTATCTCCCAGTGAGCTTTATTATTCCCAAATACACGAAAAAAAAATTTTCACCGATCTTAAAGCGCTTTTTAAGCACTTTATTCCTATGTCCCGCTTTCGTTTCAGTCGGACGGAATTTGTCAAATGCCGATTTTATTTTCCTGGCAAACATGACTTTCGCTGGCGTCTTGGCAGATGGAGTACTGCTATTAGGTGTTACACGATAGATCTGCAAAAACTGCTGTATAGCCGCATTGGTGGGAGTACCTCTCGCTTTCCTCAGTGCTCTCTTGAAAGTGTCCACAAAACGTCCTGCCTGTCCATTACTTCTTCGGTGATACGGCGCTGTGGTAATATGTTCGATCAGGAATCACTGACAAAAATCCTTAAATTCACAGGATGCGAACCGTGTGGCATTGTCTGTTACGATACAGTCAACAACTTCGAAACGGGAAAATAGCTTGTGCAAAAACTTTACTGTCACTTCCGCGGTCGGCTTCTTACATTTCAATATTTCTGGTCATTTGGAATAACTGTCAACTACTACAAGGTAGTAAAAACCATCAAGTGGGCCAGCAAAATCAATGTGTATCCGCGACCACGGACGACCGGTTTTAGGCCAGGGATTGAATTTTATCGGGGTGCTTTAGCAGCCAAAGCACACCCTTCACACAATCTTACAGTGTTTTCAATATCCTTGTCCATGTTGGTTCAGTAAATGTAACTCCTCATCAGACTCTTCATTCTTGAAGTTCCCGGATGGCCAACATGGAATTCCTTTAATGTTCTTTTCTGTAGTGTAAATGGGATTACTACTCTGTCTCCGTACATTAGTATGTCGTTATAGAGTGAGAAAACTTCTGAGATATTCTGGTCTTTACTATTTAGTTTGTCCTTTACTTCCTTTATCTTTGTCTATTATCTCATCAATTGTTATAGGAAGCTCCCTGACAATATTGCACAAGGTACTTTTTATTTCAACCTCTGTTCTTATGGCAGCAATGACTGTGTCTTCCAGGGGTTCAGCATACTTAGGTATCAATCTAGACAACCCGTCTGCATGATAGATTTTAGTGGATGGGAGAAACTCCATTTTGTAGTTTTAATTGAGGAGAATGGTTCCCCATCTTTGAAGTCTATTAACAGTATGTGTTGGCAGACCCTTTTTTGATCCAAAGATAGTGTTGGGGATTAGTGAATGTATTTGGTTAAATCAGAAGGAAATTTTTTTTGTTGGCGTGTTCGTTAACATTCATCCTCAACAATAAACATAAATTTAGAACAGGTCATACAGAACAAAGTTAAAAAACAAGGCAAGTAGAATGCATAACAATACAGTGATTTTTATATACAATTTAAAAATATACAGATGAGTTAAGATTTGATGAATGGTTGAGTATTGATGTATTAAAATGCGTAGTTTGTTGTTAAGTATGTTTGAAAGCTTTAGCGAGTGTTAATAAGATTTGTTCAAAGAATTAAACAGTTTGTTGTTTTATGTACAAAAGTGTCCGATGTTGCGGTTCAATTGTTAGTGTGTATATGTAAATGTTATGTATAATTCTTTTTTATGTCGTACGAAGTTGCGTACCTTTAGTTGTTGCTTGAATGAAATGTTGTTAGTTATTATTACTTATTTTGTAGTGAATAATTATCACTATTTAGTATAATAAATGAAGTTTGTAAAGTTTTGTTCGATAGAGAGAGAAAGATTATGCCAATGGGTTGCTGAGTCAAAGTTTGATTTGCGCGGGAAGATCAAGTTTTAAGATTGCGTGGATTTGGTTGGCATCTCTCTGAATGTTGAAATCTGACTAATTAAGTAGTTTGAATTTCTTCTTTTTATAAATTTTTGGAAGGAAAAATAGGCTCAAAAAGGTTTGAGTGCCAAAGTGATTTTTCACGGGCATTCTCAGTTTTTTTAGGCTGTTAACCAATGAGAAGTTGAGTTTGTCGAAATTAGTGTTTTGATTGGATAACAGGTGTGTGTGGGTGTAAGAATGGATTGTACTGCAAGTAGGGGTGAAAGATATCGTGGATGATTCCACAATAGTAAGGAGTGGACGATGGTCTGTCTGTAACAAAAAGTACCTTCCATGAAATTTAGTCACCGCAAAAATGATTCCTAAGGCTTCCTTTTCTATTTGCAAGTAACCCTTTTCAGCTGGTAATTGTGTCCTAGATGCATAGGCAATTGGCTTTACCGATCCATCCTTTAACTTGTGTAAAATGCACGCCCCGATGCCGTAGGAGATAGCATCGCTTACTACAATGATGTCATGGTTTGGATCGTAATGTCAGGAACAGATCTAATGTATGAACCTCCTTTATTTTCTCAAATGCTTCCTGGCATTTGGTTGTCCATTCCCACTCTTTATCTTTTCTCAATAATTCATTAAATGGAGCTCACAAACTGTGCATTCTTGGGACAAAAACGTTGTAATAAGACCTAAAAAACTTTGAAGAGCCGACACATTTTCTCGTGCTGGCATATTCTTTATTGCCTTGTCTTATCTGGGTCGGGACGTTTTCCGTCTTTGTCAATTATTTGTCCTAAGTACTTAATCCTCTCTAAGAAAAATTCACACTTCCATTCTTTTAATTTGAATCCGTAATCCTGGATTCTCATGAACACCTGCCAGACGTGCGGTTTGTGTTCCTCGATGCTCTCGCTTTTCATTAGGACGTCATCGAAATAGGCCATCGCAAAATCTAGACCATTTAACATCGTGTTCATGACCTGTTGAAAAATGGAAGTGGCGACCTTAACCCCGAACGGAAGTCTTAAAAATTTGTATTTTTGTTTTTTGGTTTCATTTTTCTTTGGCGTATTTTTAATGTAAGCCACGCCATTCTGTTCGATGTTTTTCGAATCTTCTCTGACACTCACGAAACGTTGACAATCTTCGGCAACTTGTTGTAAAGTAACGTCGGGCTCGTTTTCAAGCTTGTTGAGTACCCTACGACGTATTTCGGCGTCTTTCTCTGAAATCAAACCCTGGACGAAAATCAGGCATTTAAAATTATTGGTGCTTAATTCTGCCAATTTGAAGTCGTCTCAGTGTTTATTGACTACACTCGCGAAAGTAGTATAATCTTCATCTTCTTTGCGGGTGAGATTCATGCATTTCCAACGCTTGTGGAACAGCGATGTTTTGGGACTGAAAAGTTCTGTTAATGATTGAACTGCGTCTTTAAATTTCAAGTTTTCTTAGGCAAAATATAGTTAACAAACTTAGTATATTCTGCTGTGCCTAATTTCCTGAGGAGTAGGCGAACCTTTTTATGGTCATCCCTATTTGCACAATCCATATTGTATAAGTCTTCGTAACGTTTAAAGTACGAAGCGAATGTAATTTCTTCTTCAGGTGCAAGCGTGAAGTCTTCAATAGCACTCCATATAGCATTTTGAGAAAACGCGTTTTCGCTGTCCTCATTTTGGCTTTTGATGGATATATTATACAAGTGCCTTTGCTCATTCTGTGTTTGAAGGAGCATTTCTTCTAATATTCTGCTTGTCCTCGTTGGAATTTCTCTTGTCTTTCTTGTTACAGCAGTAGTTGTTGTTCCTGTTGGTGTTTCATCAACTCCTTTAAATTCGTCCATTTTACTGCGGTGGTACGTAAAATTAAGAAATGAGAGAGGGAATTTTTTTCTCTTTACCCTCTTAACCAACAATAAGTCTGTTTGACTTGTACGATTCTTTTACTGAAAAATTTAAAAGCGGGAGAGGGGCTAAATTTTTACTTTACCCTATTAGGGAAAACAATAAGTCTGTTTGACTTGTATAGTTCTTTTACTGACTTGTTGAAATGGAAAAATAACAATGTTCATCAGCCTTCTTCCCAACCACTGAATTTAACTTGTAGAAATCCTATTGTTTTGAAGAGTTTTTTTTTTCACTGTCAGTTTTGTAATTAACACTGGATACCATTTTGTCGTAGTATATGATTAGAATTCATTTCTTCACCACTGTTGTAGACACTGGCAAAATTTTTTTTATGATTTAACGTGAAGAATCCTTCGTCGCCAAGATGTTGTGACCAAGTAAATGGTTAAAGAAATAACAAAACAAGTATTGCAGATATATCATATATTAAAGAGTAAGTACAACAGAAGAATATTACACGACTAGTGAGTGTGTGTCGGATGACCCAGCGTTCAATCTATTCGACTGTTCCCCCAAGGACTTCTCTCCTACTAATCTTATAGTAGACGGAAGAGTCCATTATAGACTATTTAGAGGGAGGACATCACAACACAAAGTAAATAATATTTTCACTTTTCTACAGCCAGCGTTCCGAAGTGTTGTTGGAGTATGATAATTCAGTCTCTGGCTTCTCATTTAGTTGTATTTTCTTTTACAATATGGAGAAATTGGAGCCGTGAATTCTGGTTGTATGCACAGGAAGTGGCAGTTCAAAATCATCAATCAGAAAGCCTTCAGCGTCATTTCCAATGAGTTGGAAATTGAGGATCGGAATCTGCTGGTCATTGCTTTGAGCAGGCGATCGACACGCTGATATAGAAAAGGGACTGGTCACTTCTTTACAGCTTGCTTGATCAATATGATTCTTTGACACCTACCACTGCTGTCGAAAAGGAGGCCATAATAGCCTCACCGCTGACCAGAAAATAAGGTTTTCTTCCAATCTACCCTTGTATTTCTCCATCGCCAATTAAAAAAGATAAGTTTGTGAGAAAAGGTGGCAAAAAAGTCCAAACTGCGATATTTCAGTCTACATTGGAGCTTGTGTTAGCTGTTACAGACAGCTTCCAAGGATAGACTCCAAAGTCGTATGCGTGAATTGTGTAAAGGTGCATCGGTCATGTCGGTCTGGGTTGAGAAAAGAAGGTAAAACAATATTAAAGAAGACCCTAGAAAAAAGAAGGAAAAGCAAGCGGGTGTGGCTGCCTCTTCTCATTCAGTTTCTCCATGACTATCACCTAACCGTAACGGCTCCTACCTAAAGAAATCCCATTTCCTTAGCCATCTATGCTATCCATTCTTTTTGACAAGTAAAGTAAATAAATTCTCTTAACTTCGCCTTGGTTCCTCAAAACATTAAGAGTATTATTGTAACTTCTTCAACTCGGGGCGAATCCGACGGTCACCGGCACCAGATGTGACGTCCTCTGTGTAGATATTTGGTCACGGCAACAAGAGTGACCGTTGTCAGCCCATCCCGGTCGTCCAAGATGCACGATGCCCGTGGCTGGTCGCTGAAATGACCGCTTCAATCAAGGTTACACCTTATCCCACGTTGTGAATTCAGATCATAGGGCGGCCAAGCGTCGTCGGGAATACTTGCACTGGCCGGTTCAAACAGGGTGAAGACACACGAGTAATAAAAAAATAATAATGACGCTCGGATAATAAAAATAACTTCTGATTTTATATCGATTCTTGGTACAGCAGCTGGCTTAAAATGTAGGCGCGCTTGCATGCATTCAATTTCTCGTCCCAACTCGTTCCTAGATGGAAGTGACACTTTGGTGATTTTTGGCAACGTTAGGATGGCTGGCTTGGTTAAGTGTGGCACAAGGCTGAAGTCGGAGGTACTTGTAATCTGCAGGAATCACGTGGGTAGTCTCAGCGAGGTGGCCACTCCGCTAACTCGGCAAACTCTGCCGAACTTCTCTCTTCAGGCAAACTGCTTCTGATTGCCTCGCGCTTCGAGGGCATTCGTATTTATGGACTCTTACATAATACCGACATGGGGCAAAAAGTAGTCTGGGGTCTCGGTCATTCCCCCAAATCCAACAAGAGTCCATTGTTCAATTTTGGTGAGATCTCTTCTGCGAGGAACGGCTGCAGGATATCGATCCGCTCACACTTCTTCTTTTACCTATTGGCATCTCACACTAACACTCATTGATGGGCGTTATTAATTCTCCACCACTCTTGGTGTCTTGCCTACACCCGCTACTTTGGCTACCTCTCAGCCAATGGCTTCTCGATTGCTTTGGCGTGGCCTAAGTTACTTAATTAATTAGAAGACTCTATATTTTGGCATTTTGCTTACGTAAGTTTTTTTGTCCCGTTACAAATTATGAACTAAATAAAAATTATCATCTGAATTTTTGCCTACGCAAGCCTTTTCTCATCCAGTCAAAATTCCGATATTTAACACATGGTCCCTCATTGTTCGGCCATTCCTCAAACTTTATTACTTTGTTTACAAAAAAGAGTCCCTATTCCCTACTTCTGGACGGTAGATCATATCTTGCCTATTCCATATTTTGAAACATTTCTTAATGTCCGTCATTAATCACTGCCAAATTAGCATTTTGCGTTTTCATAAATTTAAGAACCTTTTGTTCTCAGTCCCGGATCTTCATGCCATTTCCTTGTCGAGTTTGCTTATCTCTATGTTTTCATAACTGGCACTTTTATGACCTTTCGTAATTATTGTCATAAACTTGCCACGTTACTTTTCCGCAAAATTATTGTTTTCACAATTCTCATTCTTTGAGAATTTAATCTTTCATTGAAATTAAAATCTTTACATGACTATCGGTATATTTGTCGATATGCCTTTTTTTAACCCTTCCTTTCCAGCCACTAGCGTTAAATAGTGTCACATTATCTCTCCAACGATTCCCTTTTCAGGAGACTTTCCATAACTCGCACCTTAGCAAGCGGTCATAAATCAATCTCTTCATTTCTGTTCTCTTTAACAAAATTCTCCACGTGGGTTTAAATTATCCAGATGGCCTTTTCGGCTAAATTCCTCAAAATAATAAAGGCAGCCCTACTTCCTCCCTTAGAATTTATTCACAGAAGAAAAATAAACTTTCTGAATTTAATAAAACCTTGCTTCGTTTCTCGATATTTCCACGGGGAAAATTTGGCGGGGACCTACGGGTTCGGTTTACCCCACATTAAATTCGGCCTTGTACCACATCTGACCGCGTAGGGAGATTAGTGAATGTCTTCAACGTGGAATTCACTTTTCAGTGTGCTTGTCAAACTCTCTGCCACCGGGCATAGAGGAACCCAGATGAGGCTATTCACTGGGGAATTTACTTGCGATTTACTGCGTGACGACTGCGTTAAGTCTCGGGTTTTAACATTATTTGATTTATTTTCAGACCGGTAGAGTTTCAAGTGTTTTACGTTTTGAACTGCAACTACGTCGGCTTTGGCCGCCATCTTTGTTTTTTTCTGTTCTGACCAAGTCATACCAGTTTATTCTTTTTTGTTTTAATTTATTGGTATTTAATTTATAGTTAACATTTTATTTATTATTTCCGTTGTTTGAAAAAATAAGGCAAAAATAAAAGAAAAAAGAAAGGAAAACAGTTTTGCATTTTCCTTTTCTTTTTTTTACCTTTCCCCGATTTTATTTTCGTTTTTATACCTATTTCTACTAAGTCTTGGGTTTTTTTTATAAGTTAATTTATTTATTCTTCATTCCTTTTATTCCTGTTTGATTTATTTGTTTGTTTGTTTTTTATTTGCCTTTCAATCTTATTTTTCGTTGATTGCTGTCGGCTTTGGCCGCAAACCTTTGTTCTTTATTTAATTGACTTTTGTATTTTTTCTTTTTCTTTTGCATTTTAATTTATTGTTTATTTTAATTTTGATTTGACGTGTGAAAAAAAAAAGAAGTCCGTTTTTTTAAATTTAAACGTTTATTTTTTCTTTCATGTTTTTTCAATTTTCTCGGCGGCTTTTTGACGCCCTTATCGCACCCGGCCGGAAGTTACTGCCGGCTACTCAAACGGCTGAAAGCGTCACCACGGAAAACTGAACGAACGCCATTAAGTTCCGGTGACTCAGCGTTTTCAGACATCAAAACACAAAAACAAAACGAAACATAACATACACAACTAAAATAATGACCAGAAACTAATTTATATACACATGGGGCCTAAATGAAACCCATGTGTACATTCAAAAGTAGAAGGTAATTTTTAGTCAATAACCAAAAGACATTGTTAACTAAGCTACGATGCTAACCCCGGCCGACATAAACACTGCCGATTTTTTTTCCACCAAATATCTCGGATCCGGGTTTCAGAGCGATACGCTCCCCACACCGCTGACCACAAGCAGCCAGGTCGAGCCCAGCAGCAGCAGCAATCAGCCAGGGCGAGCAGCAGCAGCAATCAGCCAGGGCGAGCAGCAGCAGCAGCGGCAATCAGCCAGGCCGAGCCCAGCAGCAGCAGCCCACATGCATTCATATGCGATAGCCCTTTTCAGGGCTAACAGCTGCATTCATATGCGATACCCCTTTTCAGGGCTAACAAGCTACATGTTTATGCAATAGTCCTTTTTAGGACTACCTGACCACATGTTTATGCAATAGTCCTTTTAAGGACTACCTGACCACATGTTTATGCAATAGTCCTTTAAGGACTACCTGGCCACATGTTCATGCAATAGTCCTTTTAAGGACTACCTGACCACATGTTTATGCAATGTTTTTTTTTAAGGACTACCTGACCACATGTTTATGCGATAGTCCTTCTGGTTATTACCAAGCTGCATCACTGGTGACCGTCACCCTAAGGACGAACAGGTTGCCTCAGCACTGCCTTGTCTGCCTCTGGTCTGCTGCCCTGAAACAAGACGGTCTTTCGATTGGCACTCCTCGATTTCATATCGATTATTCAAACACAATACCTGTACATACTTTTGCCAAATTGTTGAATAAAATTTGGCTTTGATTTAAAACCCTCGCTTTTGTTATCCTTGCTTCGATCGTATTATCCAATATAAATTTTTCTGTTTGCGGGGTTGATAGCACCTGCTTGACCGTCCCGCAACACCATCTTGAATTTTATTTCCTTTTAGTAAAGTCTTATTTTATTTTATTTTTTTTTACTTTTTCTTTATTAACTACTTAATTGGGCTAGTGTATTTAATCTAAATCTTATTTTGTTCTTTCTTTATATTTTATCAGTTTATTTTTTTTCAGTCTTTGATTTCTTTGCTTTGGTTTTGGCCAACTTAAATTTTCTTTTTGGATTAACATTTATTTAGTTTTTCCAGTCTTCTTTTATTTACTAGACTTTATTCCTTAACTTTATTGCTTTTTTTATCTCTTTTTATAATTTAAGCCGTTTTCGGTTTAATTTTATTTTTTCAATTAGTTCACATACGTAGTTAATCTATATTTTTTTACACTGATTTAACTAGCTTTGCTTTTTATTCTATTTCTTCTTTATTTTATCCCCCTCTCCTGTTTGTACTGTTTACTTTCATTTAGCTTCTTCTATTTTGATAGAAGAAATCAATTTTTATTTTGCAATTTTTAATTATTTATCTATTGATATGTTTTATTTTCCCATCCTCCTCTTCCCCCTCTCCATTTTCTCTTCACAATAATTAAAAAAATAATTCCGCCTGTCTAAAAATGATCGACTCTATCAGAAGAGAACTGTTTAAGACAGCTTTTAAAAATCTACCACCAGGCAAGGACGACTGCTCGGAGTTCCCGGAATTGAAGGGTTCCGATAAAAATAATCTTGATTTTAGAAAGGCCAATAATGGAAAAAAAAGTTGACCCAAAAATTTAAGAAGGCCAATAATAGCCAAAATATGGCTAACAAAATTTGGGAGGCCAATAATACCCAAAAAGTGCCCCCAAAAGCACAAAGACCAGAAATAGCCAGTCGGAAAATTCTATGGAGACCAATATTAGTGAAAATAGTGATGACATTACTGACAAGAATACAAATGCTGAGGCCAGGGAATCGCCCTGTTGTTGGAAGTCGCCCTTACCCCCGAAATGCATAATCAATATTTCAAAATTTTTGGAGCAAGCCAAGAGTTACGTTCCCTTTGTCGCAGAAAGTGGACTCTTGGAAGAAAGAACTGAAGAAAATTGAAAGATGAAGAGTGTCAGTCTTCAGTGTGAAAAAGCGTACACACCAAATTTGTCATACAGTGAAAGACACAGTGGTAAAATCACTGGTCTTTCTGGGAATTAAGCCACTAAAATAGTGAAGGGTGCTGGCTTCTTCATGCAGGACGTATTGCTACCCATGCTGGAAGATTGTGTAAAAGCATCATGAAGCGACTTAATCACAAAAGTTCTAATGTTGCATACAGAGTATGAAGGCAGATATCGGACCAGTAGCAATATTCGAGGTTCCTTCTCAAGTTATAGGGGTAACATCTAGTGCCGTTCCTTACCTTGTATGGCGAGATACTGGGTGATTCCTGTGATAGCCTGACTGTTTGGAAGTAGGGGGCCTGAAGCTGCCGGTCATTGTGACCGCCACAAATTGGTGTGCTGGGGGGGTGTGAGACTGGTTACCTCTCTGCATCCTGCCCAGAGAAGAAGGCCTCTGGAATTCAGGCCCTGGTTGACCAAGATCCCCTCTGAGCAGGTGAATGTTGCTTGATTGTGTGTGTATGCATGTGCGAAAGAGACATGACAGGCTAGAAATTTTGCACTTCCGAAAAAAAAATTGTCATCGCCATTCAGTTGAGATAGAAAAGTTTGTTAAAAGTTTAATTTGGCTAGGAAATGTATGTTCAATGATTCATTTTTTTTAGTTACCCTATTCCTGTTTTTTCCCTTCCCTTAGTTTCCTATTCGATAACAGAAGGTAATGTCCAACAGCAATGTGGAAATATTTCACTTTATTTTTATTTATCTATGTTCGTGACACTATTTAGCTATGATAATTGGCTAACTAATTAACCATAGAAATTAAAACAAGAAAATACTGAGAATGGAAAAGAAGATACCCCGAAATTTTTATTTTTTTCTCAAAGACCCGTAAATTGGCATAGACAGTAGACTCACAGAAAAGCCACATGTGAGCTTTTTGACAAGTGATTAATGTTGTAAAAGAATGCTTGCCGAGAGAAACACGAGATTCAGAAAAAACAAAGCATTGAGATATCAAGTAGGCCATATGGCGGTCATAAAAATTTCAGCCTAAGATGATTTGCCGATACGGGGTAAAGAGAATCAATATTAACTGTCTTCCCAAGATATCATTTTTCTTGAGTGCCAGCAAGGCAGGGCCATATGGCAATGTGTGATTCGTAAAAATATTGGCATGAGAAAATATTTATTCTGATACGGGGAATTGTTATTATTTACTTTCCAAAGTGTTGTCTTCAGGCGCCAACATGCTGAGTAGCAATATGGCGATTATAAAATTTTGGGCATGAGAAAAGATATCGTGGAAGAATCGTGATTTGGGAGATAAGAAATTTAATTTCTCAAGAATCCAAGGGTTCCAGTAAAAGCTAACTTCATGAAGGGACCAGATGGCAGACTTTGACAAGTGATTGATGGGATTTGTAAAGGGTGCTGGTTAAGAAAACTCTGAGTGACCAAAAGATCTGAGAGATTTTAAGTGGCAATTTGGTATTCGTAAAAATTTTGGCTTCTTCTATAGTTTCATTTTCGAGATTTCTTTGCTTTCCTTTGCTAAGTTGTTGAGCAGCTCAATTTTACATAAAATAAAATAAAACACAAACTTATCATAGGAGAGAGCTATTTATTGGGCAATAAACACTAAATATTGCCTATTAAGTGTACATGGATAAAGTCTATACCCAATCGTATTTGATAGAAATCCAAATCACCCATCTGTCTTAGTAAACAAACCTTTTGCCTTTAATTGAGAGACAGATAAATGATGGGAAAATATTTGACTGGGTCTGCATGAAACTCAAAAAGCATTTATTGCCTCAAAATCATCTGAAAAGATACAAGCTTTACATAAACAAATAAGACCCTCTGGAAAAAAACTTGACTAATGAAAAAGTATATTTTTTGAGGAATAATAAATGGCATGGGCCTGGTTGGGTCATTGGCCAGGACAACATAGTAGTTTTTTTATTAGATATGGAGGTTCCTGAGATCATGTTGATCAAGAAAGAGAATCAACCAAAACAGAAATTGAAAACAAAAGTGAATTGCAAAATTTTATTAATCAGGATAATACAGATGAATGGGAAAGTAGTGATGATGAAAAAGACAATAATTCTGAGCCAAAAGTTTGTGGCACTGGAAATATAATGAAATATCAACTGGGTGATGATAAGAAAATATATTTGGTAAACAATGGAATGATCAACTTCAGGATTCCTAGTCAGCTGGGTGTAAAAGAAGCAAAAGTTATGTGCAGGGCTGATAAAGCTTCTACTGATAATAATTGGTACAACATAGAGTACACCCAACCTGAAGATTTGAATGTCTATACTAAGCGAATTATCACCAAACATCACTATAACCTGGCCTATTGTGTTTGCAGGATCAGCTATCTCAGATGGTAGATGTCAAGGGAGACATAGTCAGATCCTTATGGTTCCTGGTCAAATGTCTTTGTGCAAGAGAGTATATTAGCAGACACATCAGATTTAATTCACTTACGGAGGGGATGATATGTGGAAGTCTCATAATATGGAGTATTTGGCAACAGTGGGAATATACTTATATGAAAAATCAGAAAAATTCTGAGAGAGCATCATGAATCCATACAAGAATAATACAATTATAAATTATCAACATTGTACTTATGACATCAACAACTCAAGTCTTGTCTCAACAGTCTGTGTTTGTGGTGGAGGCATATAATGCAGATATTGACATTGCATGCAATAAAACAGTGTGCGGTTCAAATTGGCTTTTTAACTTTATTCACTTGTCTTCAGAGAAAAGACCCAATCTGACTTAGTCTACTCCATCTTAAGCAACAGCCCCTGACATAACATGTCATTTTGTAATAGCTACAACAATATAAAGATTCAAGAGAAATCTTCAAATCTTTTTTCAAAAAAACAAGAAAAAATCAATCTACTGCAGACACATCATCTGATTTAATTCATTTATAGAGTGGCGGGGATGATTTGTGTAACCTCTCAAAGGACATGTATGGACAATGAGCATTGGATTAGTGTATGAACAACTAACATGCTGACGAAGAAAGCACATAAATCCTAGAAAGCACATAATTGTGCAGTGAGGAGCCATATATCTAAAGACACTTATGGACACTCTTTAGCCAAATACCTTGTCAAAACTCCATCAAAAGTGTTTGATTTAAGGATACTGAATGAATAAGAGAGCTGTATGTTTATGGCATATACAACAGAGCATCCAAAATTACTTAAGACTAATTCTCACTTCTTCAAAGTATTTTTGTATCTTGTATCTCTTGATTTGATGGCCAACATAAACTCTAAGCTTGTGTCTGTCTAGATTGAAAAAATCAGAACTAGAAGTCATGTAGAGCTCTACCGATTACTATCATCTCAAAGGGGGTGCAAGCGAGAGAAGAAAACTACAAAATTTTTCTTGCAATCCTCCAACCACCTGAATTCATGTGTACATATACACATGAAGCAGGCTATATGTCAGTTAGACTCAGTGAGGCAATTCATCTGATCAAGTGCGTTCTAACAGAAGTTAATATTCAACTGACAAAGTGGTGGTTTTATGAACTTCCAGTTATGCAGAAGAACCAAAGCATGATTCTGACTCCTCATTCACATTTACTCCAACCTTACAGTATGGAAATTGATTGTGATTCGCTAATTACTGCCCAACGGCGCATTGAAGGATATTGGTAGGCTGTTGGGTCCTCCCTCCATCGGGTTCTGTCATCACAAGTCCTAGCACCTGAATCTGAACCTAAGTGAGAGTCTCATAATATGGAGTATTTGGTAACAGTGGGAATATACTCATCAAAATGAAAAATCAGAGAAACTCTGAGAAAGCATCATGAGACTGTATGAGCATGACACAATTATAAATATTAACATTGTACTTATGACATCAACAACTCTTGTCTCTGCAGTCTGTGTTTGTGGTGGAGGGATGTAATGCAGCTGTCATTGACATTGCATGCAATAAAACATTGTGCGGTTCAAATTGGCTTTTAAACTTTATTCACTTTCAGATGAGCAAAAAGTGTACTATTGTGAAAGTCACATAGCATTCTAATTTGGGGATGGTGTCACAGTATACTCTAACTGAAATATTAGATTTGCAGCAAGAATTGGATCTGTAAACTGTCTTATTAAGACGGAAGTCATCGATTCTGAAATTATTTTATTACTAAGCAAAACATCCCTTAAACAAACAAAAAACTATTTTGGATTTAAGCAATGATAGTGTCATTATGTTTGGACAAAAAATTGATGTTCATTTCACACCAACTGGACACTACTGCATAAATATTAGAGATGGTACTTTTTATAGGAAGAATTACATTAGTGAGGAGCAAACTGTTTTTTTGGTCAGAAAAAGAATGTAATTTTAAAACTGCATAAACAGTTTTGACGTGCATGCTGTGACAGATTGTTGACATTGTTACAAAGCACTTGAACATGTATTCCAGATATTGAATCACTTGTAAGAAAGGTTTTCACAGATTGTGTTGTGTACCATAAATTTAGAAGGCCAAAAGCTAAGTCCATCATTGGCTTTTCTCTTGCAAGTGATCTTAATGAAGTTGAAGCAATGAATTTGCATGAATTGTCATGTAATCTTTATTATTTACAAATCATAGAGGTGTTTAGCAGATTGAGTGCATCTGCTATCATGCAAAAAAGGGAACCTCAAACTATTGTAAGACCCTTCATGAAGTGGATGGCTTTAGTGTTTAATTACTAACATGTATTTGGGATAGTGTAATCCACTATCTACTCCATTGGGCAGTTCACCACTCACATGTGCCCTCCTGATGGTAGTGAAGTCAAACCCATGTTGGAAGTAACAACCACAGGTAGTGATGCATGTAATCTGCATGAAGAAAAGACTTGATCTGACTTAGTCTACCCCATCTTAAGCATAATATAAAAAAAAAATCAATCTATTTGCTTGGAGAAGTTATGTCTGATCATATCAGCATCCACCTCTTTTGATATTTTGACGTGTTGTTTTCCCTTGGAGATCTTGATCTTCATCATTCTATGTTGCATTCATGGTATTCTTCTAATGTTACATCTTTGTTAAACATTTCAGAATCCTCTTGGCTCTGTTAATCATCCATAACTATATTTTCATTTGTCTCATCCTATAGGGCCAGATTTTGTTGTTAGTCTGCAAGATCATAACTGCGAATGCCTACAGGAAACTTTGTTCACCCCCTCCTCTTCATAATCCTTTTGGACCCCTAATTTGTATGGGCTACTATACTATTTCCATTTTTTTTTTGCTATATTGGCCGTGTTGTTGCATGTTTGCTTTATAAAATTGTACCATGATTCCATTTATAACTGACCTGAGTTGGCATAATTTGTTGTTAAGTGATTTAAACTGGTAAATAATAAAGAGAGGCATTGTGTGAAAGATGATAAACAGGAATTACATAGATACTGACAAGGAGTTATACCTTAAGTTTGTTTTATTGTATATGACAAAAATTTATGGTCTTCTGAAATTTTGTTAGTTTGTTCTGTGAAATTAGTTTTTAGGAGAGACAAAGAAATTATGATAGTTTGTCTGGAGTCACAGTGAAATTCTTAACAGAAATCACAGCAACCAATCATTGTAAAATCTGGTTACTTTCCAACTGCTAATGTCTACATGTGATAGCTATGAAGATCAACAATACCTTCAAGAATACAATGTTTTTGGGACTGATCAATATGAAGAAGGGGTTCATAAAAGGATTTGAATTAATAAATTCGCTACAAGTCTTCCTTATATTTAACTTTAAAAGCCTGGAAATATTTGCACAACTTTTGTTATAAATTCCCTCATTATAGGTAATAGGTACAAAAATTGCAAAATTAATATTAACCTTAAAATGGTCTTAAAATGTATATATGGGATTTCTTGTCAAATGCTTTGAGATTAAAAGAAACATTACCTCACCACACACACAAGAAATGATTGGATATAACTAGAACTGAAAACAGGAGTGAAATCACAAAGATTCATGTCAAATCCAAACTACAAATTTTCCTTTTTGAATTTATCCCCCTTGAGTTTAATGCACTTCCCCATCCTTCTCTGCCAGACCTCTTAATGGTTTCCATACTTGGAAAAAGGGTCCCCTTAAGCTTGGGGAAAAGGAAAAACTCACATGGAGCCAGGTCAGGTGAGTAGGGAGGTTGCTCCAGCTGTGTTCTTAGTAAGAAAATGCTGGGTGCTCAGTGCATTGTAAGCTGGCAGGTTGTTCTGCAACAATTCATGCCTCTGAATGAAGCAAACACTCCTTGTAGATATGCTGGTTGATTGTCTGGCCCTGTAACAAGAACTCTATGTGGACGATGCTCCACATCATCGAAGAATATGATCAACACAAGTTTGACTTTGGACTTTGACTATCTTGCTTTCTTTGGCTTTGGTGACTCCAGGTGCTGATGCGTGATCTCTTGGTGGTACTCAAAGATCCATGACTCTCCCTAGAAAGTCTGATTCAGTTTCAAGACACCTGAGAATGTCCTAACACAGCTTAGGCACCATCTTTGAGCAAATCTTCCACATGCCCAAATCTTTGGTTATAATCTTACAGTCACTGTTGCTGTTCATACCCACCTCACTTGCGATCTATTGAACAGTCAGCCAACGATCGTCATGTACCACCTGCTTCACATTGGCCTCCATCTTGCTCATTGAAGGCCTTTCGCTCATGGGGTCATTTTCCATGTCTCCCTTTGAACCTCCTGTGCAACTCGAAAACCCAGAAAAATAACATTGTCTCATCTCTGTACACTTGCTGCAGTAGTACAATAACATTTGATGTAGTTTTTCCCAGACAGACCAGAAACTTTAGTTTGGTTTGTTGCTGTGTCCATTGCTTGATGATCTAAAATTGAGCTGTTAATAAAAGCACATGAAAAAACATACAATGGCTTCAGGCTGCTGAAATCGCAGTTATATACTCCCCAGATATTACTTCATATCGTGATGCAACCTGCTAATCCATACCTCACTAATGCCTGTTATTTTTCCAATACATCACATGATTAGTCTTTGTTTCCTTCTTTTCAATTAAATTTAATTCCATTTGATTGATTAACAACATACAATTATGGGTCATTTAATGCTGAAATTTAATTTTCTTGGGAGTTTTGACTGATCAATTGTTTTAATGGCCCAAAATTATGTTTTAGAGCCAAATTGATTGTGTTGCAAACATTTTATAGTTTGTCAAGTATGGATGAGATTAAATTATATAGTTTTTCAGATATGGTTGAAATAAATTTTATACTTTTGTTAGCTATGGTTGAAGGAAATTTTTTCTCAAGTATAGAAGTTTTATTGTTTGCCAGGTATGGTTTAAAAGTTTTGTTTGTCAAGAATTATTGAAGGTAGGTTTTTTGTTTCTGTAAGCACTTATAAACATTTTTTTAAATATTTTATTGTAAAGTCCAATCTAAGAATGTTTCTTGAAGGCATATGATGGCAGGAAGTTGATTCATTATGAGCAGGAGTAGTTCATTTATGTTTGCTTTTAGGCCTCAACAATTCCACAGTGTTGTAACTGGGAACTAAGGAAACAGAAGCACCATTTCAGCCATTGTTCAGACACAGAAGTATCATGTTGACCATATTGTTATGTGAATAAAAAGCAGGACTATCACTTCTGCCAACAGAGAAGTAATCAGACTAAACTGTGCTGTCATTATTACAGAACCCCTTACCAGGTTGTGACATTGTGGCAACAAGAAAAGATTTTTTTTTCTTCACAGAAATATGTCAACATTTGGATTTTTAGAAACTGGAAATATTTCTTCATACCTGAACCACTTGGAACAGTTTTTCTGAGCAGACAAAATAGCTTGGGGCCAACAACCAGAGATAAAATGTAGAGCTATCTTACTCAGCACCATAAGTGAAAAAATGTAAAGTCTTGGAGGATTTAAGTGCATTAGAGAAGCCAAGTAATAGAACATTTGAGGAAATTAAGCATTTGTTGCTAGAACACTTCAAGCTCAAACACCTTGTCATCGCAGAAAGTCACAGGTTCTATAATGTCAAACATGAGGAGTGTGAATCTGTTTCAAATTTTTTTTGTTCAGCTTAAACATTTATCATTGATGTGTGAATTTGGGATATAAAGAGCATTACGGGACAAATCTGTGTCCAGGTTAGTTAATGAGAACATCCAAAAAAGACTTATCTGAGGACATGTCATTTGTAAATGCTTTTAAAGAAGATCAGGTACTGATGTGGCAGCATTAATAATAGAAATATGAACTACATATACAAAATTTCTATGGAAAGTCAGAGCTCTATGAAGTGTCAAAAGAGAAAAAAAAATTGTCTTGGGTGTAAGGGAGAATGGTACAAAAAACATGTACAGTGTCCAGCATGGGGTAAAATTTTTTTTAACTGTCAAAACATTTTTCAGGACAGTGCAAAAATAAACAGCGAGCAAAGTAGTCATAATACATGCAAGAACAAAACACACCAGGATATATCATTATATAGGGTTACTTCCAATGCACCTGAACTTTATGTGTGTAAACTAGACTTAAATGGGATCAGTTGTAAAAGGGAAATTGACACCAGGTGTTCATCTTTGTTAAGTGAAGAGCAGCAATTCAAGAAACTATCTAAAGCAATGTTTTCTAAAAAAGGCTTAATACAAAGATTGCATACTTATTTTTTGCTTGCTCAGTTTATATTTAGTGGGTGAAATGTCCATAATTTCTAAGCTCTCTGGTTTGTCAGGGTTTCATGTCATGTTCTTTGGAGTTTTTTGTTTCTGCTTTTTTACTTCATCTCTTTTTCCACTAGGTTCTTTTGGCATGCTTTATCTAGATGATGACCATTCCCTTATTTGAGGGAGGGGGAGAGAGAGAGAGAGAGAGAGAGAGAGAGAGTTTTGTTCATCTATGTCCATTTCTCTTGATTCTCCAGTGATGTATTGGGTTGTGTTATTTCTTTTATGAACCTTTTCTTTCTCTTGTGAATGTTTGGCAGGTTCTAGTTCTTGAAGGTTTTTTGTACTTTAAATAGGGATTTTCAGAGTTATTTTTTCTGTCCTTATAGATTCTTTTTTGTTTGAGGTTGACAAGATAGAACTTGTTTTGACTATGAGTGTTTGATCTGTGTGTGGTATACTAAATTTTAGTAATTTTAATTTTTTAATCTGGTTTCTTATTGTGTTGCTCTCTTGTATATTTTGGTGACTTCTTATTTTAGTAATATTTGTGTATGATATTGAAAGTGAGTCAGTTTCGATCTGTTTTCTAGCTTCTTGGAACAAAGTGTTTTGTGTGTATTTTATTCTTAATATTTCCCTTTTTCTAGCTGTTACACTCTTTACAATCTGCTGAGTGATTTTGTTTGCAGTTTGGGCACAAAGGAGGCCTTTCACAGGGCAACTATTTATGGTCAGTCCGGAATTCCATTCACCCTGATTCAGCAAGGCTGCACAGACAGTATAGTCAGGTCAAAAGTGGACACAAGTACCCGCATTCCCCCATCATCTCTACCTAAGTATATGGTGCAAGGATTCACAGCCATTTTGTAGGCATTCCCTTTCATCTCAACTAGCACTTGCCACTATATGACTAGCTGACTGGATTGGATTGGGCCACCCTATCCCAGGTTGGGACTAAAATAGCATGCTGTGGAACTCCTGGCCATTTTATACTAGGTCAGGAGTTACTCATTGTCGCCACCCATGGCAAACAGGTTTTTCCATTGAGGGGAATTTATATTTTTTGGGAATCAGTTTTCATGTGTGAATTGCAATTTTATAGATATTTTTGTATAGACAGGTAGTTTAGGCATAGCATTTTGTGTAAACAGTTTATAGATTCTGATTTTTGTTGGTAATTTAAAGGTAGCTATTTTTTTTCAATAGATTCTATGGAAAAATTATATTATTTTTCTTGAAAGCACCATCCTAGGTATAAGTGGATAGGTTGTAGGCTTATCATATCAGCTGATAGCTTGTAGGTGACATTTCTTCATATAAACAGTTTCTAATCCAGTCTGCTTCCTATACTATGCCTGTTTGTAATTAAAGGTCATATCCAAGATACAAGTGAACTTGTTTTTTGTGAAACCCAAAACAAAGAAAAGCATTATGTACCAGATCCAGTATAGAAATAAAGGAATACTACTGATCTTGACATGCCGCACTTGGCCAAGGTTTAAAGCAGGCATGTCAAACGCAGGGCATATGGAAGGCTGCACCTGCTTAGTCTTACATTAATCACAGCTAGTGGTAACTAAACTTTAAATACAAAATACTTACAATACAAGTTAGTACAATTTAATCATTTTCATGTTGTCCTGATGATTGACATTTAGACAAACTATTCTCAAAATATCAAGTTGGAATGTCTGTGTAGATCCCACTTTGATCAAAGATGACAAATGTTCATCAGTTTATCTGGTTCTGTGAGACATTTTTGTAGCCTTCATAAATTAAAATAATTGCTCACAGGCATATGTGGAACCAAACATCACCATAATCTTTGTGGAAATTTTCTGAAGTTCTTAAATATCTGAGGAACGTATGAAAAAAATCCAGGTACCCCTACTTCTAGGTACTTTCCCTTGAGTCTTGAGTCAGTCTGCATTTCCAGTAGTACAATCTGTAGACGTTCCTCTATCTGAGCAACATCAAAAGTGAATGGTACTGAGAATAATGCAAACTGATCTTCACAAGATGAAAAATCACAAAATCTTAGCTGAAATTCCTTTGAAAGCATTTCTAGGTTACTGTCATACTTAGCAAAGATAAATACAGACTCAGTATTGGCAGTTTTTTTCAACTCCTTGCACATAGGAAAATGAATCAAGTTTTCATGTGACAACTAAGACTTCAAATTTTGCAACGAAACATTTGATATCATCATATAACTGAGTGATGAGCTTATTTGTACCTTGTAATTTCAAATTAAGATCACTTAATTGGGGAGTAATATCCACTGAAAAAACTAGATCTTGGAGCCAGCTTTCATCTTTCAATTCATCTGTGCTTTGTCCCTTCATCTCCAAAACATAACAATTTTGTGTCACAATAATAAAATCTTTTCAGTACTTTGTGACATGAAAGCCATCAAACTTCTGTGTAGAATGGGACATTTGTAAACGGATTATTCATGTCTTCCAATAACTGGCTGAACTGACAGTGATGCAGAACACAAACTCTGATATAGTTCAATGTTTTTGTGACAAAACTTAACACATGATCTAATTTTAAAATCTTAGAACATAAGTTCTGTTGATGAATTATACAGTGAAAATGCTTGAATGTTTAATCTGGATATATGTTTTCTATTTATGTACCTAACTTGGCAACAACACCATTATATCTCCCAGCCCTATTGGCAGCACCATCAGTAGATAAACACACACATTTACTCAAATCAAGGCCATACTTATGGAGAAGCTGTACAACTTTCTCAAACATGTCTCGGCTTGTTGTAGTATCATTCATTGGGACCAGTTCAATTAGTTCTTCATAAATTTGAAATTCATTGTCACAAGCCCTGATGAAAATGGCGAGCTGTGCTATTCCAGATATGTCCACAGTCTCATCCAGAGCAATAGAAAAATTTTCAAAACTTGCTGATAAAGTCTTCAACTGTCGACTCAAATCACCTGCCATTTCATCAATCTGTTCAGCAACAGTGTTCCTGCATAATGAAATGTCTTGAAATAAGTATGACCTCTCTGGATATACAATTTCAGCTGTTTTTACAAGATATCGCTTTATGAAATCTCCTTCACTGTAAGATTTTCCACTGATGGCGATCATTTTGCAGAGTTCAAAGCTTGCAGTAACAGAATTAACATTGCCTATCTGAATTTTTGTAAAACAACTGCTTCTGTGTTAACTTTGAATTCCTTCACTTTTGAAACATGCATATCTCCATCATATTTATCATAAGATTGATTGCTTGTCTCATGTCTTTTCACATTATATTCTTTTGGCATTGCAATGCAGTGGTTGCAAATCAAACAGTTTATCTTTCCATTAACAGTGGTACAAAAGTAATGTAATTCCCACTTTCTTGAAACATGCATCCTTCAGATATTTTTCTCTTTTTACAAGATGGAGTAGAATTCGACATTTTTAAGGCAAAATATTACAAAATTATGAACGTTTTCACTTTACATTTGTTCTTATTTAGTTGTCAAGGAGGATCGCATGATTAACCAAAAGTTAATAGTTGCTGACATTCGAAAACAAAAAACCATTGTGATAGAATAAACAATCTAATCATACCAATTGAAAGAATCTCACTGTTTTTAATAATTTGCATTACCAACATAGACAAAATTCTCTATATAACACAGCTATAGAAACCTTTGTGAGGGCTGCCAAGATGCATGTAAAAGGCCACAGGCAGCCTGCCAGTTTGACACACCTTGTTTAAAGTGTCGGTATCAAGATATAACAGTTCATGTGTTGAGAAGAGAAAACCGGCTAATATTGAGAGAAAGTTACTGAGAAATGAAACAGATTTACATTAGGTTTGTATCAAATTGATTTCATCAAGTTTCTCGTTCCTTTTTCTTACACATGCTTCTCTTTTAGCAAAAAAATTCTTTACATGTGCAATTTTGACTTTATATTCTCCAGTTAACTTCCCTAGACCTAAACAATTCAGTCATGTACTGCCGACAACTCAAACCTAAAAATAAAGTGAAATTAAAACAGGAGCTAATACAAAAAACCATGATATTCAACCATAACTAAATCCAAGATGGCAGACATGATGTAAACCTCCTGTTACCTTTCATCAAAGAAGATGTACAGCAACTAGATGAGCGATTTAACCAAAAAAATGATTTTTTCCAATTTCATCTACACACTGGAAACCACGGCAAAATATTTTTATGAAACTGAAACCATTCAGTATAGTGCTATTACTACTAAGTGACCATACCCGAGGAAACACGTTTGAAAAAAAACTTTCAGATTTGAATAAAATTAAATTTTGTCAACATTTGTACTAATAGTAGGAAGAAAGATTGAACAAAAATATGATAAAATATGACTTTTAAGAAATAAATGTAGGAAGAAATCTATTTGTTTACATTTTTAGCATTGAATATTTTCAAATGAAAAAAAATGTAATACAACAAACAATACGACATTGCATGTCAGAAATCTATTTTGCATTTTAGCATAAAATCTTTTTAAATAAAAAAAAAAAAAGAAGGAAATATGATATGATGTCAGAAATCTATTTGTTTCAATTCAAAATTGTAAAATAATTTTTAAGATGTTTCAGTTTCAGAGTTATCTAAAAAATAAAAAATATCAGTTATCAAAATGATGTCTAAAAAAATACTTGTGGTAAAAGTAAATAAATGAAATCAGCAAAATGAAATAGTAGGAAGTAAAAATTTTAAGAAAGTAGCCAGTTTTGTTTTAATGTTAAATATTACGAAGTCAGATTTTTTAAATTATTTTATTTTTTGACTTTATAAAAGCCACTTCATAAACTGTCTTTTATGTCTTTTTATTTCTTAGAAAGAAAAATGCTAAATTAAAAACCAAAAACCAACCTGAAACCAAGGTATCATGAAAAAAAAAAAAAATGAAATTGATACTGAAACACAAATTTCCAAACTGCCCAACTCTAACAGCAACAACGATGGATTCATTAGTCACATTGAAGTTAAATTTGAACATCCCTAATACTTGCCTATGATGTCATATTTTTTCAAGCAGAAATGTAAATTCTAATTTTCTGTTAAAAATGTGAAAGTTGAAAAGCAAATTGACTTCATTTTTGTTGAAGATTAAGGCCTGCATGTATACAATTTATGGATACTGACTGAAAGAGTGAGAGATCCAAATATTATTATATTCCAAACCCCCATTTAGCCCAACACCTACTTTATAGCTGAATGCTTATATCTTTTGCAATACAGATAAGTGAATGAATCCATCAACAAATTCATGACCAGACTAAAGCTGAAGGAGCAATTGATTGAACAGCTCATTATTGGAACAATGCTGGTATGAAAAAAGGGCTGCTGACCAAGGATGAAAACCTCACATTTGATCATACAGTTGACATGGCAAGAGTACAAGAGACAACCATCAACAACTGGGTTCAACTACAAGAAGAACAAAGTCCTCAAGTAAAAGACATACACCAAGTCAAGAAACAGCAACCAGTCAAGTACTGTGCTACACACCACCTACTATGCCACTGCCTAGCTTACAGTAGTATGTGTGAAAATTGTGGGAAGAAGGTATATCAGCAAGGCACAGAACACCAGTAACTTGACAATGGTAGCAGCTTAAGCTAGGGTACAGGGAATTGACATGGCCAGTCAAAATTAAATGCCAGACCCTGTGCTACATACAAAGTTTAACAATCTGTAAATGAAATGATAAACCTTGACAAAAGCTTCAAAGATTTGTTTGATTCTGTAATCATTAATGCAGTCAATGAAAGAGACACAAGATATGAAATATTTGCCAAAATCAATTATCAAGCAAAATAGCAGACCACAAGCAGTATTTCTAAAAGCCAAAATTGGTACTGGAGCATATATTTTGGTGCCTGTTCCCAAAGAAGAAATAAAATAAAATCAGTACTGGAGCACAAGGTAATTTATTAGCCTAGCCCATTTTTTGGTGTATGTTCCCAAAGAATGATGACAGGAAACCCACTGCCACATTCTACCAAAATGTTCTCAGCTAACCTAATTACAACACAAAAATGGCTTAATATAATGTTATCACAATTCTATGCAGCTTTAATGGAACTGACTTTTTGTATCTAGTTCAGAAGGTGCTGCCATTATTGGATTGCCTACATAGCATCAACTCAAAACAGGCAATCCTCAATTATGAAGGTAAAACCCCTACAACTGTTCTAGGTATGTTGAAGATTTGGTTTCAAACTACCCAGATTTCAGGACATTGGTCACTTGATATTGTAACAATGCTGTTGATCCAAGTGTATGAAGATGCCCTACTCACTTCAAAGACACAATAAAAGCTGAACTTGATGAAATGCAAAGTCTCTAGGTCATAATCAAAATGGCAGAACTGACAGATTGGATGCCAAGCCTAATCTACAGCCACAATTCCAAAAGAAAGAAGAAATCACCCATAATATTTCAGAAGCAAGTGTATTTTCCAAACTGGACACAAGGCATGTTAGTCCATCGATTAAAGTAAGCTTGCAACATTTAACAACCTATTTGGCAGATATAAGTTTCTGAGATCGTCATTTGAATTCAATCTAAGCCAAGATGTCTTTCAGCAAATTATGAACGTGGTCATTGAACACTGCTCAGACACAGTTGATATCTCTGATGAAATTAGTGTTCAGTAAAACAGAAGATCATGATGTCAACCTACACAATCTCATGACAACAGCACATCAATATGGACTAGCATTTAATCAAAATGTGAGATATTGAGATACCTAAAGATTGTAAACAACTCTAAGAATTTCTTGGGATAGCAACCTCCATAGGACCATTTACACCACTTCAAAGACGTAATGTGCAGTGAAGTCATGCCTATAACATTAACCCAAGGCATGACTCTATTTTAAGGGTTAACACATCTGCAAAAGGACTTTGAGACAGAGTACTTCAAAATGAAAAACCCACTGCTTTCACATCAAAATCACTGAGTGAGACTGAACAGCATTATGCGAACATTAAAAGGGAAATGCTTGTCATTGTGTTTGGATGTAAATATTTCTGCATGTACTTATAAAGGAAATTTCATAGTAGAATCTGCCCATAAACCTTGGAAACTTGACTTTATGCACAGTTTTGTAGATAAACCTTCTTATAGTCATACCTGATAATACAAAGAAACCACAAACTTTTGCCATGCAATGTTTAAATCCAATTCAAGTGTGACTAGATACCATTGAGAAAATTAAGTTGCATTAAAAACATTTTTCTTTCAATATTTGTAGAAACAAAGAGTTACTACTCACCCACCCATCATAGTTATTTCAGGTAACAAAATATCTGTGTTTATTCTAAACTGCATCCTTGAAAGGTAGAACATTAATAAGATTATCACAATTTTTGATAATCAGCAGAGAAAAAAAAAGTAAAATTGTGCATGTCATTCTTAACAAAATCCATTTATTATTTGAATATAGCAGTAATCACATGCATATCCAATGAGATGAAACATATCAGCCCTGGGGTGAAGGAGGAAGTTTTCTCTGCTACTGCAAGATGAAAGGATTTCAAAAAGATTCTGGTTTAATTTTCACATTTGTCTTTTTCATATTCAGAATCAAAAATAGAGTAGCAGATTTTCTTTTGTTATTTCAGAAAAACATTTATTGATAATGCAGTAGAAATTGTGCAGGTCTCGCTTCTTACCAAAAGGGAGTTCGAGTTTTCCTGAATGCGCCATAAGTCTGGTCTGAAGCCATTCTTTGTATAATCCTACAAGGAGGGCAGTTAATGAACCTGTGTTCAGCTGAAATTTGTCCCTCACGGAAGATGCTGCCAATCAAAATAGAAACCAAATCCATTCACAGACACACAATTTATCGCTTTCTCTGCAGTGACTGCCATTTCATGGGTGCCACCTAGCTGCACAAGAATCAACTACAAACACTCTGGCTGTCAGACTTGTATTAAAGACAGCATTCACATACACAGAAAAATTGAGCAGAAAGCAAGCAACTTAATGTTGGTTTTAGAAGTTAGGGAAAGAAGAGGAAGAACATGTTGTCTATTGTGAAAGGTATAAATAAATTAAAAAAAAAAAAAATATATATATATATATCAAAAGAGAATGACAATGAAGGACCAATAATGTTTTGGTCACCTGTCTTTTACTTTGTTATGCACACATTATGATGCCTCAGAGGCTGATATACACACTTCATAGCGGCCAGAAAGAGTTTGAACAGGCAAGAGATTTAAAAGTAGCTTCAGTGGTGGTTTTGAAAGAGTTGATTAATGCAGTCAAACTACAAAGAAGAGGAAGAAGAAAGTTTGAATGAGAATATTCAAATGAGTCACATATTAGTGATTACCAGGGTGAATAATCAATATCAAATAATGTTCATAGTCAAATTAGTGTTTTACTCAAACCCCCCAACCCTATTTTTATTCACATTATTTTTAACCCCTGCATTCTGGCTTTCATTTTGAACTAGGGGGAAATAAAGGGCCTCTTCTGATGAGATGTTAAAAATGGCAGTAGAGAATGTCTCCAGCTTTCATCTTTAAAAAGTCTGTTTATCCAGCTATTTCAAAATGGTTGACATATTCAGTTGATGATGATGATTAGGATGATGGTGATGATCATGAAAATGAATGAGGAGAAATCCAATAAGAATTTGCAGAGAATTGCTGAACATTGGGTAGTGATGATGATGGTTGTGGGAATGCATTTAGCCCCCACACCCCATGCCTAGAAATAAAAAAGCAGCAAATCATTTCAAAAATTATCTTTTAAAGAGTTGATATGAGCGCAAATCTTGAGGGCAGGTCCAAGTTTCATGTTCATAGCAGTCATTAAATGGTCTTCTTTCAGTAGAAGCAATGCTTGACCATCAATTTCTTGAGAGCGAAATTCTTCAGCATATGCAGTGCAACCTGTCATTGATTTGATAAAATCAAACACCTTCTGAACCTGAAAAAAGTCAAAATAAAAACAAAGCTTATAAGTGCGTTTTATTTAAGTATTTGCTTATAACTCATTTTTTATCTTTTTAAGAAAGCCATTTTATTTTAAAGAAACCAGGAGGATACAGAGATAGAAAATTATAGGCTATATTGAAACAAAATAAACAATATCTGTAATAACAAAGAGCTTCTTAGTAATATTAGTGTAATCTATATCTATAAATGGCATTCTGTTAGTGTGTCTGTGTGTTTGTCAACTTGTTACTTCATCCTGAGCAAACCGTTCGTCCAATTGGCATAAAAATTCACACACAGATCAGAAATTTACGGCATTCATACTTGACGTCTTCGGATTTTTCGAATTGTTCCTCCAACTTTGGAAACAAAATCAATAAAACCGATAGGGGGAAGTATATTGATTCGAAAAAAATTAATCAGTTTTTCAGTGATAGTTTTCACGAATTACTAGTGATATCCACCAAACTCACGTTGAGCAATGTCCTTACTTATAGTTTTGAGGTGGTGTTCTTTGTTTTTAAAAATTGATATCAGTTATTGGAAAAAAAAAACAAAAAAAACCGATAAAATCGATCACTTTGGGACATCCAATTCAAATCCAATGTAGCTGATTTTTGGCTCCGTTTTTCGCAAACTGCAAGGAATTTCCACGAAAATCATGTTGAGCATTAGTTTTATCAACAGTTATTAGTTGCTGACCTTTTTCTTCAATATCGGTATCAATTATCGGAAAAAAATCGATAACATCATGCCACTTTTGACTTTCAAAAACTGTCTCCAAATGTAATGCCCTGTATTCCCTTGGATCTCATCAGTATGGCTGGGGAAGGGGTGCAGGTAGTCTGTGCCCTGGAGTGGTCACTCTAGTTTCACCAGCAAAGGACTGAATTTTAACCAGAGTTATCTTGTGAGATAAATGAATACCTACTGATGCTGAAGATATTAACCTTTACACAAAGCCTTTTGCTCATTCCAGATTGGAGGAAATTAGCCATACTCTAGGGTTATCAGTGTTGGTCACAATGGAATATAAACCCCAAAATAGTTCTATTTCAGATTATTATTCTGTTAACATCATGTGCTTGTACCAGACACCAGTCAAATGCTTTGTGAAGGAACAATAAGTGAAAGATAAATTTTAATTAAAAAAGCCCAAGGGATTAACAAAACAATTTAATGAAGAATGCAGCAAGAATATTCACACTTACTGTCCATTTTGCAGGATGTGTAGTTGGCGAGTCTCTGCCCACTTCATATTCTGTAGGCTGAGCTGGAGATGTAGGTGAGCTGCTGCTTTCATGGCTGCTATGAGAACTGCTTTGCTCTTCTGGGGGCAGCTGGTCAACAAAAATAAAAACAATCAGCACAGAATTTGTTCAAAAAAAATTAAGAAACATTTCTTTGGAGAAAATTTTTTCAATTGTCTACTACAAAAAAAAAAAAAAAAGTTAAAAATAGTAGAATTAAAAAGAAGTATGTTGAGAGCTGAATTCCCTTGTATTTCATGCAAAGATATGCTGTGAGAAATGTTAGAACAAAGTCTTTCATAACATTTATTTCTCATTTCAACTTTTATTTAATTTGTTAATAAAATAGGAATTGTTAATATTGTTTTTATTATAGGGTATAATAAAAACTGTTTCTAAATAGAGAATAATCATATTTCTCACCCGAGATGGAATTTTGTAAGAATGTCTACCGACACGTCCAGGGCGCCATGTTTTGCGTACTTTTAATGCAGCTTTCCTTCGTTTCACATATTTCGGACCAGAACCTTGAAACAGAAAAATTTTCTTTTAAGGAGATAATTTATAAGTAAACTTGTTCAATGATTTTACACAAAAAAGACATCAAGTGTGCAGTTTTTAAGGTTTTATTAAAAAGTAAGAAACACACACACACACACACAAAAAAAAAAAATCAATGTGAGAGAAAAAAATCTGCTCATAATTTTATTGAATGATTAGATTTTATTTCTTTAAATTTACATTGATTCTGCCACATCTGTTTTAAGTGGCATCTCTTTTTGCACAAGAACGATCCAAAAGTAACGTCTTCAATATATTTATACAGAAACTACAACAGCTACAAAAAGCATTGCACTGTTGGACAGCGCAAGTTTTGTGTTTGTCAGTTTTTCTGCATGGAAAAATTCAATGATGCACATCTGCTTCATACATACTTATGCCATTTTGCCACTCTGCTGCTATATGTAACAAAGTAAGAAAAATTATGGCTTACTGGTTGGAAAGTTCAACCTCTACTGCCATACCACCTAAACCTCTCTTATTCCACAGGACAAAATAATAAAATAGGAGGCATAATTTTCGGAGCAACTCAGACATCTCCAAGATACGAATTACTGGCCACCAGTAGAAGGATGATAGTCACCCAACAAGCAGTCATTTTATTCTACTGGTTTCCAGAGTTTTGCAAATAACATTGGTGCAGGATTTTTGACTGACTATTTTATAATTGGCTCTCGGTTAAAAAAAAAAATCATTTGGAAGAGACATTTTCATTTTGTAATCTTCTAATTTGAAGAACATATAATCACCATCTTCTGAAATAATAGAAGAGATAATAATTCTCTTCAAATTTATTTTTGCCATATTCTCAATAGATTTGATAATTGATGATTCTGTTCAAGAAACAACACTTGTTTCTTGTATTTAATTATTAGACACTTTTTTCTCTCTCACTTTCTAATCATCTTGATAATGTTTAAAACTCAGCACATAAGCATCTACTTTACTGTCAGGCACATAAGAATGTTTTTTTTTGTCTTTTTTTATGAATGTTGTTAAATATCGACATTTCTTCTAAAAGCTGTAAACAAATAGTGAAAATTAAAATAGGTCCATTTTTGAAAGAAGAGGATTTCTGAAATTTCATTGCTAAGCTGTATTTTTAACTCATGCAGGATGGTTGAAGAAAGAGAGAGAAAGTAAGAATAAAGTTGACAATAAAAGATTAAATTGGACCCGATAAACTTTTCTTGTATTTCTTTTAAAACAGATTTAAAAAAAAGGAAGCAATTAGCAGAAATTTCACTGGAAATTTGATACTCATTTGTTGTTAGATGAAGAAAGAGTTAACTTTATGGTAGTGCTTAAGATTGTGAATACAATATGAAATTTGAAAGAAATTTTGCCTTCTTTTTCATTTTTAAACAAAAATAAATGGGAAAGAACTGAAAGGAAAATTAAATTTGAAATTTGATATAAATACTAAAAGAAAATTGATGTTATGGCTGGGTTGATTTGTTTTAAACTAACTTAAAAAAATATTAAAAAAAACAAATCTTAGAAGTTATCAACAAAGCAAGAAACAATAATGATTTTCTTTTAATTGTAGCTACAAGTAATACCATCTATCAATATGAGAAAAAAAAAAAAGGAAAAAAATCGAGACAAAAATGATGTGAAGGAGCAGCACTTACCTGAACTCATTCTCTTGTCCACATTTGAAGAACCAAGAAGACCTGAAAAATATGAATGTTCACTGAAACACATTGCAATGAATTAGTTATGGAAATTCAGAGATAAGTTTTTTTTGTTTTTTTTTCTTTCAAATGGAGACATGGTCTCCTCTTCTTCCTTGCTGCCAAAGAGAATTTCTGTAACACTTAATGATCAGTTTTTGAGAGGAAAAATATCTACTCAAATTAAACAAAATGATGAAACCAAGCAAAAAAAACTGACTTGAATGAAATGAAAAATTCACAAAATATTGAATACAAAACATTATTTTAATAAGTACAGATAGTAATACTTTATGAATCTACCAGGGGTGTATATAAAGTTGATTACCCCCACTCTCAAAATGAGAAAATCAAAGGAAAAATGAAAAAAGGGGTAAAAGTAAAAAGGAAAGAGAAAATATTTTGTAATATTGTGTAGCGGATTAAAGTAGGGATACAGGATAACAGATTAAAAATGGATTCAGTGGGACAGGGGAGCAAACTCCATCTGGCTCATACTTCAAGGAATTTGAGGGAACAGGGTTAAGAGTCTAGCTTAAAGCTAAAATTAGCTATACTGTTAAATAGTTAATTTGTTGTTACAGTATGAGTATATCCAAACTCTTATCAAGGATGCCAAATGTAAATTTCAAAAGTCTTGGAAGAGAGGAAATATGGTGAGGAAAGAAAAAAAAAGGTGAATTGTTGCAGATGGAAAAGGAGGTAGGGAAATAAAGTTGTGCCAATTATATACACTCCTGGAATCTTAATTCTATTTTGGCTAAATATGTAACAAATTCCTAAATAACCAGTTTATATTTGAATTAAAAATAAAATAAAAATCTGTTAAAAACAGCAATAGAAATCTTTAAGTACATAATTAAATGTGAGTTTTTAATATTTGGTCTTTGTGTTTTGTGCTTAAAATTCACTAACATTTGTATTCTTTAATCATTTTCAGATGACAAGATCATCACCAGCACATCATCTTAAAATGACACAAAACTAAAACTCAGAAAACTGAATTTTCAATGCAAAAAAAATAAAGTAAATCTTGGTATGTACTTAAAGTCAAAGATTCTTTGATTAAAACAAAATTAGAGAAATGATTTTGTTTCAAATTTAAATTAGTAAAACCAAATCAGTCTGAAGGGAAAATATTTTAAGTTAAAAAGCTGATTTATGATAAATTCCTTAGAATATTTAAACATTATACTTCAACATGCAATGAAACTAAGAGTATTTTCTTCCAGTTGATTTTGTTTATTTAAGAAGTTAAAAATGCATGCTTATAGCATAAGCTGTTTATATAAATTTTATGTAATTAACTTATGGAATTGTATGAAAGATGTATTATTTTAGAATCTCTGGACATGAAAAGAAACAGAAAATAGTGAAGAAAAAGCCATCAAACAACCCATGTGGAATGACATGCCAACCAAATTTTACCTTCAAGAAGCTATCATAGAAGAGAAGAATAATTTTCTTTCATTTTTAAAATTGTAGTTGATTTTGCATATTAATGTGTGAATTCTAGGAGGAGGAGTTAGGTGATATGGCAATGGCATGAAATGATAAATTCATGACAATGGAAGAGAGAAATGAAAATTAAAACAGTCAATACATTTGGAAAAGAAAAAAACAAAGAAAATTGTAGCCAAAGCTTGACAGACTAAGCAAAAGAAAGAAACATTTTCCTTTTATTTCCAAATAGTCAAGTCACTAATGTTATCATTTGAATTGAGAAATGAGGAGGAGGCAGATGAATATACTGCTTGAATATTTACTTCTTATAATATTAACATAATTCAGAAAATAATTTCCTCTCAATTTAAACAGAGAAAATAAAAATAGTTCTAAGAAACATTCTTGCTAATAAACAAAAGTTGAGAACACAAACAAGAGAAATTAAAGAGGGTCTATGATTTTTAATTTTTTAACTGTTTATCATAATTTTACCAAGAAAAAGAAATTATTGCTGAAATTGACCTAAACCCAAAAAGAAAGCCTTTAAGCAATAACAAATCATAACCTAGGCCAGACACAATTATAGGCACTACTCCCTAACTGTTTGTTATCTTCTTAGCCATTTGATTAGATTGTCTTTTGATAATTGTCATTTTTCCTTCAATTGCTTCACAAAGATACTTCTATACGTTTTCATGCTTGACTTTCTGTTTTGTACAAATTCCTAAATAGTTTTATTTCAATGAGTACAATGCAGAATAGATACATCAATACATTCAAATATCACAAACATCCTCTTTTGTTTGGTCAAATTTTATTGTTTACAAGAATGTTTCTCGGAATCATTTCAACTTCTTTGGTTGCATAACTTATTAGAATTGAAAGTATGAAAATATTTATTAATGAATGAAAATAATTTTGTAAACCTCCCAAAAAATAATTTCCACCCACTTTCTAGTTTAAAAAAAATGATGGTAACAATCTTTTATCTAATCACTAATTTTGGAGAGAAAAAAAAAAACAAACCCCAAACTGCTTGTTTCTAAAAATTAAACTTCAGGTAATTAGCAGAGTAAAAAGAAGAGCAATAAAGATGAGATTGTTTGAACAACTTGAGTAAGAAAGCAGCATCCAGATGTGATGGAAGATGAGGTGAAAACAGTTTTTCTCATGCACACTCAACACATTTCAAAATCTAGGATGTGCATCATGGGAATGGTAAAAAGAAGCAAGCTGATAGAAATGTGAGTGGGAGAGAATTGTGCCAGTTGTTTGAAATTATAAGAGAGAATGATGAAGGAAGGAAGGAGAGAAAGACACACGCACACAAAAAAAGAGATGAGTTTTCCCTCTTCTCTTTTTCAGTTGGTTTCTCTCTTTCTCTCTCTCTCTCGAATAAATCTAATACCAGAAAGTTTTTGAAGTACTGATTAGTGCATCAAAGGTTTGGATCAAGGAAGAAATCAAAGAGTATTCCCTTAAAGAGATTGAAGAATTTCTTTTTCAAGCAGAGACCAAATATGAAATATTTGAAAAGGTAATGCACCAATTTTAATCTTAATGAGATTATATATACAATAAATATACCAACAATGGAAGTGAAAACTTTCTCAGTGAATACTTTCAGCCTATAAAAATGCATATGAAGATTAAAAACTTTTCATACTCTCTCTCTAGTTAAAAAAACCTTTCTGCCACCATATATATATATATATATATAAAAATAAAATTTTGGTCACTGATTTGCTATCATTCCATTTGTGGATGATTGAACAGACTAAAATTTGGCATATAAATACAAAATCCATAAACTTTAAAAGTAATCAGATGGAAAATGGTGAAGATTCCAAGTACAAATCTGTGATCTTTAGCAGAAGTGTAATTGACAAAGAACTGGATTTCTGTAAACCAAGGAGTGACTATCATAGGAGGATTCAACAGAGGATTGAATGATGCCACTTTGGTGATGTAAAGATCATCAATTGTGTCTCTCAAATAATTCTTCTCCTAACAATGCTCAAAACATTTTCTATTCTATGGCAGCTTCTATACAGAAATTAGAACCAATATTTTGCAGCTGACATTCTTGTAAATCAATAAAGCATGGAAACTACTTTTCTTGCACATTAATACCAAGTTATTTACAGAGGTTTTCAGAGGGGTAGAAGACAATTTTGCTGGGTTTTATTTCTTTTGATCATCAGCAATTCATGCATTTGTGAGATTAACACTTATTTAGAAAAAAAAACAAAGTAGCAAGCCTATAAGACTAGCCTCATCAAAGCCAATATATCTACTCTGTAGCTTCAGTTAATAAATCTAAAAAAAAAAAAAAAAAAAATTGAATTGTTCTAAAATTGAATAAGATTTATTGAATTCATTTTAGCAGATGTTGAGTAAATTAAATGGAATATTTCTACCCCAAGTGAATCACTGTTAAATCTCTGGCATTAATGGGAAGTTTGAATGAAAACCACATGAGAGTTGTCCCTTCACAATTTGATTATATTTCAATTCTAGTGACAACATAATTCAATGAATTGCTTAAGAAAATACAAGTTAAATTTCATAAAGAATTTTAAAAGAAATGGAAGTCAAAATTACAATGCACTGATTTCAATCATATCTTTTAATTAAGTGGCATTCATCAGTACTTTGGGTATGTGACTTAATTCAAAAATACAACTGAAATCAGTACATTGTAATTTTGATTTTCATTTGTATTTTTTCTCTTTAATTGTTGAGTTGCCAAACAGAATGACCTACACGAAAGTCTGCACACTAACAAAGAAATAGTCGAACAACATAACAGGGAAAGATTTGGTCCTTGTGGTTTGGATAGAGAAAACTCTTACTTTTGGGCTTGAATAGGGCAAGCCTTCGTGTACACCCGACATTATAACGCTTGGCACAAGCCATAGAACAAAAGCGTTTGGAGCGGCGAAACTTAGACTCCACGTCAACTTTCCCACAGAATTCGCACTTCAATGTCGAATCTGGTTCTGGTGGATGGTCTGGAAAACCAAGAGGAACCAGGAATGATGGAGACAAGAAGACAACATGACAAGCTCAGGTGCACACTCAGACATGCACACACACACACACACACACACACACACTGAAGAGACATGGCAGCAGCAGCAGCAGTAAATGGGAATGTTTGTTGCTCACACAAACAAACAACCACCAGCAAAAAAATGTAGGAGTAAAAAAAAAAAAAAAAGAAAAGAAAAAAGGTAAGCAATCACATTCTCACTTCTAAATTACACCAACACAACAAAAGCAAACAAAAAATTATACAGTGAAATGGAAACCACTTATTTAGAAAACATTTATATATAAACTATTTTTTGTACACTTTGTTAGAAATTTACTTTAAAAGTAGAAAAATACATTTTCCTTTTTCTTAACATTAAGATTAGAAAACAAAGTTTGTTTTCATTGAGAAAAGAAAACTTCTCATTTGTCTTTGTTAAGAAAGAATAAATATCAAAAAGTTTCAAATATGCATTCATGTGAATAAGTAAAACCATTGGGATAATGAGATTTAATTGACATACTTTGCTATTCCATAAGAAAAGCAAAAATGCTAAGAGGTGAATTGAGTGAATTTGGCATAAAGTAAAAGATAACTATCACAGATCAAAAGGATTAGCATTTTTCATTTGAATAGTGAAAGAATTTATAGTAAATAAAAGCATCAAATCTGCCAAAAAGGTTTATCATTCATTTAAATAAGTTGTTTACCTATTGTTTATTATAAATTAATATCATATTTTCGAAGGAAAAATAGAACTAGGAAGATTGTTCTGCACCAATCTTCCAAGTGGTGGTGGTGGTGAGGGTTGAACTTGTCTACTTAGAAAATCAGTATTTGAGATCCTGTCTTGTTACCTGTGTTCAAACCTTGACCACTGGCACAAATGGAAATATACAACTACCTCAGCCACCAAACAGGCTCTTGTCAGTGACTATCATTCATATCAAGCTTTTATCAATAATTAATTATTATTAACCCCTTCAACCCTGAAGAAATCACTTGACATTTCAATGGAATAGATATTAGGTATGGAATATGCACATGTCTGATATTCAAAATCATTGTGTAAAAAAAGGTGGTTGAATGGGTTAAAGGCTTTTTAAAGAAATCACTGACTTATTATTTTGTCACAAAACACTAATAAGAGTAATATCAAGTGGAACACTGAAGAAATTTCTCAAATCAGAGTCAAATGCAAGTTTGAAGGATATCAAGAAATCTATCTGGATTTGTTCCCCTACAAAAGACATGCAAAACACAGCGTGGCAGAAAAGAAAAATTGAAACTGGAATTCTGATGCATTTTTGAAACTGAAGCAGAACACACAAGCTACTGAATGTTAAAAACTTGAGATATAGTGACAAACAAACAAATTATGCATAATTAACACAACAATCTGTAAACACTTGTAATGAGCATCTTGACAATCAACTAACACACTTGCTGGCATCTAAAACCTAACATCTAGCAAACTTTTTGACAGGGTACATTTATTTCAACTCCAACATTAAAACGCATGATAAAATGAACGAGGAGAATTATTGAACTATTAATCTCATCTTCATTGGTTTTTATCACAATGTTATGTTTGGTGTCTTAGTTCCAGTGCCAAAGGGGAAAAGAACCTGAAATCCCACAAGGTTTAACAATTCAAAATTATTTCCATGACAGCTACTTTAGGGTGATCATTGCTACAGAAACATTGTCAAAGAGTTGATTCTTATCAAATGGCCAGTGTGTATGAAAGGGGGATCTTTACAGTCTTACAATTTTATTAAATATTTATGAACTAGAATTCTTAGAAAGCAAGTTTTTCTGTGTGTGTAGAGACAAAGAAGATTAGAGGCACACCATCAATGACATGACATGATGACAAAACCAAAAAGATAAGAATGCCAAGTGAAAGATATATAACAAACAGTGGCTTGCAATGATGGCATTTCTCTAAGAAATAAAAGAATTTAAATGGAGGTGAAATTTCAAGTCAAAGCTTTGTTTCTACAACTACAACTGAGCCACAACAAAAAACAGGACATGCAACAAGCAGAACATAAAAATGATGAAACTGAAAAATGAAATGAATTATTTAAATGAACTTTTTCAATGTGAGTGCAATTGTCTGAGAAAGTAAATGTATGCAATATCAAAATTGCTCAATCTCAATTTGAGATATTAAAATATTATAAACAAAATCAAATGAATAAGTTAAAATTATATCAGGAATTATATTAATACCTTCAAATGTGATTAGAACAATGGCTTTATATGTCAAGTTTTAATTCCAGGCCACTATAAATTGTACATCTTTTTTAAAAATAGTAATAAAAAAATGAAGATAATTAACATGCTTATAAAAAGTAAATTGAAAAAAAATTTAAAGTTGTTAATAAGTAAGGTCTCCTACCAGATGGCGTTGCTAATAGTAGAGACAGAAGAAATGTTTGAACATGCATTTGGTAGTATGCAAAATCCTGTTCAAACACTTAGGGTCAGTTTGCTGTGTGACTGTATTTAGTAATAGCACTTGTTAGTTAGGAATACTATATCTGAGTTACATGTAGTGATCAGGAAGCCATTTGCATGAAATTTCTGCCAAAGTAAATGACAATTAAGTAAGGTATTGTGAAACATTTCGAGCACTTAATGCTTCTGTAGAATAAAGACCGAAACAAGAATTTTTTTGCATGATGGCAACACAAGGCCACATTTCACTTAAAAAACGGAGATAAGTCTGATATTTACAGTTGTTGCACAACATTAATACAGCCACAATTTGGCAGTTTGGTTTTTCCCAAAATTGAAAGATATATTGAAAGCTTAACTTTTTTCATCAGATGCTGAAGTTGAAGATGTGTACAATTGGATCAAAAGTAAACTAGAAACTTTCTTCATGAAGGAAATGAAAAATGGATAAAAAGTTGGAAAAATGTCTAGCACTAAATAGTGACTATACTGAAAAATAAACTTATTTTGAAGAGAAATAAATTAACTTCATTTTTATACTAGTTTCATTATTCTATGTTATCTAAAAATTGTTTTATAGGATTAGAGACCTTATTTATCAATCAACCCACACAGTTAACATTTAAAGAGATTTATATTAATGCAAAAATAAATCTACAAATCTAATAATTATCAAATTAAATAAGGGAAATATTCTTTTATTGGAAAATTCTCATTATTTAATGAAAACAAATTACGTTTTTAATAAAACTTGCTGGCAAAGCTGATGAAAATGTGAAAAAGTAGATTATGGAAGAAAAGTGATGGTCAGGAATAGATAAAGAGATGAAAATTATTTGGTTAAACAATTTCTAAGTCTAAAATGATGTGAAAAATATAGAAATTAATATTTATTAAAATTTTTTTTTTAAAAAATGAGAAAAGTATTATTTCAGAATAGAATAACATTGAAAGTTTTAAAATAAGATCTCGACAGCAACTCCCAAAGATTTGATAATCTGTTCTTAAAATAAATTAGAAAATGATTAATTTTGTTCAGTCATTATTTGCTTTACATCACATTCAAATGTACAAAACTATCAAGGCAAATTACTGTCTTGTTCAGCAAGCACATATCTAATAAGGAATTTACATCAAATGCCTCGAATTTGTTAATGCTGATATAATAAACAGCCAAAGACAATAATTGAGTTAGTTTTATCAAATTCAATTAATTTAGAGTGCATTTTTAGTTTTTCATTAGACAATATCAAACTCTCAAATCATAAGGATAAATATTGAGTTGTTTTGATTTTTATATTTTAGTGATTCTGGAATTTTATTTGATGAGGTTAGACCTAAGGAAATAAGAAGTAAAAAATGCATAATTTACATACAGATCTGAAATAAAACAGGAATAAGAAAAATGAATATATTTGCATGTAGGAAGTGATAGCACATCTTCGACCAGCAAAACATGTAACAAAGTGAATTTAACACTAGAAAGATGTGTCAGGTCTCAATGCTGTGCTGGAAAGTGTTCTATAGGATGTTCTTTAGTTTGGTCAGCAGGAACACAAAGGACAGTGATCCTCAATTGAAACATCAATTGTTTACCTACTCAGAAGTGCAGGATAGAATAGTTGGTAGTGAGGCTAGAAATTGGCCAAGACTTCTGCTGAAGGGGAGGGGGGGGTAAGAGATTTCAATCCTGGCCTAAATAGTGTTAACTTTGGAAGGGTACTTGTACATCCCTCATATTCCTTACTGCACTAGATAGAGTTTTAGGTTTTGAAATTGAGATGAAGAAGCAATCCATCAGCAACCCCCTCTTCCTCAAGATACTAATATAAGTACAACTGTCTAGCTTGATGCCATGAAACTCAAAAAATGATTGATTATTATCTTGTAATCAAAGGATTGTTTTTGTCAAGTGTCACTCAATGATAACTTCCCAACTCATTCTAATTTTAAGAGAATGCAAAGATTCAATGTGTGAATATATTTTTTAATCAACTGATTGAGAAATGTTTCTGCTTTCTTTAAGTGCAACAATCCAACCCACAAGTAGTGTTAAAAAAAAGAAAAAGAAAAAAACAAAAACAAAAGAAGCAAACCCTACAAACTGACCTTCTCCATCCCCATCTCCAGCCTCTGTATCATCAGCCATGGGAACATCAGGGTCATGGCTTGATCCATTTGTCTCTTCATGTTCTGACTCTTTTTCTGTGATGCTATTGTTGTTGTTGTTGTTATTATTATTATTACTTGATGTGGTGGTGGTAGTGGTGGTTGTAGTAGTGGTGGTTGTAGTAGTGGTGGTGGCTGTGGCATTACAACTGGCAGCTTTTGGAGGTATGAATTCTGTCAACAACGAGGATCGTTGAACCTAGAATAGGCAATGAGATTGTTATAGAAAATCTAGCTACAATAAATTCAAAATTGGAATGGGACCCATGACAAATCACAACATTTATCACACACAGGTCATTTCTTTTAGCTTTTGTTCATAACTAAATTATTTTTTTTGCTTAAATTTAATATTTTTACAATAACTAAAAACTGTTTTTAAAAAGTTCTAACATAAAAAAAAAATTTTTAAATTAGCATTTTATTATTGTTTGTGTAAGCAATAAATTTAGAGGTAATTATTATTCAAGTATTCAAACTCTTTCCAAATAAAAACATATTTACCCTAATTTCAGACAGATACTGTTGTACTATTAAGAATGAGCCAGTTGAACATTCAGTATTAACTATCCAAATAAACATAACTTTCCAATTTGTACTCTTTGAGAAAGGAGTGTTAGGAAATTTTGCCATGGAAATATTCATCAATTGACAATAGTTATAATGTGATTGATTTCATCTCAAAATCTACTTACTAAATATATCTACAAATAGATGTTGTTTCTTTGTTTAAAAATCTGAAATTAGGGTAATTTTGTTGTATGTAAAGGAGCTAAAGAAAGAATGAAAGAAAGAAGCAAGGTTAGATTTTAATATCAATATACAAATAAAATGGAGGAAAAGTACTTACAGGGAAAGGTTCTGGCCCTTCATGGATGATAAAACCTTCAATGACATGAGTCAATATATGAGGTTTAACAATAGCTTTTTGTTTCTCAACCACCACAGAATTATCAGGCATAGTAGGTGTGGAGTGATGTGGTTTCTCGGACACTTCCATAGATTCAACTTGCCTATTCTCCTGGCTGCTTACTGCAGGCTGGGCAATCTCCATGCTAGGTCTTTTCTCTTGCTTTTGTTCACCCACCGACTGTTTTGTTGGGGCTTCACTTAATGTCTTTTTCTCTGCTGTTTCTATCAAGGCCACAGTCTTTCGACCAGTTTCTACTTCAGAATCAGATTGGCTTTTTGGTAGACTGACAGTGCCATTTGTTTGACTTGTTGGTGTGGCTGGCTTAGAAAGACTTGTAGGTGTGCTTGGCTTTGTTTGTGAAGCTATTGATGACGGGTTGCTTTTTTTCGTTCGTACTTTTGTAGCCTGCTTGGGAGTAATGGTGGGTATATTCAGTTTGGCGCCTGCATGTTGCTGCATAGACATATTGGTGGGGTGGATTTTTGCTGTATTGGAACCTTTCGATGTTGAAGGAAGTATTGTAGAGAGACCCTTATTGCCTTGGCTGGTATTCTTGCTAGGAACACTGACTGTCTTGGCTTGAAGGCCACTTGTCATGTCTAGGAGTTTGGCACTTTTTAAGGGATTCATGCTAGCAGGTTGCATTCCTGCTGGAGTGGCTGTGGGAGCAGGCACCATGGTCTGCTGAGGCAGGGGAGTAGCTGTGCGAATGTAGAGAGGCTGGCCAGCCAGGATCGTAGGTGACTGGGTAGCAAGCAATGGCTGATGAGTAGCCAAAGGAATGCCTTGCTGGAGACTAGCCATAGCCTGTAGCATGGCTGGATTGGTCAGCATTGGTTGGGAAGTAAAAATCTGGCCACCACTTGTTACCAACTGTGATTGACTGTTCATGCGTAAAGGAGATTGAGAGTTTATCAGCTGTGGCTGCGAGACGACAGTATGACATGCTGATTGTGACTTAGACTACAAAGAAAATAGAGAATTACAACTATTAAAAAAAAGATCAAAATTGTGAAAAAAAAAAAGTCAAAGATTTTAAAACTCATCAGCAGAAAATGGATAAAATCAAAAATATCAAGATGTAATTGCTATTTCTGATGAAAATTTATATACAAAGTACGAAATTAACCATATCTGTTTGAAAAAGTGTTAGTTTATAAAAAAAAAAAAAAAAAAAAAAAAAAAAAAAAAATTAGTTTCATTCCATAAAATGGAAATAAGATTTGAAAAATATTTTTTACATACATATATACAACAATAAAAATATCTGAAATTCTGATAATTACAATTAAAAGATAATTTCACTTGTTTACTGTTTCAATATTTGTAAAATTCTCCAGAAAAATTAACACTTGTAACTTGAATAAAGGAGTGAACTTGTTTTTAATATTATGAAATTACTATTAACAATCTGTTAAAAGACTGCAGTTTAAAAAAAATAAGTTTTCACTTGGAGTTAAAAATTCAAACAAGACAAATTATCCAAATGACATGTAAAGAATGTGGAGTCATTATAAGGGAGGAAAAAATATAAATAAATGCCAAAATAGCCTAAGATTATTTTTTGCCCTCTTCAGGACCAAAACAATCTCTTTTCAAAAGTATTTGCACAATAGTTTAGGTGAATATCTGGATGAAAAATAACTCACCTGAGAAACAAAGGCAGGATTGCCTGAACCACCTTGGCCAGGTAACACACCTGATAAAGAGAGAATATTTCCTGTTTGAAATAGACGTTGTAGCCACATGCTATTACTCACATAACAGCAGTTGGAACAGTGTCTATGGTTTCAAATAGCAACACTCAATGTAAACACTAATTTCAATAAAGATAACAGAAAAGTCAAAGACATCTCAATTTAAATATATAATTTTCTGATTAAAGTACCCTTAATAAGTTGCCTTGTAGCTTTTCAATTTGATATCATTCAATGTAGATTCAAATCTTTTTAATAATTTTCTAAATATTTCAATTTTATAAAGTATTGCAAGGTGAGTGCACATAAAAAATGCCATAATTTACAAACAATATGATGAGCAGAATATTTACTGATATTTTTCTTTCTTTCTTAATAAATTAAGACTGGCAGCCACCATTAATCATCAGTTGTTGTTTTTGTTGAGTGTTCTTTATATTTACCTATTTGTCCAACCAAAAGGGAAGGTACAGCTTGAGTGGAGAAAACTGGCTTCCCTCCAATGAGTGGAGTGGCCTGCCCTTGGCTGCTTCCTGCCTGAGACACAAGCCCTTTTGAACCATTGCTGCCTGTTTTTCCATTACCACTACTTGAAGAGGGAGCAGCAGAAGAGGTTGACACCTGAGCAGAAGAGGAGACACTAGTCTGTGAAGAGAGAAACACAGAATTTTCATGCAACACCCCTAACTTAGCACCTCCTTTTTAAATTTTTAGGGGTGAGGGTGAAGAGAAGAAATTACAAATCTTAACAAGTGCACAAAGCAACAGAGGATTTCAAAAGAACATTGAATGACAATAAATACAGACCAAGAGTTTGGAGAAGTTTCCTCATTTAAGAAAAAAAAAAACCCTAAAAAACAAACAAAACACACTTTTTTAGTGCAAGTAATGATAATCCACCATCAAAGGACAATGGCTCAATTAAAAGTGTGGTGGGAGGTTGAGGGATAAGGTATAGTCATTGAATCAAAAAGAAAACTTAACATTTGACAGAAAGGAGAATATCAAGATTAACAAAATCAGGAAAATTTAACTGGCAAATGAGAAAGTTTTTCTTTTTTTAAATTTTTTTCCTGAAAACATTTCTTTTAAGCCAGAAGTTATCATGCCATTAATGAAATAACAACCACATAAATTCATTTTTTTAAAAAACTGGTAATAGGATAAATATTACCCAAAATAAATCTCTTTTCTTTGTCTATTCTTGCAGCTCTTTTCATCTTTTTATTAATTTTTGCTGCTTATCATGAAGCAATGCAAATTTTAAGAATATTGTATAATGACAATTGGAGAAAAGACCAGTCAAAATAGGAAAGCAAAAATCAAAAAAGGTTAATCTAAATGACCAATCTAAATTCAATAATTCCATAGTTATAGAAATATTTACAGCAAATTGGTGCCAAGGTTAGTGATTCAAAGACGAATTGACTGGCTACACTCTTACCTACACCCTGTTCTACTGTCATCTTGACCAGGACCATAGGTTATAATGGTAGACAGGGAAGAAATTGTTTTAAATATAAATTCCAAATAATTATTTTCACTGTTAAATTATTTAATAATTAAAATTGAAAATCCATTTGATTAATTCTTTACATTCATTTATCACAAAAAGTTAAATTAGTTACATCTATTAATTTTCTTGATATGTAATTGCATCTGGACAGACAAAACCAATTAAAAAATGAAAATATATATAGGATGTTTCCTGATTGCAAATATTTTGTATAAAAGTGACTATTTTCAATTCAGTATTAATATTTTAAGTTTTTGAGTTGAAATTCATTAACCCTTGTTCACTGCAATTATTTAGTTTATTTCTACATTTTTAAAATTGACTAATAAATTACAAAACTTGAAATTAGCAGTTCATCTTCAGCCTATTCATAACTGCTGAGTACTGTGGATTTTATGGGAAATGGATGAACCATAGTGACCAAGCTGTGCACATACACACGCTCTCATATATACATACATATAGGTCTGAAGATCACTAGAGGCACAAAACTGGCTGTAACTATTCAGGTGTTGATCTCCCTTGTGCACTGCCTACAAACACCAACTCTGATATTGAACACCCTTCCCCCATAAATATAGTCAGAGTTCAACTATGTCTTACTTTGAATGCACCGAGCAGCTAAATTTTCAGTTGAAAATTTCAATGGAATGGTTTGAAGTTTGTAGGGTAACTTGCCTCTATGTCTTAGTTTTGATTTTGTCAAGACAGACAACTATGAACTAAATTTTTTACAGCAAAATTTCTTTGTTATACAAGGAACAATTAAAAAAAGTACACAAGAAAAGAAATTGGCTCAAGTAAAAACACATTTGTTTAAACATGACTGATCTTGATATTTTCTTTCTGTTGTCTTTTTTGGTATCACATTATGGCCAATCTATTCTACAGCTTTCTTTAGGTGTACAGCAAAATGCAAAGCAGGAAATTTAAAAGAATGGCAGCAAATTTATGATTGAACCAATCCATGCAACATTGCTTTACAATCCGTTCCTTGCTAAGCAAAAAACAAATTTCATACAACAGACTGACTTACACATTTATCCATAAAGCTAATTATGTAATTTCTTTTAATTTCAAACAATATTGTAATAATCAAAATATAGAATGCAAATGCACTTAAACGTATCACAGTACAATAAATTTTTTAAAATGATCATTAACATATTCAAAATTTTAATTAAGTAAATAATTCATTTCTTTGATATTATCTACAATTTATTTATTGTTGAAAAGTCAAACTTTCAATCATATAGGTTATTAATTAAGGAATTATTTTAAGTATTCAGTGAATGCTAAATACCAGAAATAATAAATACCTTACTCTTGCTTAAGGGAATTTTTAAGATTTTACTAACATTGTGCAAAAAAGGACACTTACAATATTTGTATTAACCTATATATTTGCAAAACAACTTAAAAGAAATTGTCTTTTTATGCCAAGAAAATATTAAACATTAATGTAAAATATGAACGGGGGTGAAAACTTATTTAAAATAAATATTCCAGGGATTTAATAGCACACATGCTAAAACATCGAAGTTCTCTTGAGAAATTACTGCTTAGCCTTTTATACAACACATTTTAAACATTTCTCAATTCTATACAATATACAATTATAAGACAAAAAATATAGCTGTTCTTGATGTAAAGTGTCAATTTTCTGACATCCTACCAGTTAATTTGAAATAAAATCTTGTTACTTGCAATTTTTTTTTTCTTTTTCTATTAACTGTATAATAATAATAATTATACACCTACTGCAGTGGCAGATAACCTAAAAAAGAAAGCAAATGCAATGGACCAAAGAAATACAAAACATTGTTCACACAAGCAAAGCTCACACCCTACAAAGGGCTCTATGTAAAATGTGTGTGTTTTTAGGTCATTTATTTTTATTTTTATTTTTTTTACACAAATGTTTGGTGGAAAATGTTATGCCATTTCTAACTTTATTTTGAAGCAATGGAAGAGAAATGAAAAGGAAACCCTAACTCAACATGCAAAATCAGATTTGAGATATTTAAATTTCAAAACATTTTCATGATACAATCAACATTAGTCTAACTGGAAGAAATGAGAAAACAACAATACAGAAGAATTTAACAACCACAAATATTTAAGAAAAAAATAAGACATTAAAGCTATTGATATTTGAAAGGAAATCACTGTACAAAGTTTAAATTTGTTTAATGTAACAGAATTGTATAGTTTGGAGCTTTTATAGTTATTCATTATGTATATGATCAATTTTTGAGAAGATATTTCAGTTCATTTATCAAATTTTCAGTTAACCGAAAGTAGTTTTAAATGCTGTTGATTTCCTTTGGATAACGAATGATGGGTGTTCAGTTAAGCACAAGCCTTAAAAAGAGAGAAAACAAGAAATTTTCTCCATGTCTTTTAAACCTGACATTTCAAATAGGTATCACAAACTACCTAATTTTGTAGTGCAAAAATAGTGAAATTTCCTTCAATTTCAACTGAATTTATTTTGATAAAAATTAGTATGTAAACAATATTTAATTTTTCTCTTTATAAAGATACAATTCTTGTGTGTGATTTAATTTTTATTCCACATCTCTTTCAATGACAGATGGAACTTTTTCTGCATTTTCAAAGTTGACAATTTCATAGTGTTTTAAAAGTTGTTGCATTTCAAGTTGTGTCTCTCTCTGCACATCAAATTAATCCTATCTTAAAGAAAAGCAGCTCATCAAATTAGTGCAATTAAGATTGGATTTGAAATTGTCTTTCACAAAAAATTTACAAATTGAAAACTTTAGTGGCTAAAATATAGAAATTCAATATTTAAAATCCTGAAGATTGGGGCAATCTTCAGGATTTTAAATATTTCTTGTAGAGCAATATCTTGTATTTGATAATCAGATAGTTTTATATCTTTGCACCAATATAACTCAAGACACATATGAATCAAAAGAGGGTGTAGTGCATTCAATGGGGTCTGACACATCGAAATTTGTATTTCTGGCTGATTGAATAAAGATTACCAGCTGAAGCCCATTTTAAATCAGACTTTTCATTGATGGATATTACAATTTTAATCTTTTTCTTAAAATTTCTTTAATGATGCATTTTAAAATTACATAAAGTACTTATTCATTTTATTTTGTCCAAACTGTCACACACAAATCACTTTCACCTGGACTGCTGTTTTTATGCATTTTCTTAAAAAAAAAAAAAAAAAAATAAAAAAAATAAATAAATAAAAAAAATTACATTAAACAATCCAAAGTATAAAATAAAAAATAAATATATAAATTGGATATATTTTTGGATTTTTACATCTCATACTCACGCTTGTCTGTAAAAAAATTAAAATAAATTTTTTTTAAAGTGCCTAATCTTTTTTTAATGGCCATTTGTTTAATTTACATTTGTGGCTGGCAATATTTTCTCTAATTCTAGGGAATTGGTGATTAAAAAACAAACAAACAAAAAACTGGATACATTTTATAAAAAATTAACTGGATATATCCCTTGGCTTAAGAGTGGTGCATGGATCCATAAAAAACTGAAAATTAAAATCAATTCCCCCCCACTTTTTTTTGTTTGTTTACTAATTGTAAAGATTAGGTCCTATTTCAGAGCTTAAAATGGAATTGTTACATTTCCTTAAAAAGGTAGAAAGAAAAGGAGGATACCTTTTATAACTCTTCAAAGTTTTCTAAATGCTATGTCCTTTTCAAAATTTTAGTTCCAACCAAGGCAGAAATTATTTTTGATGGCATTTGTTGGATGATATTGCACAAGTTGTGTTTTAAATTTGTCTTTAAATGGGACTTTGATATAATACCCCTTTCAAGTGATGAGATGGAATGTTCCAGGAATATAAACAAGTTCAAACTGGAAATCACTGTCAGAAGGGAACCATTCCAACTGTCTAGAAAGTCTTTTTCATCAGTTCCAATCAATATATATTTATTTATTTCAGTTTGAAGATAAATGAGTTTAAAACTTTACCATAAGCATTTGTTTCAAGGGTTAACCAATTCATTCCAGGAAACAAGTTTTGTAGTCATTACTGTCACATTTTGACAAGTTAAAAATTACATAATTTCACAATTTTCCAAAATTAGATACATCTATGACAAAATGTATTCAGATTACAAAGAAATTCTGATGAATTCATCATCCCAAAATTAGTAAAGTTTCATGTATTTAACTCTAACAGATACTTTCTATTGCCAGTTCAGGATGATATATTTTGACCTACTATCAAACTCAGGCTGTTTTTTTCATTGTGTAAATATGATGCACTACTTAAAAAAAATGATCTTCATCCCTGTTCTATGAATCATAACAAGAAGTTGTAAGGCGATGAAACTTATATGAACAATCAAAATTGTCCTTCTGTGTCATTTTAACTATTTTGGAGAATGCAAATTTTCCCCAATGTTTAGGCTGGTCTGATTTAATAATTATTGTTTCCATTACTATTATATTTCTTTTACTTTAAAAAAAAAATACCTTTATGAAATTCCATTTATAATGATTTTTAACTAGTCTGAAGCTGGCACCTTTAGTTATACACTTGAAATTGGCTTTTGGCACAATAGTATACAAAGCAGATGAAAATTTGAATGATCATGTCTTTGCCAATTGAGCTTAGATAAGTTTGGTACCATTGTTTAAGTTTTATCAAGCTCTCTATATCTATGTATTAAAGGTTTTTAGATATATTGAGAATAAAATTTTAGTTTGGGATACCTATTTCAAATGATATGCTTGCAGATATTTTGTAAGCCCATGTCTTATGGAGATTGACATGTTAATTCATTATCAATTTCAGGTCTTTAAAGTCAGGCCATAGAAAATTTTATTTTTTGAATAGATAGAACAGATAAATATTAACTAAGTGGAAGATATTCTTCTAATTTTACAACAAAATCCATGTGACAATGATCACAAAAAAAAAGAAAAAGAAAAAAGAGAAGCACTACATGTTCAAATCAATGAAAAGAAAAGATAATGCCAAGTCTTAACAAACAATTTATTTTCTGTAATTATTTTTCATAAGAGTCTGAACATGATTTCTAATATATTCACAATTTTCTTCAAGGTTCATTCAGTTAATTCTAATGGGAAAAGATTTTAATTGTCTATTTTATTCTATTTCAATATTTTACAAAGAATTTACAGTTGGGGGTGGGAAACATATATTCATAAATATACAAATTTTTAATTTATTGTATTTCCAACTAATGAATCAACATACTTTTCATATAATTAACTGCAAACAGATGTTTAATAACTAAATATGCATAGAAAACAGAATTTGATTTGATAGAAATAAATCCCATTTATCCATTTTAATGGGTGAAAAAAGTATTCATACAATACAAAAAAAGAATAAATAAGCTTCATTTAATACTTTGTAGAATAGCCATTATAAATAACTACTGATAACAATATTGGAATAATCTAGAATATTAAAGCAATTTAAAAGTTTTAAAATCTAAAATTTGCATTGTACAAATACTTTTTTCACCCATTAAAATGGATAAATGGGATTTATTTCTATTAAATCAAATTTTTTTCTATTTTCTATGCATATTTAGTTATTATGCATCTGTGTACAGTACGAAAAGTATGTTTATTCATTAGTTGGAAATACAATAAATTAAAAATTTGTATGCGTATGAATATTTATTTCCCTCATTGTATATAAAACTTTCACCTGAACAATAATTTTGCCAATTAAAATTTAAATCTGTTATTATTTTGAAAAACAAAAAGTTTCAATTTTACATCAAATCAAAAATAAAATCAACAAGTAGGGCAGGTTAAAAGTTGCAGAGTTCACAACTAACACTTGAAAATTGTTCCCTACAAATTGCAGTTATTGCAAAGTAACCAGGATAAAAATTATATCATGATTTCTGCAGTGACAAGTCAAAATTCTATATCAACAAAAAAGTAAACAAACAGAACATTCATGTGCAAGATTCCCAAAAAGTTAATGTTTTCTGTGTTATGTTAAAAAGTGTATGACTCATTCTTGTTTTGCAGAAAACACTGTAACAGTAGATTCTTCAGAATTAGTTGATGTATCAACTTCATGAAGATAGGGAAATTTTCATTTTTTAACAAAACAGAGTGCCGCTCCCTTTGCATAGACAATTTTGCAGTTGCCTTGATGCAAATCTTCTAGAGCATTGGAGTGACTAAAAAAAAGCTCTCAACATGCCACTCCTATATTGATTTTGGAGTAATAATTTTTTTTTAAATTCTCCTTTTTATTTACATCTTGAAATAATTTCAGCAGAATTAATTTGGTACTTGCCACTTCAAAAGATCAAAATTCATTTTTTCAAGGAAGAGAAAATGTTTTACTTTGCACTTATATTGTGTAAAGAAAAAAATTAATTAAAAATAAAAATAAATTTAATGTAAAATCTTTAATTTTTTTTTCCAGTGAGGCTCTTTAAACTTTTGTTTGCTAAAGTCTTAACTTTTTTAATTTTTGTAAAATTTTATTTCAACTCATTTTTGATAAATCTGCAGCGTCTTCAAACTAGACAAATGCTTTAAATAGTAGTTTCTTGTAAATATAAGAAATGGTTTGGATGAAATATTCAATAAATAATAACAAAAGTAAAAACAGAATTTGTATAAAACAAAGAAAAAACCCTATCAGGAAATGGAATGCATTTAATAAAAAAATCAAACAAACTGTAAAATATCAGCTTGGTAAGCAAACAGAATGTCAATTTGTGCGGAATTACAAAAGAGAAAATATTCCTTAAGATTCAGCAGAGAAATAAATACACCATGTGAAATACTGATTTGGACAATAAAGAAACAGCAAGAAAACAAAACAAAACTGAATTGTTAAGTATGCACTAAGAAAGAACACAAGTCATTAAAAAAGTAGTTTTTTTTAATATATACAGTATAGCCTAGGTACCTCTAATAAATTTTTGATACCTAAGGTTTAAAATTAATTTAAAAAAATGAAAAAGCATTCTTGAAGTTTTCATTTTAGCTTTAATTGAAAGCTAAACAATGAAATTAACTATTTCCAGTAAGCAAAAATACTCTGGTGTGTTTCAAATAGACATTATATTTATTGGAATTTCAATCTTTTGCTCACTTTAACAAAACCGGCCATTTTTGACATTTGCAAACAAAAGATAATCTTGGTTTTAAAAATCTTCCAAAAATAAAATATACTTTTCCAACACTTTATTTGAGAAATATTGGCCGATTTAAAGTCTGTCTAATCTGATTTGAAAAAAATATTATTTACTTTAAGTTTAAAATAACAGAGAAATGGTTTTTAAAACAAACTGTAGTGGTGATTACATACTTATCACCATGACTTGTCACTCGTAGACCATTTATCAAGTGATGATAAAATCTGTCAACACGTTTACTGCTGTTCTATGGAGGCTTTATCTGTTAGAACATAATTTAAGAAAATGAAGGGTGAGTGCTTTTTTATATAAATTTTTAAGTACTCAGTAATCTAAAAAATGTTGGACAATATTCTATGCAATCTAATTTTAGGAACGTTGAATTTAAATTTACTATAGCTATTGTTCTTATTTTCTGATTATGTCATGCATGGTCAACCATACTTTCAAACAGGGGCAAGTTAGGTAATATTTTATGTACATAAAAAAACATGAAAATTTTTTTTTTAAATATTAGGCGTAAGCAACTTTTATTGAACTTTTCAATTCTTGATTCATAAATATAGTTTTCACTTAATAACAATATCATGTAACTGGATTGAAGTAATGCTGAATTTTAAATGATTTAAAATATTAAAAATTATAATTAAATTTTTTTAAAATGAAAACAATTCTTGTAAAAATTCATTATTTATCAAAAAAATTTTTTTTTTAAGACAGTAATGTCCTTAATAAATCTTATTTATAAAAGCAATTAAAGTAATGTCATAGTTTTACTGCATTTTTTTATTTTACAATTCAGAGCAGATTTTTGGTATCTGAGTGTCCTGTTAGAAAAAAAAAAAAAAAAAAAAAAAAAAAAAAAAAAAAAAATCAATGATTTAAATTCTCCAAGAAGTCTTACTTTTAACTAATAAAACTAATTTTGACACTGCAATTTAATTTTTTGAAATTTCACGAAATTAAGTACGGTTTTTCGTACAAAATATGTTTAAAAAAAAATTTTTTTTATCAAGATTTTCTAAAAAAAAAATTCCATTCATGAATAAATCCTGAAAGTTTCATTAAAATCTGACAATTATTTGATTTTTGCAAGAATTTCCAAATCAATGTGTTTTGCACCTGAAAGAAAAAAAATTCCATTGAATGCCAATGCAAAAAAAAAAAAAAAAAAAAAAAAAAAAAATTAACCAAAATTTGAATGTGCTAGAAAGGATTAAAAAATTTTAATAAAATAATAATGAAATACATTTGTCTTTCCTCTTAATATCAACAAACATTTTGACGATAAAACTCTGTTTTTATCAAGTTTATGCTATGCTGTTTTTTCATCGAGCAAGTGGAGGTACCTAGTATAGTCCATTAATGAATATACGTCTACCATTTTTTTAATTTTTTATAGAAAGTCAATTTTCTTCTACATCAAATACAGCAGGACATTTTCTAGTGAAACATTACACAATCTGAATGGATCAGGTATTATTTATAACCAAATCCAAGAGCATTCAAACTGTTGCCAAAAATATATGGTGCCATCTAAGAATAAGTACATCTTTATGAAAAAAGTTTATTTAAAATTAAATATTTAGTGTCACAGCCTTTATTTTCCATTGTTGCTTATAATCTTGATGATACTGACTATACAAGTTTTTCAGTCATTGGAATGATTTTCCACTTAGTATGCATTCTTTCAAATCTGTCTTGTTGAATGATTGTCATTCTCACACTTTTTGTTTTGGTACATTCCACAAGTGATCTATTGGATTTAAATGATTTTTCCAAGTATAGCTTAGATGTGGCACAAGGCCGAAAGTATGGGGCACCCAGTGAGGATCAAACTCACTACTCAGTCGTAATTGTTCTAGCGAGACAAGCTTGCTAGAACAATTACAACACTGCCTAGAGGTGCCCAAATCTATTGGTTTTAAATGGGGTGACAAGCCAAGCCACTGAGCACTTTTACTTTTTGCTTCTTCAGAAACTGTTGTTTTGTTGTGGAGTGTTTTGGATAATTGATACGCTGAGACACAACTCTTCTTTCAAAGCATTTGAGTGAAGGCTGTTATATTTGTTATTGTTCTGTTGCTGTTAAATTAAATTTCCCCTCATAACTTGGTAGGTTCTTGCTAGCAGCAGCAGCATATTTATCTCTCCCACAGTTCTTAATGGACTCAACTCCTCAGCTCCATATAAACAGTACCAATTTCTCCGTGGCAGAAACTACTACAAACCTGGAGAACTGTTGTCAGTCTGAACTATAGGTTATTAAACATGGTAGCAAAGTGTAGTTAAAAAAAAAAAAACTGATGAAAGGAAGTAAAACAAATTTTTGACCCCACCAACAGGGAAGACAGAAACAATATCTTACGGAAGTCTGATGTCAAATTTAATGCACCAAAACAGGAAAGAAGCAACAGGGAATTGCAATCTATAACATATTACCAACTGAAAAAGGTGACAATGACAAAGTGAGATTGGCCAGGCAAAATGAAGAAATCAGGATTGAAGATAAGAATGCTGTTGAGCAGATTTTTACTATCCTAGATAAGTTGTTTAAGAAAGACGATCTGAGTATTATATGTGTGTTGTAACTTAAGGAAGGTTACTAAATAGAATAATCACACGAAGGTTGGTAATGAACGATAATACTTAGGACAAGAACAACACATATAAGATTCGCCAACGGTGCATAGAAGTAAGTTAAGTGAATTCCACAATGAATCTCCAACTGTAGACCAACACACTACTACTGTATTTATGTGAATGGGAACATACCTGTAGGTATGCTAAAACAATGTGAAACAGTGTTCATATAAAAATCTTTTGAAAATCTCAATACTTGTCAACAATGTCAAAGAGGTAAAAAAGCAAGGCATCATTTTATCTGAGGTAGTTCTGGCTATGCAACTGATCGACCACACTGGAGTGGATAAAAAAGACAAACAAATTGTTCTTACAGCAGTTGATTATACGAAGAAAGTGGAAATGTATGAACAAATGAAGAATGCTTAGAAAATTCTTTGGGAACCAAGGAATGTCATATAGACAGAGATCAGATGAGATAGCTATCAAAGAAGAACCTGTGTACATAGCAAATTCAGAGGAAACATGTGTTTCTGGAAGTAAAAATAATAACCGAGGAACAAGATTCAAAGGATACAGTTATGATGGTCCATGATCAGGATATGGTGGAAGACAGATGTCTAAACTGGATGAAGCACAATTTAGGAGTACAGGTTTCCAAAGAGGTAGAAGATCAGGAAGAGGAGCATAGTGGGGAAAAGTACAGCTTACATTTATAGAAATCCACGTGATGAACCTGGTAATTATTGTCCACATAGAAAAAGAAATCAAAAAACAAATGCTTTTGAAACATCAAAAGTGCAGGAAAATTCTGAAGTTAGTGAAGCTTATAAAGTAGGTGCTTACTCACATGAGGATAAACTAGTCCTCATGAGTGAAACAGTCACTGCTGCTGTTCTGGATAGTGTTTACGGTAAAACAGTTGCTGGGTGTGAATGGAAGGAGATGTATTTGATTTCATTATCAGCAAGTGGAAAAAAAAGTTAAACTTCTACCAGGTGAAACAACATTCAAGTTTGGTGCAGGAGGTAAAATACAGTCGGATGAAGGAATGGAGATCCCTTGTATTATCAGTGGTCAAAAGATAACCCTAAGAAAAGAAGTAGTGGATAATGATATTCCCCTACTGCTAAGCAAACCTGAAAAGCTATCATAAAAAATGCTGATGCACTTGATGAATAATGTGAAAAGCTAATTGAAAAATTAGTAAGAAGCATGTAGTTTGTAAGAGATTCAAGAAGACTCCTGCATGACCAATGGTATCTGTTCCCTTGTCTAGGTAATATAATGATGCAGTGGCAATGGATCTAAAGCAATATAAAGATCAATACTTTTTACATTTTATTGATCTCTTCACCAGATTCAGTAAAAGTAAAGCGATTGGAAGTAAAAAGTCCTAAAGTGATAATAGATAATGTTGCAACTGAGTGGATAGCTGCTGGTATTTGATTTTCAAAGTAGTTGACAAAGGTGGGGAATATGCTAATGCAGAATATAGAGAGCTAGCTGAACAATTTAATGTAGGGATTTGTGCCACTGCTGCATACTCACCATGGTCAAATGGTGAGTATACAGCAGTGGCACAAATGTGAGAGAAACCACTATGTCGTAGATGTGTGTGTACAGAAAACGATGGAAGAAGATCCCAAAATGGAAATAAACGTTGCTCTTGCCTGGGCAGTCAATGCAAAAAACAGTATGCAAAACCACCTTGGATATAGTCCAATTCAGCTTGTGTTTACCATCAATTATGGGGAATCAACTCCAAGCCTTAGATGAGGCAGAAATAAATGATACAGTTATTAAACATCTCAATGTATTGTATGCAGCAAGAAGAGCTTACACAAAAGCAGAATCATCAGATACAATCAAAAGAGCATTGTGCTACAATGTCAAAACATCAGGAGAGCAAATTTTGCTGGCAGGAGATCGTGTATTTTACAAGAGAGATGACAACAGATTACATGGCCCAGATAAAGTTATTGGCCTGAAAGGGAAAGTTGTTTTCATCAAGCATGGAAGTCAGTCAGTCCGAGTTGCAACATGTAGGGTAATTAACATAAATGAGACAGAATTAAGGACTTACAAAAAAGAAGTTGATAGGATTCATGGTGAAGATAAAGATATCAACCATCCTGAAGAAAAGCAGGACAATGAGCTAATAAGTTTTGAAGAATATATGCTAAGAGTTATATGGCAAAGAGGATAATCAGAGACAGGAAGAGCAAGTTTCAGAACCAAGAAAGTCCACAATACAAAATGCAAGTGAAAATATGAGATCACAAAAAATTCCTATAGTCAATGAAATAATCAAATATCACTTACCAAAAAGTGAGGAATGGACTCATGCTAAAGTGATAAGTAGAAGAGGAAAATCCACAGGAAGAAACAAATATGTGAAAGTAATGAATGAAAAAGATAAATACTGGGAGTACATTTGAATAAATTGGAATATGAAATAGTGAAAATGATAAAGAAAAAATTGATGAAGTAGAAAAGAAGATAGGCCTACTTGTATGAGAGAGGGATCAAGATGAAACAAATGCGATTTCTATGTCAATTGGCAGTCACTGGAAGCCTAAGTCATCAAAGAAAAGGAGCAGGACCTGGAAAATTGGAGTGTTTGATGTTTACAAAGAAGTGCAGGATAGGGATGACAGGGAAGCAATAATTCCCACCAGTGGAGCATGGTAATATTTTGGTGGGGCATGCGTAGGATGTGCACCCTTCTTTCTGATCTAAAGCAAATTGATTTTCCAACATGGGTGATGCAGCCAATGTTAGTGGATATTCCTGATGTTTCAATGCAGTAACAAGAACTCTTGGAGATGTAAAATGATGAGTCGGTTAAAACTTTATTCACTATAAAAGGAGTGATGGCATTGCTTTGTGATGAGACAGTAATTAAATACCCAAATTCAACCATGTTGCAAGAAATTTGTTGTTACCATTTCCATCTTCATATTTAGCTGAATGTGGCTAAAGTGCTGTAAATGATTTGTTATTGAAGAAAAGAAATCGAATGGATATCACTAAATTGGTGCCTAATATAAAATCTACCTGTAGCAGGCATGACAGACAAGGATCTCAATAACAGTCATTTTGTGATCAGCTCAAATTTCATTTTGCATTATTATTTCATGATTATAATGATCAAAGTATATTACAGAATAAGCTTTCATTCAAATATTTTATATTTCTGCCTTTCAGTTCTCTATTATTTTTTGCAATTATATATATTTAACTGTCTTTTTGTTTTTTAATTTTTCTCTCTCATTGATACCATATTCTTTGGAGCCTTGTTTAGAGGCCAAGTTAATGGTCTTTTAATCTTCCTTCACGTGAATTGCAGTAGAATTTTGATTATGTAAGAATTAAATATTACAGGGGTTCACCAGAATTTTAGAAATACCAAAGTGAGGCATGGCCCAAAATTGGTTGGGAACCACTGAGCTAGAGATAAGAAATTGATTGGTTGTAAGTGTTCAATCAGATTCTCCAACTGCTAGTAAGTCTACACTTAGAATAGGCATGGCAGTAGCGACAAAGGATGGATGGAAATGTGAAACAATTGACATCAAAGCGTCATTTTTGCAGGGTAGACAACTCAATAGAGATATATTTATTATGCCACCTATAGAAATAAAAGGAGATGGTGTAATATGGAAGTTAAACAAAGCAGCATATGACCTTGATGATGCATCTCAAAATTGGTACTTCAGTGTAAAAGATGATCTTAGCAGATTGGGTTGTAAGCAATCTGAGTTGGACAAAGCCTTCTTTAGGTGGAATTACAATGAGAAATTAGAATATTTCTTATGCACATGAATGATTTCATATTTGCAGGAACTGATGAGTTTAACAAGAGTGTCATTGATCCTATTGCCAGAAGATCTAAAATTGAAAAGAGATCCATAGAAAATTTCTGCTATGTTCGTTTGAATGTGTCACAAAATAAAAGTAACACCATTCAAGTAAACCAAAATGAGTATGCAGCAGAAATGAAAGGAATTCCAATTTCTGCAAGCAGAAAAAATAAGAGAAAATTCCATGTGCCTGTGCTGCAATTAGCATAGAAGAACTGGATTTCTGTGTTGAGTTTGATGAATGGACCAGAGTGTGGACAGTGTCATGGAAGTGGCCAGGTGATTACTCACCCAATGAACTTACAAATAGGGTGCCTGAATGTCCAGTGTCCACTCAAATCTGACAAGAATACTGGTATGAGCTGCAGACATGACTGGATAATGGATGGTTGCTTCCCTATTCTGAGGAGAAACTTGGCCCTACAAAAGGCCTGACTCCACTTATAGCAGTCTTTCGACAAAATAAGTCTAAGGTGTGCCCTGTATTAGACCTTTGTGAACTTAATGGGCACGTTGATGCTTACACAGCCCATGCCAATATATGTGCACAAGAGCTGAGGGAGTGGCAAAAAAAGGGCTCCAATGTGTCAGTGCTTGATCTTTGAAGGGCTTACCTACAGTTGTGTGTTCATGAATCCTTGTGGCCATACCAGATTGTTATCTTCGAAGGAAAAAGGTATTGCTTGATGCACATGGGCTTTGGGCTTAATGTGGCACCATCTATTATACAAGGCATTGTGGATGCTGCATTGTTGAAAGGTGACACTATCCAACAGGCAACATCAACATACATTGACAATGTTTTCATCAATAAGAATATTGCATCTGCAGCCAGTGTGAGGCAACATCTGGTCAACTTTGGGCTGGTAAGTAAGGTACAAGAATGACTGCAAGGAGATCCATGAGTACTTGGCTTGAAAATTTTGGGGGAGTGCAACATGTTAAAATGGAAAAGAGGGAACAAGGTTTCAAGTATGCTGTGCATTCTCACCCAATGTGGTGTGTTTTCACTGTGTGAAAAGTTAGTTGGTTAAATGGCTCAGAATGGGGGCAGCATTTATTAAGAGGAGAGCAGCAGCAGTTACAAAGGTTTGGGATGATGTTCCTTTAACCACTATGATAAAAGAGGTCATCACAAGAGTGCACCAAGAAGACTCTGTGGAAGGCAAGTGGTGTGTTAATGGTCCAAGCTTGGGTTGATGCAAGCTTCCAAGCTACTGGAGTCTCACTGGAGCATGATGGAGCTGCTGTAGAGAATACAAGCTGTTTGCAAAAAGAGAGAGATGCACAACACAAACTTGGCAGAACTAGACGCTGTACTGAAAGATGTTAACATGGCATTGATGTGAGAAGCAACGATATTGCACCTCTTCACTGACTCTGCTTGTGTGCACAAATGGATTATGGATACACTTATGGGGAAAGGCTAGAGTGTGCATCAAAGTGGCAAGCAAAATGCTAATCAGGCGATGGCTCAGTATGCTTACGGGCTTGGTCAAAGAGTTGTTGGTAGACATAACCTTTGTGAGGTCAGAACATAACCAAGCTGATGGTCTGACAAAAGTACCACAGCAATGGCTTGATTTGATCAGAAAAACAGCTGGACCTCAAACCATGTGTGTGCTGTATCAACAAGCAAGGGCGACTCCAACTGGATAAGGTCCATCCATCATTGATGTGGTAATCCTGGGATAAGACAGACATTGTACATTGCTAGGCAGGTTGAACCCACAGTTTCAAAGGTGTCAGTGAGGGCTGTAATAGGAAAGTGCAAGGAGTACCAGTCAATTGACCCACCACCCACATGTTGGCTGAAGAGAAAATTGGACTTCAGCATCACTTGGGAATGGGCATAACCCAAGACCAGGGCAGACACTATTGTCAGTTGTTGACTGCAGGTCTACATGGTTTTCTATCTGGTGCCACCTGAGATGGCAAGATGCAGCCAAAGTCACTGAACACTTGGAAGCCCTATTTTACGAGTGCAGTCCACCAACTGACATGCTTGCTGACAATGACACAGCATTTCGCAGCAAGCCCTTCAGGGACTTCCTGAATGAATGGGGAGTTTGACTGCAGTTCTGCTATGCACATATCCCTTCCGGTAATGGCATCACAGAACGGTGTCAGTGGAGTCTAAAGCAAACCACAGCAAGAAAACTGTGGGAGACTGTGTCTGGATAAAGACCCTATATGGATGGTGCACATCACCTTATGCACATGGATGCATTACAGGCGTGATTAACCTACAGAATATTCTTGTTGACAGGCTGCCTCGACACGTAAGGGACTTGCATCCCATCATTGGTTCAAATGCGTAGGAGAGTGGGAGTGACAACAAATCTTCCACCCAAAGAGCAACAATGATCACCATCAGCAATGCACGTGGTGATTCCCCCTGAAGCTATCAGCCCAGGGCCTGATACAGATGTGTCAGATTACACTTCTGCAAACGGGTCGTCTAGGAAGGAAGTCACAGCCATAGTACCACAAAGAAGCACAAGGTGCAAGAGACTGGCCCCAGGTTGCCACATATGAGATCGGGGGAGGGGTGTAGCAGAAGTAAAAGGTAGGATGAACTGCCAGCTACCTTCAATGAGGTTGCCTGTCCCTGTCAATCAAAAAGACAATGCTTGGTGTGCTGCATATGTAGGGGAGAATGGCTGACACAAACCAGAGTTGTTTTGGTGTAAGGAATATTGTGGTATGTTTGGGTCAGTGATTGTGGCAAGCTAAGATTAACTATAAGACAGAAGAAGACCCCCCTTCCCCTTTTTGGCCTTGTACCACATTTTTGTAGTTCATTACAGAATAAATATTGAAACTACCACAAACCTGGAGAACCCTTGTCAGTCTGAACCATACGTTATTAAACATTTTTTTTTCTTCTAATATATTCCAGTAGCCTTCAGTATTCATGATTGTTGATGAAATGCAGCTCAATCTTGCCATTAAAATCAATAGAACACTGAGCAGCAAAAACTATATTACTTTGCTCAAGTCCTATCTATTACCAGATATACAAGGTGAAATATTCCAACAGGTTTGGTTTGTTTTACATCATATCAACCTCAATGGGTTATTTAATGCTGCCAAAACTTTCATTTTTTTTTTTTTTTTCACAAAATCTATTTCTGGTAATAATCAAAAAATGTATAGCTGGTAATATGTTGTTTTTTCAAAAAAATGTATTGCTGGTAATAAATCTTTTTTTTTTTTCATAAATTATTTCTGGTATTAAAACCTATTTTTACACTTTCATAGTGTTTTGACCCTAGTTTAGGGGTTAACTACTTGCCCATAGCTGGAACCCTAACAGGTGCTACCACCCTGGGTCCGGATGGACCTGAGAACACCAGCAATAAGAGGTGGTTCCATGCTCCTCAAAACCTCCTGATCAGAGGCCTTGCTGTTGGATATAGTTTATTGTCTTACCCAGGATGCGAATGTAGTTTACTGTCATACCCAGGACAGTATTCCAACAGGATGAAGCACCTTGTTATATATTACATGCAACAAAGAAGTTTCTCACTGATAAAAACTTTGTAGTGTTATAAAATTGACCTGTCCAAAGTCCTGACCATAACATAATGTGGATGTAGCAAAGAAAATGGCGACTTACCTCATCAAACCAAGTGACTGAGTGTCAAATGTATCCTATGTTGGAAAAGAAAGAAAGAGTGCATGACCTTTTGCTTATATATGAGAATGTCATATAAATTTTTGGTCACACCTCAACCATTCACTGACTTATCGACCTAGATATAAACAGGTGCAGCAAGTGACCAGAAGATTTTTTCTACAAGTCATTAAGCTCTGTGAAGGAGGATTTCTTGAAATGTGTAACTGCTGGATTGAATTTTATCCCCTCATAAAATTCTACTACAAGCTATTTCAGCATCATGACGGATAAGACATTTGATGTCAAATTGATATCTGAGTTTGATGGCTCAGTGACAGGACAGGCAGTTTTTGATGACAGAAATATTTTCCATGTCTGTCTGTCAACCATTCTTGTCAGAAATAAACCTGAGGAACTGAATCAACATTAAAAAAAATTGAGTTTTCTACTCGCACATAAAAACCATATTGTTAAGACATTTCAAAAGTTTGTCCTGGGTTGCACCTGTGACAATGATGTCATCAATGAATGCAGCAGCTCCTGTCAAACCTGTCAGCATGACGTCCATTGTGGCTGGTGCTGATTTGACACCAAAAGGAAGATGACTGTATCTAAATAAACCCTTGTGGAGTCATCATCAACTTCCATTTGTAAGAAAGCATCTAAAAGTTCCACCATTTAGTGGTTGGCTGGATTACTCTGGCTTGTTGAAGGTGATACAATTCTTTTTCTATGTCAAGAGCAGCAGAAGGTACAGGGTGTTTCGATCTAAAGACTAAGATGGCTTTGACCTCAAGCACCCAAGGTTCTCTTGAAAAACATCACTGAACTTAGTTGTGTGTGTGTATTCTAAACCAATTCAAGTCAGAATCTGTAATATAACATGTACCAGAAAAATGTGATGTGATATGTCTTCAACTACTCAGGCTTGCCAAGTTGTTCCCACATGGACTATGAGATCAAAGTAATATCTAAAACTGTGTCAAATTGAAAACAGATTGGGACCTTGTTGATAGAAATGGTAATATATATTCTGCAGATTTCAAAGTCAGCTTTGAATATTGCAGACACAGAATTTGAGTTTGACCATTTTTGTTGAGACATTTTTGTGATTTTTTCTCTCTCCGAAACAAATTCCAAACATGCTTTTGAATGTGATTTGAAGTTTGGCTTCTGAGAGGCAACAGAAACTTCCCTTTTGTCCACATTTGTGACATAACATTTATTTTTCTTGAATAGACAAAAGTAGTGCCATTCAGCATATGACCAACATGCAGTAGGAAGAATTTTTCTTGATGTGTTTGGTTGATTTTCTGTTGCTCGAACGCTGCTGATTGAGACATTCTGTTGTAAGAGCTTTTACTCTGATGTCTTTATCCTGTTCTAATTAATAGTTGTCTGTATTCCTTGTTGATCTCCAAAGATTTCTGTGAGTTGGTCAATAGTTTCTGTAAAAGTTAAATCTGGAGGCTGTTTTGGTAAAATAAAATTAGTGAAATGCTCATGTTCTTTTATGACTAGCTTACAAAGCAAACATCCTGATTACCATGTGCCATCTTTGTATGAAAAATCACAAATGAAGATGCCCCTCCAGTATTTAAATCCCAAAGAAAATGCAATGTTGTTTACTGGATAATACATGAAATTGGGAATGTTGTTTTCTAAAAGTCCACAGAATTATTTGAAGTCAAATTAACAGTATTTTGTGTGGTCATCTGCATCTGAAACTGCTGTCAGCATTGTCAAAAGATTGTACTCAATGAGCCATCTTTTGTGTATGAATCTGCCAACTGTTCACTACTTTGTAACCATCACAATGTTACTTCCTCTTTTTCAATCAATCGACATTTCCATCCATAGTTTGATGTTACAAATACTTTTTATTGTCTACTTTACAATGGACAGGTAATTCCTACCATTGTAGACAATTCCTGCAACTGCAATTATTTTAGCCATAAACAATGACATGTCATACCCTTCAGCATATGATAAAGTCTGCTGCTAACGTGGATTTGACTACTCTCTTTATCTTAGCAGATTTCAGTGGACAGGCTGTCATTTTTTCATCAGTAAGTAAAACAATTTGTCCTTGACTACACCCATTTGGAAGATTAACATAACTCGCCTCAGTATATGTTATACAATCTTTAAAGTTTTTAGATTTTTAAGTCTCACAAATTGGATGGCACCAAGTCTGTTTTTTTTTTACATGGCTTAAGATCTTATTTGCATTATTTAGATGGCTAACTTTAGCATTTATGATTGCTGAGCTCAACTGCCAAATAACAAAACCTATGTCAGAGCATGTCATACCAACAATCCAATTCAGTTGTCCAATGAGGCACCTCAGTTTAGCTTTCTCTGCAGTAGTAACTGCATCATTTGAAGTTGTGAAATTTCTGCATGTTAATAGGCTCAGTTTTTTTTTTACGTAATTTTCCTGATTGATACAAATGGAGAAATTGTCTCTGATTATGTCCAATGCCTATCTACTTGAATGCTGATGAATGTTCACAATTTTATGTCAAATGTACTCCTCAATTTTTCTATCACACATCATTCAAAATTTTTAGTTCCATCCCACAGTTGATCATCAACAAAACATACCAGAACGCCCTTGAGACCATCTATAGTATGCCAGAAGAAAACATCTAGATCATATGTATTTATCCCTCCACTAAGTTTGATCATCTTTTTTTTTGAGTCATAGAAGATTTACATTCATGTGGTGGACAGAGATAAATGTTTCTATCAACAGATCTTCCTTGTCAGAAAACTATTTTATAATCAATAGAATGAAGAACCCATGAATTTGAGGCAATAAGGCACAAAGTAATTTATACACTTTCCTGCATACATGTTGGACTATCTATCTGAAATAAACTGCCTCCCCAAGCACATAGACTAGCTTTTGTTTGCAACTTTCTATTGATGAGTTTTGGTTTTATAACCCATCTTACAGATATGCAATATTGTCCATTATCCTCAACTTTATCATAAACATTTTTTTCCAATTCTTATATTTCAAGTTTGGCCTGAAAGGTGTCTTGCAGTGCTTCAATTTTGAATATTTTTGTTCTTTGAGTTTCTGTAGTAGCATCCAATTTATATGATTCTGGATTTAAGATCCCCATTAAATTCTCTCCTCAATATTACTGTCAAAATCAATCACTGGTTTTTCCCCCCGAGCTTCATTTTCAGTACTCCACTCATTTGCATATTTACCTGAACATTTGCCAGATTTAGAAATAAGTTTTGCTCTTACCCAATCATTTTCTCCATGGAATTTATAGTGTACCTCCATATTCTTTTTTAAAGCACTATTTTTATTCAAAGTACAACCTGTATTACCTTTCTGTTTGAGAGGTCTTCCTCTGCATCATGGTACCATTAGTTTTGGAATCTGAAACTTGTATGCCATTTTTATTCTAAATATCTTCCTTATTTTGGGTTCCTTCTCTATTGTCATTGTTGCTGTCTTCTTCAATCAAAATGTTCTCAGAAATATTGTTTGGATTTGGGTCAGTGTGATCTATTTTAGTGGGATTTGGTTGAATTGGTCTTTCTAAAATCAACCTACATGGGTTTTATTCTAACAAAAATAACACTGTGTTTGACCAGAACTTATCCATCCTGACTGAGAACTGTTGGTTCACTCCAGGTGTCATTCTCTTGTAGTAAACTTTGTTTGGAACCCAATGGTTTTTGTCAGTACTGTATGTCATAAGGCTGTAACTTAAGAAAATTTTATAAAATACCATATTAGAATAATACCAGGAATTACAATCAATTATAGTGAATTCAGGTAATGCAGCTGTATGAAGAACAGTTTGTGTGACAGGAGAACTATTTTATGCATTCTAGTGTTCAAAATATATTTCCTATCTAGAATGGAAATAATACAACTGAGAAAATACAAGAAAATTACAAGAATTTTACATATTTTTTTCAAGTGAGCAGAACTTCTGCCAAAAAGCACTCAATAGATAACTAGATATATTCAATCAATTCTTGAGTTGGCTAATAAGTCACTTGAACATTTCTTAATTTATTGAAAATTTCTTTTTTAATTATTTCATCCCAAGCAAAGCAATAAAGCCACTAAGATGCAAGGGGGTACTGAGTGTGAGAGTATATAAGAAAAAAAATATCACTATTAAGGAAAGAGAACAATAAAAGAACAAGAATTAAAAAGACAGAAGATAACAATTGACATTGCATTTAAATTTTTGAAGATCAAAGTTGACTGGGAAACCAGAAGAGATTTCCAGAAGCAAGAAGTGCGAGAGAAGAAACTGTTAGCATAGAACTTACAGTTAAATCTAGCCATTTCAGCTGTGAGATGAGGAGACCTTTCTACCAATCTAGTACTGCATTTAAATTTATAAAGCCTAGGTACCAAAGAGGAAAGCTTATTATAATCAATAATATTGCAGATTCTTTGGACTTTATCAAGAATATTGCCAGGCAATATGTGGCAGCAATATTAAAAGCATGGATGAATGGTAGACTTATAAGTATGTTAGATAGATTCTGGAGAGAAAAATTGTATAGCACAACACAGTGAACCAACTTTCCTAGCAGCAGACCTCACAATTGATTCAATATAATCTTTCCGCTGCATGTCAGTGAAAAACTTTAACCCGAGAAGGTACAATGACTTACTCTCCTGGAGGTTAGCATCAGCCAAGACAAAAAGGGTTCTCTCAAAAAATTAAAAGAAAGCAGTTTCATCTTGGAGGTGTTAAAATTTACAGGTCATTCCTTGCCCCAGTTAATAACAGATTGTAGGTAATTTTTTAGATTAGCTGCCAATTTAACCTTATTGAACCAATTAACTTATTAAGATAGGAGTACGTAGTTGTGTCATCAGCATAGACACCGAGTTGAGAATTGATATCATCAAGGTCATTTATGGAAATTAGGAACAAAGTATATCCAAGGATAGAACACTTGGGAACACCTGCATTAATGCAAAAAGATCTAGAAGAGTGGCCTTTCAAGACAATTTTCATTTTGTAATTTGATAAGACTGAATCATTTAAAAAATTTGCCCAGGAATAACAACCTTTCAACTTGTGAAGAAAACCTGTATGCCAAACTGTGTCAAAATCCTTTGAGATATCTAAAAGAAACAGCCTAAGCGTCATTATTGTTATCTAAAGCTTGATAAACTCTTTCAACAATAATCATTAATACACCAGCAGTTGACCTAGAGAAATGAGAGCCATATTGCTTATTTGAAAAAAGACCCTGCAAGGCGAAAAGCTTAACTAATTCAGAGTCGATTAGAACCTCTAGTACTTTGCCAAAAAAGGTAGAAGGCTAATAAAAGGATCAGACGGTTCATCTGAGTTCTTAAAGATGGGAACTAACGAAGTGGAATTCCAACAAGCAGCAAAGCAAGAAGCAGTAAGGCATTTATTGTAGAGTTTACAGAGAACAGGAGCTAGGTCAGGAGCATATTTCTTAAGAATTATTGCAAAGATACCATCAAGTCTACTTTCTGTGTGTGTGTATAAAAGACAAAATTATTCATACAGCATGAAAAATAGAAAAAATTTAACAGATTTCACAATAGTCAATAGCATGAACTCTAATCTTTATAACTTGCTGCAATCATTTTTTTAAAGTTTTTGATGAGATTTGAACAAGTCTTTTCTGGGATTTTCTTCCATTCTTCAATGGTTGCACGTTCTAATTCCTGAAGTTTTTTTTGGTGACCGAGGATTTATTCAAACTTTCAATTCTTTCCATAGATATCAAGAGGATTTAAGTCAGGACTTATTGAAGGCCATGGTAGAACTGTTATCTTTTTTTCCTGAAGCCAGAGTCACTGATTTAGACATGTTTCGGATCATTATCTTGCTGGAAAATAAATCACCGACCTAGATGAAGATTTTGCACTGATCATTGTAGATTTTCATCCAGAATTTTTATATAGTCTGCAATTAATTGTCCAGTCCCCCTTGAGCTAAAACAACCCCAACACATCATCAAACCATCTCCAAGTTTTAATGTTGCCACTGTGTTCTTTGGTAGGAAAGCCTTGCCTTTCTTGCACCAAATCTGTACATCCTTATGTCCAAAAAGCCCAATTTTTGTTTCATCATTCATAGAACTTGTTCACAAAAGCAATTTTCTTTGTCCAAGAAAATTTTGGCAAAATTAAACTGAGCAACAATGTGACATGGTTTGTGAAGAGAGGCTCGTCGGGGTCAGTTTCCATACAACTCATTTCTATTTAAACAACGTTGCATTATGCGAATACTTACACTGATACCCATTGTATCCAAACTTTTGGCAATGTTTTTCAAAACAACTCTTGGGTTTATATTAACTTCCCAACACAGTTTTTGTGCAGTTCTAGGTGACAATTTGGGTTTTCTTCCATGCCCAGGCAAATTCTTTGTTGTGCCAATGTTTAAACTTCTTTATAATGGACTGTACCGTAGATCTAGGGATAGCTAACTGGTTTGAAATAGTGCTGTAACTATTTCCTGACTTGTGTCTCAACTCAATACTAAGCTCCTTTGTTTTTCCATTGGGTTGTTAATGTATGGTGACACTATGCACCACATGATGTTCTTTGCTGGAATTATCACAAATATTCTACTGAATAAATAGTCGAGAAGGCTTCACTGATAAAATAATTATGTAAATTACTTATACTTACATGAATCAATCAATTTAAAATGATATTTTCTACTGTATGAATAATTTTGTCTTTTCCTATTTTGCATAATTCACCTGTCAACTTTGTTGTATTTAACCTATTGTTCTGAAAATTGAGTTTTATATTCCTTTTTTGCACTTATTAACATATACAAAACCTGGCATCATATGGGCATTAGATTCTGAGAAATGGATAAAAATATTTCAAATTGATGGGTGTACAAATTGACTGTATATAAGTGGTAGGTATGTACATTTATAAGCAATATCCTTAAAATTGATACAAAAGCAAAATTTCCAAGATTCAGTTACTCACTATATTGTATTTTATAAGTGATACTAAGATTAAATACCTGTGTATGCATGTTTCAAAGACAGAAATTCACAGAATAACTAGAGACAAATGTAGCAACAGCAGTAATATAAATATACTCAGTAATAAAAATCTTGAGCACAATATTGAATTCAGGAAATGTAATTTTAAACAATGATCAGGAATTCACATTCTGTCCCAATAGATTCTAGTGATGAGAAAATTATATGCATATTCACTATTCCTCAGCATCTATACAATCTTATTGCAAGTTTACTAATAAGAACAAGCAGCCAAAATGGAAACAATGTACTGATAAATGATGATAAAATTCTAAAATAAAAATCAAACTGTCAAGAGAAAAATTAACAACTAAGATTTTGAAGGAAAAATACCAAGAAGAGTGTGAAGTAAAAATAGTTTTAAAAAAAAAAAACAGAAAAAGATAGGATTAAATAAAATTTAAATTATCAGAGTTGACAAGAATTTAAATCTCAAAGAGCCAGTGAAAGGGAAAAAAAACTTGTTAGTATCTTATTATATGCCTTTCCATTCAAATTAAGATGCTTGTTTTTACTTGTTAAACTCACATTTCAGCTGTTGTACACTCCATCCTTCAACAGGAAGCTGTTGTATTTGGTAACCTCTTCAGATTTTTATAGATTATTCTCATTCTGCTTTCCATGCTTATTTCATATTGGTTAATTATTTTTAGTCTATTTTGCCTCTGTGTCAGTTGTTCATTTCTTCTCCTGAACCAGTTTCCTTTTCTACCAAACAGGAGGATTGAACTCATGACTGCCATAAAATCAGATATGCTTTAACCAATTAATAAAATGCAGGTGTCTAAATCCAGTGATGTAGTTTTAGAGCCTTAAACCTAATGTCAATAGTCAGGCTACAGAATTTTTGAGTGTTCTTTCTTATTTAATCAAAGGTTCTCAAATGGAGTTTATATCTATGCTAAGTTTACTGAGGAGGTTATCAGAACCTAACATGTTTCAGTCATCTTATCTTCCAGTGTTGTTCTCTATTAGCTTGGCTTCATTTCACAAACATTGAAAAGTTATCTACTTCAGTTAATTGGAAGAAACAAAGAAACAACACAAAGGTGAAACAGACTAGAGAGAATTAGCTGATACAAGATATTGCCTAAACATGGAGAAACAAAACTTAACCTCATGGATTAGATAAAGGATTTGGTTCAAAATTCAGAAGTTATCAAGTACAACAGCTACTTAAAAAAGAACAAAGGGTAAAATAACTGAAACATTGTGAGCATAACAACTTAGATGAGAATACTACACTGAATGGAAAGGGATATACTAATGATAATTCCTCATCTAAAAAATTTCAGCATAAATGTTAGTTTTTATAGAACAAAAATAAAGAATTGATGGAAAAGAGGGAAAAACAAATATTTTAAAGAAATGCTATTTGTACTTAAGATGCAACCCCAATTTTATATTTGTACTTGACATTATGTAGCTGTCACCAACTCGTAACCTCTCATTATAGTTTATTTTAGAATGGAAATGAGTTTCGTTAGCAATTTCTGTCACATATGGAAAATCATTTTGTTTTTTGTTTACAAATTCATTTTGAAAGGAGTTATCATTTTTAAATTAGCTTTAAAAAAAATGAACAGAAAAATAATTTATTTAAGATTTCATTTTTAACTGGATTAAAGTTAAATAGTGAAGAATCTCTGGATTTTGAAAATGTCGCCTAATTTCAAATCAGATGAAGTTAATGCAGTTGAATGAGGAGAGAAAATAAATTGGGGATAGAAGAGTTGATTTAAAGAACAAAAATGTTTATCAACATTTACTAAAGTTATTAGTTACTGAGGTTAGAAGCATTATACAAGCCCAACTTGCAGAGAGACTGTTTTCTCTCAAAATAATATGAGAAAATATTGCACAATAAGATTTTTAGTTGGCATAAAACACAGTGTTATTGGCATAAAATTAACTTTGTGTAGCAACAAAACTTGATGGAATTCAAAAGTTTCTTAGTTGAAAAGATGCTTGAGTATAACTTGCATTTGCCAATGAAGAATAGACAGCGAGGCTAATTTCATTATCTAAAGATATGTGTAAATTTTAAAATGAATAAAATTTCAATTCTTGAAGCAACCGATTCTATGTCAAATGATAAAAAGGAATCTCAAAATAACAACAGAAAGGAAAGGGTGGGGAAGATATGACAAAAAATAGTAAGAGAAAAATCTGTATGAAATTTGATTGAATTGATGTTTTACTTACGACTCCGGCAGTGGGGCTAGGAGAGAGAACTCCAGGACTCTTGGGGCTGGCAGAGGGTGGTCTTCCCTGCATAGCAGCCATGTTCAACTGTGGATTCATTGCACCTGCTTGCATCGCCGCTGCGAGATAAACACCTGATCACAAATATTTGGAGCTAATATTCTACCACTACAGAGAAATGGGGTAGCACAAGCTACTTGTACAAATCAAACAATTTGTTTGAAAAACAACTCAGAAGGAAAATGGAGACATTTAGAAAAAGACAGAATGGAAGAAATTTATGATTAATTATTTAAGCCGATTATAACATGTGAAAGAACTTTATCAAGTGAAAAATTCAGTTTTTTATCCTTATATTTGAATAAGAAAATGAACTTTGCTTGATAATAATGATTAGGTTTATCAAAATGCAGTTCAAATGCAGTTCAAGTTACTTTTTAAAAGGGAACATGATGAAACATTAAGACAATTTCCTTCAGAGTTTTTGTGCAATTAGATAAATCACAAAAATGTCTTCAAAAACAAGAACATTTAAGCCTAAAATCATGAAGAAAATTTGTTATAAAAATATTGTTTTATTTTAAAATTCACATCTCACTTGGAAATAAGTAACAAAACATGTTTTTAAATTTTAATAAGAATGTTATAAAATGCTCTATTCTATTGTCATTCAACATTGGTGAAAAGCACTAAAGTATTTAATTTATTAGAGAAAATGATTTTTGAAGTGCAAGAGATAAATGATGAATTTGGGATTTAGTCTGTAAATCACCAATAGTGGGATTTCATTTCAAATCTATTTCAAAATATCTGAGATTGCTGTATTCAATTTCAAAGGAAGAGGAAAGAAAAAAAATTGTGGGGAAATTCTGAGAGTGGAGAGATATAACACTTTAGTCACCTCGAATAAACAAAAAGTTCTGTAAAATATTTTATACAGAAGTGATGTTGCTCCCATCACCTTCAGCTTTTCACTCATCCCTAATCAACCAAGTTCAAATGATAGAATTGTGAGCAAAACATCAAAATATTTCAAGATAATTATAAAGAGAAGAGCATTTATTTATAATCAGTTTTTCACAGAATGCTTCTCTATGGCATTTAAACAGCTAGTTAGAATCAGATTTGATTAAATCTCACTTGAAAGTGTCTTCCAATAAAATAAATACTGAGAATATATACACACACACACACACCTTTTAAGTTGTTGATTTTAATAAAACATAATAGAAAATTTTTTTTGTCCCCCATCCAAAGTGTGTGTATTTTTCTGTTTAAATTTAAGCTAAGAATTAATCATTTAACATTTTTATCATGCATTTACACACACACACGTAAAATAAAATGTTATCATTAGTGCCAGTAAAGTTTTAAAGAATTCAACCTTTTGATGTTTGCAGAGATGCCCAAAAATTAAGTTTAAAAATCAAAATCAGATAAATTCTTAGTGATTCATAATTAAAAGGCATGAGTTAAGCAAAACCATAAGTACATTTCCACAAGTTTTTGATGAGTAACTTATATAATATTGAAAGAGATATTAAAAGTAAATTAGAATTCTTAATAGCATTCTATTCAGAAAAAAAACTATCATTCTTTCAAATATCCACCTCACCCAAAAACAGATTGTTGTTTCTTTTTTTATCTCTAATTATTAATTTACGGAAGATGCTTTTTCAAGATGGTTCTTGTTGAATTCAAAAGAAACTTTTAATAGTAAAAACACAAACTACAATTTGATGAAGACACAAATTTGGCAAGTAAAATGCATCCTTTATGTTTCATTTGACAAATATCCTTCAAAGAAATAAATTGTCTCCTTAACAATGTCATTTTAAATCTGTTTCTAAATGCTCATCATGACTTCTGACAGTAAAGATAATAAATAAAACAAGAGCCATAAATGAATTGAAAGAATTATTGAAAGTCAACTTTTAGATTTAATGTAAATAGTAATGTCAAATATACAAAATGAATTTAAGGCAGTTAAAAGTTTTAAGATTTATATATTTAAAATTTTGGGCTGGAAAAAATTTAAAAAATCCAGAAAAACATTTAATTTAGAATTGTACTTGTACACATGCTTTAAGAGGAAGTTATATATATTAAAAGTTCCTTAATTCTCATGAAATTTAAATGTTAATCAATGAAAATGACCATCATATTTTTTCAAAACTCAAAACTTTTATGAGGAGATTCTTAAGAAGGAACAAATAAGTGACCCAACTGCCACTCATATTTCCACAAATCTTGAAATCTTCAGTAAGAAAAAAAAAGAAAGAAAGAAGAGAAGCTCTTTATTTCCATTTGGACAAGTATCTTTATTTTATGTATTTATTTTAACATTTTAGCCATTGTGCCCTCTAACCTATTTTTGGTGTCTGTCAATCTGGCCCATCTTGAGGGAATTTCAAATTAACCTTTTATTGTGGATTAAAGAAGAACTGTTTCATGAATTTGGTAATAGACTTAGGCTTAATAGAAACAAGGTGAGTAATAACTGATCCATACAAAAAGAACAAGCCAAGATATCTCCAGACATGGACAATAGAACAAAAACAATCTACATCTGTAGATTAAATAAAGGGTTCAGTCTGAAATTCTTTGAAGGTTAACCTGATGACAGACACCTAAAAAAGCCTGGAGGACACAATCGCTGAAATATTATGACAATAACAAAGATGAGGAAATTATTATTTACATTTGGACTAATGTTCTCATCTCAGAAATGCATACATAAATAAAAACTGTTCTTGAAACTATTATGAACAGTTTTCTGCCTTCATTTGTAAAAGTTTTTAAAGCATCAACAAACTATTGATATACCTATTTCAAATCAGTTAACTAAGCTTAGTTTAGTACAAGGCCATAATAATAGAGCCCACCAGTGAGGACTGACCTCGCCAGTGAATTGGTCTACTTGTTAACTACTAAACTATGGCAGATACAATAAAACCAAATACATATCAGCTAGAGTAGTACTTTCCTTTGCTCCTCACAAAAAAGTTAAATTAATGCCAAGATTAATTAATATGTTGAACTGAAGCAGTAAGCCGCATGATACTAGGGTATTTTCAATCAAAGTTGAAATTAGAAGTAAGTTTATCAGTTTGGTCTTGTTCAGGAGGTTGAAAAATTTCCTGTGAATGTTTATGCTCTGGATGTTTGTAAATTTACCAAACCCAAAAACAGTTTTGTTGGTGAGAGTTTTCGGTTTTGTTTTTAATAAAAAAAAATTAAAAAAAAGGCATTATAAAAGAAAAGCTCAATTCAGAAGAATTATGTGTGTCATTTGAAGACAAAATTATTACATTGAAAAGAAAGAAAGTTCACCTTGGACAGCTGCATTTTGTAGCATGAGTTGTTGCTGGTTGTATGGGAAGTTTGGCATGTAAGGTGGACTATGCACAGGTTGATGGATTACCTGTACTTGTGGCAGAGGGGCACGAACATTAGTTGTCGTCCCACTCACTGCCACACCACCACTTTCAGAACCAGGCCGTGTTTCAGACATTTTCAGATCTCTTCAACTGTAAAAGAGAGAGAGAAAAAAAAAATTACAATTATAATATATCAAAGAAAATGGCAGAAATCTAGGGGGGGGATCAGTTTACTCAATATTATAGACTAGATTATTATTATTTTGCAAACAATATGTTTTTATGTCGATTCTGATAAAACTAGAACAAATAACTTATTATATTATGCCACAAATCCATGGTAAGTGAGCTCGTTTCAAAAGCCATTTATTAGTATAGAGAGTTTGATCCTCACTGCATGCTCCACAGACTGCAAAAAGGCTTTAAAAAATTAAAAAATACATAAAACATAATAAAAACAAAATTTTATCATCAAAACCTTTATATTATTAAGATGAAAGATCAAAGGATGTTTTGATGTAAAGATTTTTTTTTAAATCCTCTTTAGAACCGTGTAAATTTTTGTTAAAAATTTTGTTTGTTTGGTCTCAACATGAGACCATACATTTGTACAGGAAATTTGAGTGTCTTTTTTGCAGTGAAAAACATTGATTTGGAAATTCTTGCAAAATCAGGTAATTGCTAAACTTTAATGGAACTTTCAGGACTTATTTAGAAATGAATTAAATTATTTTGGAAATGTGTCTTTTTTAGAAAATATCTTACCTCCTCACTAATCTGAGTTTATGAAATTCCGAGAAATTAATTTTTGTATCACTTAATGTTCATATATTAGTTATAAAGATAAGTCCTCTGAGAATTCAAAACATTGTTTTTTTTTTGTCAAACAGGACCCCCAGATCTGCTCTGAATTGTATTACTAATCATAATTGGAAAAGCTCACTACAATTCAATGACCCTCCTCCAAGTATTTTAAAAAGAATTTTGAATTTATTTTGTGTGTGTATAAAATAATTTTTGTAAATACAGACGTCCATACACAACATTATCATAAAATAAAAGCAGTAACTATAATAAATTAAAAACTTATTGATAATTTTCTAACATTTCCACAACAAGCATCTTTGTAAGTAAAACTGAAATCCTAAAAGTTAATAAAATATTAGAATGTTTGAAGATTACAGGATAGGTAAAAATGTATTTGTGTTGTATTCATCATGTAATTTTATTTCAATTATCTCCTCCTTCAAGTTTGGGATAGATCTGTCAACACCTGATAAAAATACCCACCTCTGCATTAAAAAATACTTTTCTGCAATATTTTAAACTAAAAGTAAGTAATATTTGTTTCCAATCATTTTTAAAATCAAGTTAAATAGGGTTTGAAATACAACAAAGTATTTTGCTTATTGTTAAATTCAATCTATTAGCTTAGAAAAAAAAACTAGAAATTTGCAATAAAAGATATTTTAAGAAAACATACATGACGATATGCCACTAGGGAAAATCATTTCAAACTGTGTTAAAGGAAAAATATCTGCAAACAATATTTGAGAGTATTTAAAAACAAGGGGACACAACTCAAATCGGAACAAATTCCAGTTTCAATAAGTAATGAATGATTCTGACAAGATTTTCTTGAACTACAAACTGAAAGTTTATGTGTAAGTTAACATGGAAACTGAAGGTTCAAGTTATAATGATTTATTCTTAAATTTGACGATAAAGATTAAATTTAACTGAATCTTTGTTACAAATTTTACAGTATTATGAAATTGAAAAATATTAACAAAATTGAATTATATATTCTATAGTCATTAAAAGGCGAGAGGAAAAAACTGTTTTTAAAATTTTGCACCTTGTTGAAACTAAATGATTGTGCCTATTGGTGGGGCTCTAAAAAAATTTAAATAAAAGGAAAATTATTTGAAAAATGACTTCTTGTCTTTTTCAAACAACTGTATTTGTTTAAATATAAATTTATCTTCATTTTTCTCACAAAAAATATATTTCTTTTTAATAATTATTGTAGAGACATAACAAACTTGTACACCTGCAATATGAGGTCGAGTAAAAAAGTAAATAAATAAAAACGAGAAAACAACAAAAGTTACCAATTAAACTTGTATGGTGACTTGTAGAAAAAGTAAAATGAAACTGACTCCAATGAAAACTAATATCAGTTGTAGAAAAAAAAATGACCAAGAAAGGAAAAGACGTGAGAAAAGACGAAGAATTGTTGCGAGTTTTTCAGAAGGAAACAAACAAAATGGCTACACGTCGAACGCTGAAAGCTGTGAAAGCAAAAATTTACTTCGATCGGCAAATATTGACATTTTAGTTTGTATCAAGGCTTCAACCAACCTCTAAAATCCAACTGCAAAAATCAACAGTAAAAATCGAAACAAATATAAGGTTGAAATGAATTTAAAAAAAAATAAGGGATTTTATCCACAATTTTTTGCAGGATAAACGGATTTGAAGAAAAAAAATAAAATAAAGGGACGAACATAAAGTAGGTGACCAGTTTTTAATTAATCTCTCTTCTAATTTGATCCTCCACTTTATGACCGCATTTTGCTTTCCAATAATTAGGGAGAGAAAGAAGTAAGGGATTTTAACATGGATTATTTATGGTATTATTTATTATTACGAATACAGGCTGTTGAAAATTGTAGTTTTCTATGCAAAGAAGATGGGTTGCAATACACGTGGTGGATGGAGACATTTTTTGCAAGAAATGATGAATATTTTGTAGATAAACAATAAATTATAATTTTCTGACAATGATTTTAAAAATTTAGAAAGGCATTTTTATGGGATCAACAGTAAATGAATCACCTAAAATGTTATTGTTACGTTGTTATTTTTTGTTTTAAAATAAAAACAATTCCGCTTAAAAAAATGTAGATAGACTAAAAATTCATTTTAATTTATACCAAATTAATAAAATATTGAATGTAAGGGGAAAATTAAATTATCAACGAAATACATTTTTTTTAGTTTAAGTTATTTTTTCTGCTTTTCGTGTTCTTTAAAGAACAAAAAAAAACGAAATTGAAAGAAAAAAAATTCTATCATAAAAAAAACAATTTAAAACAAAGGTGATCAATGCCAAATAATTGTCCAAACAAAGGAGCAAATTATTATTATTATTATACTAATCAGGATCTTTACTCTCTTTTCTTTCTTTTTTTGCTTTGTAAAAGAAAAACAAATGAACAAAAAAGTGAAGACCATGCCTTTCTTTCTTTCTTTCTTGTTGAAAAGAGAAAAAAATATTGTCTGGATAAACGGTCCTGTTTTTAAATAGATTTCTTTAATGCAACTAAACATTAAAGCCATTATAATCAGCAGAAAATTGGATTTTCATTTTAAAATCCGATCAAAATGAGAAGAATTAATAAAAGAAAATCCGACAATGGCAAATCGCGAAACAAGAAAAGCTTTTCTCTCTCTTTTGTCCCAAATACATAAACATTACAAAATTAAACAGCCTGGCTTTGTTTTAAAAAGCATGCAGTCAAATGAGTTTGAGAAAACTGATAATTACCATTCATCAGGAAATATTTCACAAGATTTTAAGATATCAATCGTCGCTTAGTTTGTTTGTTTTTGCTTTTTTGGATTCCTTTCCAAAGGAGTTACAAGAAAACGGTCATCATAAGAGACATTTCTCAGCAAATGTGAACAGTGAATAGTACATGCTGATCAACGCAAACTACGGATGGTTGAAAGTGATACAAATTTCTCACTGTTACTTAATTTAATGTTTGGAGATTTTAATTTTTATGTGTAATTTAGCATTCGGGGGAAATATGATATGCAAGAAAAATTAGAATTTTTTTTGAACAAAATACTTTTTCCACTTTTTAAATAAATGTATGTCTTGCAGTATAAGTTTTCAGATTTTAATGAAATTAAAATTTTGATCGTTAAAATTTAAGCTTTTAATTAAGATTTCAATTTTTGATCTTTTTTCAGAAGTGAGAGATTTAATTCTTACCATTTTTAAAGACTAAAGAAATCCTTTCTATACAATTAGTAAGCTGTATGTCTTAAAATTAGGGGGAAAATATTTTATTTGTAATAAGTACTACTAGCCTTCCATAGTTACAAGAGTCTACCGATGACAAATAGAAAAATGTAATTATGGAGTCGGCTATTTTCGATGGTTTTCGTAAAAGCCGATGATTTTTCAGAAATAGGTCATTTGTATTCAATTGAGTAAAGCATTCTTCTCCTCAACTCTATTTTTACCCTCTTGGAAAATAAAGGAATTAAGAAGTTTAATTTATTTAAAAAATAAAAAATTTCTTAGATTTGCCGCTTTAAACACCACAAAATAAACAAGTAACGTTGTTTCTTCGAGATATATCAATCATTGATTACAGGCCACACCTCCCCATTGCACTAAAGGGGTGGGGTCAGGGCATTCCTTTGATGTCTGTGGCGTGTTAAAAGCAATGCCTAGGGAAGTAACAATTTTTGTCTTGACCCACATACGTGTGTCGATTCGTCAATTAAAAATTAAAATAACTTCTCACATTTTACACTCGTATACTGAGAAATAAATAAATGGAAACCTTTTAAATATTCTTAATTACTATCCCTTTTCTTTTAGTTTTTTTGGTCAGTATCAGTCAGGTTTAATCTTCTGGTGAAACACACAAAAAAACAATCCTTGTACCGGGGATCCCAACCTCAGGGCAGCACATTCTCATTGTATTGTTTTATGATATAAAAAAAGGGTTCAGCACATTTGACGATTGTGAATTTTTATTTTTAAAAAGGCGTTGATATTCAGAAAACTTAAAACGATTACTTGGTTACTTATTTTAGTGCCTGTTTTACTTAATTATTGCCACTTGACGCATTATTTAAATTAGCAGTAAATAATCGACAGTGCCTTTTCGTAGTCATCTGTCACTTATATTGTCAAGTTAGACTATTTTTACATTTACATAAGTAAACATTCTCTAAGTAACAATGGTTAATTGAAATAAATGTTACATAATTTGTTGCCTATAAAAAATAATATTCGCAAAAATTATGGCATGAGGATGAACATCAGGGAAAGTTGTTATTTTTTCTCTCTTGTCATTAACTTAACTAATCGCATTTACTAACCCAAAAATTCTTCATTATTCCTTTTACTACAACATTGCATTTGTTCTGAATTGTTTATACAACAATCACCAAAAAATAATATTCTATCTATGAAAATTCCAATTATTCATATTTACAATGTCATTATTTTCCTCATTAATGATTTAAAGTTGTTGAAGAACAGTGCCAATAAGCAAGCAAACATGTATGACAGTATCAAAATACACTTCTTAAGGAAAGAGACTTCTTCATTCTGACCATTTTCAATGCTTTCCAGATTTTTTTTTTTTCCTTTTAATAGGATCCTCATGCCGAGCTGTTTCCATTGCCTCAAGTCAAGTAAAGTTGGCTAAATAGATGTTGAACCACTGACTGGGCTTCCGGTAGTAGTCACAAAATTCCTCACAGATGTCTTTGTTATTTTTAGTGATGTGACACTGACAATATGTTGATCAATGGCATTCTGGAGTTCTTCTACAGCCATGTTTGTCATTTTGGCAGACATTCTTTTTAATATAGCTTTTGTGGTTGTTTTTATTATTTGATTGATCAATTTTCCTTCACAAAAGGATTGGTTCAATTCTTGAGATAGATTGCAAACTGGTAAATAAGTTTTCACTGGTTTGGTTTCTGTTATCACAGGCTTTAGGGATTTGTGGTGTACAGGTGGAAACATTCTTTTGTTTATTGTTGTTATGTTGATTATTGTGGTGTCAACACTTCATGCATTAAATAACATAAGAATTACTACCAACTAGTGTGAATATTTATTTGGACATAAATATATTATTGTTAAATCTCCAATATGGATCGAGAAGGACAGTTTATGTTGTTTTGAGTAAATGCTCAAAAGGAGTCATTGGTTTGTAGTGGACCAGTATGCTAATGTCTAGGTGTGTGACTTGACAAAACTACTTTTCTCTTATTTATATATAGACAGGTATGTGTGATATGTAAGAAGTTTGGATTATTTCATTAGTTTTTGATATTTTAACTCCTTATCAAAGTTCTGATTTTTATAGATGATATAGACAGTGTGGCACATTAAAGAAAGAGTAAGAGATAGGACAGACAGTTTTCCTAACACTGGAAAAACTTTGGGTCTGTTTTTAATATTTCTACATTTCCTTATTCTATTTTTTTATTTTTCATAAACTATTCCTTTTTAATCTCTCTTATTATTACTTGATTTTATTTATTTTACTTATTGTCATGACATACTTTAACTACCAGAGTTTTCTTCTTCTTGTTAAGCATGGAGGTCATTTCTGTGTCAGATGTAGATATTTCATTTGCATCTCCCGATTTAACAATTTTATCTACTCTAGATTTGAGCACTCTTTGTGTCAGCAACTATAGTCATCAGCAAAAGACTTAATCCTACTTTTGAAATAATCCTACCACTTATTTCTAACCAAAGTCCCTGTCAACTCCCATTTTAGCATTAGTATCTGATGGCCTTGGAAATCACAAAAATCCAATGGGAATCTATTGAATTACCAGTATTTAATCATTCTAGGTTTAGGTTTGTAAAGTTAACATGAAGTAAAGACACCCACTGCTGAAATTGTTGTCACCAAACTGTTGTTAGTAGGTCAGGGAGTTATGTGTTGAACATAAACCAAAAAAGTGTTGAGAAAACAGATAAACAAAAGCATGAAACAAACAAGATAGAAATATTTATTCTATTGAGAACATCTTTGCTGTAGAGAAAATTTTGTGTGTTCTTAAAAATCCCTATAAATAATGAAAGAAAAGTTAAACTTACTCTGCTGGTGAATTAGCAAGTGAGTGAGGTGCATTGTTCATTGTGCTAACTCAGAGTGCTAACTTTAACATCCTGTTGCGACCTTGACACAAATTGAAAAAAACTAGCCTCTTCCAATCTACAGCACCCATTCTTCAGGTTTATTTCTTTTTACGCATACCCAAAGACTGAAAAGTGGTTATTTCTACTTATAGAGTTATTGATGCATGCATGTCTAGTAAAAATGTTTAATGTCTGCTACAAGTCTATCAAAACAAAGGGTCCAAACGAAACTTGTGAATTCTAAGTCAACTCTTCTAAAACTCAGTTGATGTAATTAGAATGCTGCACCAAACCTAAGATCTCTTATCTATAAAAATTTAATATACAATAACTAATTTGTTGTCCAAAATAATTTTTTTTTGTGTGCAGGGTAGGGGGAAGAGAGAATGTCCTCTCTCTTATCTTGAATATCAAAAAAGGCACATACAATACCAAACAAGACTCAAGACTACCTTACAAAATTTGAAATGTACAAACATTTATTATACAAACACAAAACAATATAACAAAGTACAAATCTTACAAAAGGTTTGCACAAAAATTTCCTTTTCTGCACCTTATTATTAACAAGGCTAAATAACATAACAAAATTCTAGAAATAACTGGCACTAGAAAAGATTCACAATACATTTTTTTTTCAAATCAATAAAAAAAACTTTGAAAACTGTTGAAATTAAGAAGAAATTATTTTTAGAAAAAAAGGTGCACCCACCTAATAGACAAATGGAAAAACCTATGCTTATTTCTCTCAAGATTCTCAAGGAGGTTTTAATGATATTTTTTCAATGTCATTCTTTTTTTTTTCTACTTGGATTCCATGTGGTTCACTGGGACCAATTAACAACCTTTTTGCAGTGTCATTTGGTTTTCTTTCTACTTGGGTCCCACATGGTTCATTGGGGCTTTGCTTTTGCTTTTACTTCTCTATGAGAGTCTCCAGAAAGTTTTATGTTATTGTGAAATGTCTTTTGTTGGCATAGTTTTTAAGAAACCTTTCTACCCTTTGCTCTGTTGGTGACTTTCACATGAGAGACAAACTCAGACATTTATTTACTTAGACATTAATTATTTTTTTTTATTTTATGCTACCAACTAATAAATTTTTTTTATATCTGTCCAAGTCCATTTTACCTGCTTCAGATGTTCATTTTAAATTTTATTAACCAAATTTAGTGTTGCAATAAATTCACAAAAAATATTTACATCTGAAGGAATGCTAGTACCATTCCTGTTATCCCTCTTGCCTGAAGTTTATATCAAGGATGGTATTCCAAACACCCACTAAAACTACCTGCCTTGCTAACAAAACAAAGGGGTCAATCTGACAAATAAAAAAGTAGATTGCTCCCTACTGACATGGGAGGGGTACAGGAGTGGCAACTCTTTATCCCTATTGGGCAAGACAGTGAGGAAAATTTTTGGCAGAGTAAGAAGAAAAAGTTGAATAATTTTTCAGGACTATCAGAATTAACACAACACTCTTATTTTTCTTTATTAACTCCGAAATTTGTCAGGGCTTCGAAATTGGGAATTAGTCACACATAGCCTTTCTTCAAAATAAAATAATCTACATTTGCAGTTACAAAATAGGCCATGAAGCAATATTAGATACTTATTTAATTAATAGGTCTGCATTGGTTTATGGTATGCATGCTATAACAAATCTGTGTCTATTATATTATTTCATCATCATCATGATTTTTGTAATCGTAGAGCAGATCCAAATGCAGAAGCCACAGTAACTCTTTTCCACAATGGTCTATCAATGGCAGCCATCAGCAATTCTTGTACAGTCATACCTGTTCATTTTTTTAAATTGTCCAACCAGTTTTTGTGTTGGCGTCCTCTCCTACATCCACCTTCAACAGTGCCTTGCATGATGGTCTTGCACAGGCTGTCGTGCCTTGTAATGTGTCCAAACCACACCATTTTTTTCTATTTGACAGTGGCGAGAAGAGGTTCTTGGTGTCCCACAAAACTTTTCCGCACAAATTCATTTTTTTTTATTCCCAATAGAAAATGCCAAGGAGTTTTCTCATGCATTTGTTCTCAAACGCTTGGATCCTTCTCTGTCTATCTGCCAACAGTGTCCATGTTTCACATCCATATAGGAGAATGGAGACCACCAGCGATTTGTACAATCTGTATTTTGTTTGAAAGCTGATTTTGCTCGTTCATATTCTTGTCAATTTGGCCATTGCTACTATGGCTGCAGCAATCCATGTGTGGATTTCCAAGTTGCAGGTACCATCTTTAGACAAGATTGCTCCTAAGTATTTAAAACTGGACACTTCAGTGAATTCCTGTTCGTGGCAATGTTGACACAGGTGTTACTGTTTGTGCTATTCACCATTACTTTGGATTCCTCAGAGCTGACCTCCATTCCATATGCACCTGCTTTTTCATAAAACTTTGTTGGTTAAGTCCTGGAGCTCACTGTTACTACCTGTTATGAGGTCAATATCATCCACAAAACATAAATTACAGATGGGTCTGTCACTGATAGACATTGAAGGATCATGGACGTTCAAGGTTTCTTGCATTATTCTCTCTAGGAATAGGTTGAACAATGTGGATGAAAGTACACATCCCTGTCACACACCAACAGTTATCCGGAAGAATCCTCCCATTTGTTTTCCCAGAAGAATTACCAGTGACTGAGTCCACTCATTAGACCACTTTTTTTGTTCCCAAATCTTCTGGCATAGTGTTGTTATGACTTTGATGGTTTCTTCACCTCCATGTTTTATCATCTTAGAGGGAATATTATCCACTCCAGGTGACTTGTCAGGTTTCAAGCTCTTTACTGCCAACTCAACATCTTTCAGTATTGATGGACTGGCCTCATCTTCTGTGGAGTGGTGGTCTCTTTGCAATATGGAGACATCTGGATGAAGTTGGTAATTGTATAAATCATCACAGTATTGAGTCCCTCTATGGAGGACCTTCTCACTGTCAACAATTTACCATTCTCATCCTCTATGAGTGTTGCTCTCTTTTGGCTGGTCTTAGTAAGGGATTTGAGAGTATTATAAGCCTGTTTGTTATTGCCAGTAAGCATATCCTTCTCAATTGTTTTGCACTTATTTTGCATCCACTCCTCTTTAGCTTTTCTCATTTTTCTCCTCCTGTCACTGTGCACTTCCTGATATTGGGTATAGACCTTGCCACTTGAGTGCTTCTTTCCTCTCAGTCCTTTCCTCTTATCGCACAAATCCAAGATTTCATTTGTGACCCACAGTTAGATTTTCCTTCGCTGTTTACCCAAAACTTCCTCAGCTGTTGTGAGTAACACTTCTTTAATGTGATCTGCAAAAGTGTCTACATCACTGTTAATTAGGTTCAGGGCTTTGAACTTGCTGCCATCTTTGATCTGGAACAGTTGAGTGACTTCAGGGTCTTTTAGTTTCTTAATGTTGAAGCAAATTTGAGTGTCCTTTGAAAAGCACTTAATTTTCAGCCTTAATTTAAAAGTTATCATCACAAGATCATGATCACTGCCAAACTCTTCACCAAGAAATGTCCTTGTGTTTGCCTTGTTAATGCTGGATTTATAGTGTTGTGGAACCAAAATAAAATTGATCTGGTTATGGATCTTCTCATTAGATGAGTGCCAGGTTGCGGTTCAAGACAGCTTATGGGGGTGTAGAGTGTTGGCCAGCAATATGAGACCTCTGTTGTTCAAGCTATCTGAGACCTCCATCATTCATCTTCCCAATGCCAAATCTTCCATCTCTTTCTGCCCAGTTTGTGTATGCATCCAGTCCTACCTTGGCATTCCAATCTCCTTGTATGATGGTGATGTCTTTCCAGGGTCTTTTCTCAAGGTAAATTCTAATAATTCGTAGAATTCCTCAACTTCCTCATCATCATGCTCTAATGTTGGAGCATAGGCCTGGATGATGGTCATGTTGTATGGTCTAGCTGATACACAGATGGAAATAAGTCTGCTGGAAATCGGATTAAAGCTGATGACATTGTGTTAATCTTTTTCCTTACAATAAATGCCACTCCATGTTGGTGCTTCTTCTCATCTCCAGAAAACCAAATTTTATGTCCATTTTGTGCAATTATTTCTCTAAACGCAAATCCATCTGACCTAAGACATCCCAATGATGTCCTAATGATAACATTTCAGTTCATGGGTAAGTTCTTGGGTTCTTCTGGGGGTGTATAGTGTGCAGACATTCCATGTTCCTGTTGTAAATTCTTCTGTTGATAACCTGATACTATGTTTTGCAGTAGTTGACTTATCACACCCATCCTGAAGTGAAATGATATTATTTCACTATGTTATAAAAAATAAATTTACCTTACCATCCCAACTTAAGCATTACTATACCCATGATATAGTAACAGTTTGTTCATGGGTGAAAATGGGTCATGACATTTGAGGGAAAACACTTTATGTACATATTTACTGAACATGAATGTGACAATAATTTGTTCAGGTGCTCAAACAGATACACATTAACAGATATGAAATGGAGAATTAAATTAAGGTCTTACTTGGTGAGTTGTCTTGGTTGTACCTTGTGTCTGTGATTTTACCTAAGTCATATTTTGCAAGTGAAAATGGAAAGCTGGAGTACACATGCTGTCATTTTGATTTATTGGCTTCAACTAGCCTGGTGACATACCTTTTCACACCTCTTGCCAAAATGTCATGTGATGCATTTCTTACCCTTTGACATGTGCAGAAATTATAGCTGAATCAAGGTCAGTTTTGTAATGCTAGAGTTATTTTTATTTTTGGCCGACATCAGGTGGAAGAACTATATTGAATCCATTGCTAGGTCTGCTGCTATGAAAGTTGGTTCGAGGTGGCCTGTTAGACAGTTATCCTCTCCAGAATCTATCTTACATATCTATAAGTCTACCATTCATCCATGCTTCAAATATTGCTGCCAGATATGGTCTGGTGCTCTTGCTATATATTTAAAAATTCTTGATAAAATCCAAAAAAGTACCAGCAATATTATTAGTCCAGCTTCAGTCACTTTCTCACCACCGTAAAGCTGCTTCCCTGTGCCCTTGCTATAAATACTTTCATGGTAATTGTTTTGATGGTTCTTTCTGTTAAGGTACCTAGATTTTATGAATTTAAGCACAGTACTAGATTGGAAACCAGGTCTCATCAATTTACAGTTGAATTTGTTAGATGCAACTGTAAATTCTGTGCTAACAGTTTCTTTTCTTGCACTTTTCGCTTGTGAAACACTCTTCTGGTTCCATGTTTTTCAACCAACTTTGATCTTCAAAAATTTAAATGCAATGTCAATCATTATCTATTGTTTTCCTGTTCACTCTTCTATTGTTCTTGCTCCTTAATAATGTTGCAGTTTTCTAATTAGTTCACACCCAGTAACCCCTTGTGTATTAGTGACTTTACTACCTTGCTTGGGGTGAATTCAATTAAAAAAAATGAAAAAAGTTGGTGCATTTCTTTACAAAAATAAAATTTTATTAAATGTAGTTTAACAAAGATAACTACATTAGTAACAATATAAATTAATGAAATTGTTGGATATATCATCATTTACATACACCACTAATTACAGTCCTTAAACAAATTTTGTTTAAGCTGACAAGTCATTTAATTGCAGTGAAAATAAGATGTAGCAAATAATTATGGTGCTGGTATGGGAAGTTTTTCTGCATGCAATATATTCTTCAGACCTCTCATTTTCAGATTATTACTTGTTTTGTTCCATGCAACACTCCTTTTCTGGTAAGCACTTTCAAAATATTACATAATTACTTGAAGAATTCATTAAATCAAAACTGGAATCATTCTTTTATGATTAAATACACAGTTTAACTGAAAAATGGTGTAAAATCATAAAAAGTTATGGAAAATATACTGAAAGTTGAATAATGATATGAATTTATTTAAATAATAGGAATCATTCCTATTTAATCAAGACAATTTGCAGCACCATTTTAAAATAAGCCAAAAGAATCTACTGACTTTTATCTTAAATACATTTTGGAAGGAACCTAAAGAAAAAAATCCATTACAATAATAAAAAAGGCTGAGAACATTTGAATCAAGTGAACAGATTTCAATCTTTGATTGGTATTAATGAGTTTGATTAAAAAAAAAAAAAGGCACCATGCTTGTTATTTGAAATGAATCCTGTCATTAGAACAATTACCAGAACCTCTTTTTGTATGAATTATAGCAACAGTGTATGTCTGTGACTTGCTGGGCATTGTCTTACAATCCTATTTCAAAGGGAAGATTACTAACTCCTTCTGATTTCAGATGCTTTCATCATTAACCTTTGGTTGACTTTTATCGTTATTTTTTATTTTATTCCCTTTATCTTATTTCTGGAATTAATTTTATTCTCAGTTTTTTTCCTTTAATAAGCAAAACAAGTTTTGCAGTAATATTCTAAGATTAGAGGATTAAATATAAAATATTAACAAAATCATGATTCTTGTTTATTAATCAAACAGTATCAATTACCTACAAGTATATTTTTCAGATACACTTACATCCCTTTTGATGCACTAAGAGTTTGAAAAAATGAATCCAATGACATCTCTCTATTGTGTTTTGGGGGTTTGCACTTGTATATTGAATTTTTAAGTTTTAGCACTGACCATTTTTAATTGTAATGGATTTTTTTCTTTAGGTTCCTTCCAAAATGTATTTAAGATAAAAGTCAGTAGATTCTTTTGGCTTATTTTAAAATGGTGCTGCAAATTGTCTTGATTAAATAGGAATGATTCCTTTCTATAAAGATTAGTAGGAAACACAAAAGTTTAATGTTATGTGTTGTGTCGTGTATAATGCTGAGTAAGCCTTATTTTACCTGTTCTAGTTGGTGTCAGTTTATATATATGAGCTACCTGCTCATATGCAAATTATACTAATTTGCATATCACCACATCTCCCTATAACGGAGGGGCCTTATGCCGCGAGTACTTCTTGTGTCCTCCTGAACATCTTCCCCTATCTCTCTCCTTTCCCTTGGAGATCTAGATCTATCACGTCTATGATCAAACTGTTCCTCTTGCATGCTCTGGTCTTCTTCTAACTCGTCCCATTCTACTTCTTCCTCCGCAGTTTCACTCTGCATTAACTCTTCTGTTACATCAATAATGGGCATCTCTGAAGGCATTTCCTCATCCGATTCTTCTCCTTGGGATCTTATTTGGTCAGCATGAACTAGAACACTGTTCCCATTTTCTTTATTTAATATTGCAGTATTATGTCCTTTCTGCATAATAAATTCGGCTGACTCGGGTTGCATATTCCTATTTCTTTTGTACCACATCTTTTGATTTGTGGCATATGACATAGTCAAAGGGGATCTTAATTGTCTGCCCATTAAGGCAGATGGACTTTCCGGCCTGCCCGCATGCGGAATTGTTCTGTAACTTAATAATAGTCTTGGTAGGAAAGCATCAATTTCCTCCTTCTGTTGCAAGCATGCTTTTATGCCCTTCTTTACCGTCTGGACCATCCTTTCCGCTGTCCCATTACTTTGAGGGTGGTAGGGAGGGGTCTTGTAAGGTCTACATCCTATTTTTCTTAGCCATTCATTTAGCCATTCATGCAAATCAATATCTGCAAATTCTGGTGCGTTATCGGTGAAGGTTCAATAGAACTAAAAGAAAAATATGAAATAGTACCCATTATAGTTACAAATTGCCGAAAAATGCATGGACTACTGGGGAATGACGTATTAAAAATAAATTCAACAAAGTTGATTAATGAAATAGAAATTGAAAAAACAGGAAAATTAAAAAATTATGAAGCTAGCCTGAAATTAAAAGAAAATGTTTCCCCCTCCTACTATGAAGCGAGAAAAATACCAGTGCATTTATTACCGTTGGTAATAGCTAAATTGCGAAAATTAATAAAGGAAGACTTACTAGAACCGGCCCCTCCAGGAGGAAGTAAATGGGCATCACCCATTGTCGTATTAAAAAAAAAAGATGGGGACCTGATGATTTGTGGAGATTATAAAATAGGGGTGAACCATAAAGTCTGCGCAGACTCGTACCCTATTCCGAATGTGGAAGTAGCTTTACATAAACTTGCTGGAATGAAAGTATTTTCAAAGATAGACCTAAAATCAGCTTACCACCAAATACTGATAAATGAAAATTTTAAAGAAGTGACGACCATAAACACACCTATAGGCCTGTTAAGGTGGAAAAGGATGCCGTATGGCATAAAAACGGCAAGTGTAATTTTTCAAAAAGCTATTGAAAAAGTAATAAGGAATGTTGAAAATACCATCTGTTATCAAGACGATATATGTGTTGGAGATTTAAATGAAGATGATTTAAAGAAAAAACTGAAAATATACTGAACCGGCTAAGAGACGCTGGTATGACAATAAATACAAAAAAGTGTGTAACCAACAGTAATGAAATATCATTTTTGGGTTACTCAATATCAAAGGAAGGGATCTCTCCAGATAAAGTACTAATAGAGAAAATTTTAAAAGTGGCTACACCAAAAAATAAAAAAGAGTTGGAGTCCTTTTTAGGTTTGGTAAATTTTTATAGAAAATACGTACCAAAATATAATGAGTTGACAGAACCATTTGCGAAGTTAAGAAAAAAAAATGTGGAATTCATTTGGTTAGAACGCCAACAGAAAGCCTTTGCAAACTTAAAACAAATTCTGGCAAAAAAGCCAATAGTACAAATTTTTGACCCTAAGAAGGACATAACTCTAACTACTGACACCAGTGAGCAGTCCATATCTGATATCTTATCACAAGAGGGGCATCCCATAATGTACTTATCAAGGAGATTAACAACGACTGAACACAATTATTCGAATATAGAAAGGGAGGCACTAGCCATAGTGTGGACAACAGATAGAGCAAGACAGTTTTTGATGGGAAAAAAATTCTTGTTGAAAAGTGATCACAGACCACTGGAATTTATTTTCAACCCAAGAAAAGAACTACCGAAAGTTACAACGTCCAGAATATTACGTTGGGCGATTAGACTGATGGCGTTCGACTTTGACATTGAATATGTTAAAGGGAATACGATACCGCACATTGATGCCTTATCTAGATTGAGGTTTTATATAGAGGAGAAGGACAAAAACGACGAGGAATTTGAAGACACATTCTTGCACCTTGTAGAAACCGAAGTAATATCTGTAGATAAAATGGCTAATGAAACTACAAATGACCCAGTGTTAAATAGAATAATGTCGAGGATAAAACAGAATCATTGGGGAAATTGTTCAATGGGCTGAAAGACCATTCAAAGAAATCAGACATAAAATGACGATAGAAAACGGGGTAATATGTAATGGAGATTTGGTAGTTCCCCCAGAAACACTGAGGAGACAGGTTATAAAAAGTGTACACGATGACGTACATTGTGGAGTGGCAGCTACGCAAAGAAGATTAAAATTGGAAGCGTGGTGGCCGGGGTTCTCAAGAGACGTAGAAGACTACGTAAAAAGATGCAAAAAATGCACAGAACTCGGGAATTTCAAGCAAAAGAAAATACATGTGTGGCCCCGAGAAGTGGAACCATGGAGCGGAGTACACATGGACCATGCCTATGTCAATGGGATAGGATTATTATTAATATTAGTACTTCAAAGTAACCCATAATTGCTATAATAATCGAGCCATCAAACTGACGCAATTGTAGGTTGCTTTTTTGTAAAAACGGTTTTCCCATTTTTTTCCCACAAATTTCTGGGTATTATCGTGACTTCACTACCTGTGTCGATTTGCATTTCAACAACACAGTCGTTGATTTTCATTTTTATTTTTGTATCTCCGTTCTTAGATGCATTATTTTGTATATTATCATTTTTTACATTAAAAATCTGTCTATTTTCATCCTCTATTCTTTCCACATTTTTCATTTTACATTATTTTACCTGTTCTAGTTGGTGTCAGTTTATATATATGAGCTACCTGCTCATATGCAAATTATACTAATTTGCATATCACCACATTATGAGAGCCTGTAGTAGTAGGCAGAATTTAATAAATATAGATATGTCAACTAACTTTGGTACTAGGATAAGCGAAATAAAAGATCAAAGACCCGGTACCAAAGCAAAGGACAATATCACATGCACTTCCCAACCACAATATAAACACAGGAAAGATAGGTTCTAAATGCCAGTCTTTTCTACCCTTTCACCCAAAAGTGGGACAGGCAAGCCCACTCCATTCTAACTACCAAAAAACTAATCAGGACAACTGCCTGCTACAAAAAAGAGAGTTCTCTATCTTTTTCTATTCCAACATACTACAAGCTATGAACTGTTTCACAAGAAGGATACAAATTGAATTGAAAAAGAAAAACTTCCAAAACAACATTCACCAAGTGTTTATTCATTTTAAATATAAAAGCCAACATTCTGCACCAACCTCCACAAGCCAAAAAAAACAAACAAAAACTCTTCCCCCCCCCCCATTTGAATAATTTTTCTTTACTTTTCTCTCTCTTTCAGTAAATTCTTTAAACATTCTAGAAATACATTTGAAATTTGCAATCTTTGCTGAGATTGTCTTTAAGAGTAACATATACTTTGGATAAAAGTGTTTTTAGTTTCTTAGATTTTCAAACAAAATTCTGTATTGACCAGAATCTGAGTTTTACTATCTTCACCTAAAATACAGTCACTCAGTATTGGTAACATGGTAGCTGTTAGTAATTGTCAAAAGTATTTTCATTTTTAAAGAACTGAACGAAAAACATTTTACTATTGACTAGCAATATCTAATGTTGAAAAATTAATGTATTCACTGTGTGTGTGTGTTCTTAAATAATATTAATCACTAAAATAGACTAGTCTGTGGAAGAAAATACTGTATTCAACTCTTGATTAAAATTAGGTTTGAGAGTCTAACTTTGAATCCATGTAAATAATTTGTCACTTGTCAATTTCTCTTTGTAACATTTTTTCAGCTGAAATGTTTGTCTTTTGACTGTCATAATGATATTTATTGCCAGACTAAAATGTTTTGGGGATTTTTTAGTTCAAAGCCAACAACAATAAAAGAAAGGTCAATTATTATCTGGACACTTTGACTTTAAATTTGTAAAGTTTAGGTACCAAAAAGGAAAGTTTATCAGAACAATTACCATGAAAATAATTATAGAAAAGGCATGGGGAAGCCATGTTATGTTAGTGGAAATGTGAGTGAAGTGAAGATGCGATATCAGGACTGATAAAGTTGCAGATTCTTCTTTGAATTTTATCAAGAATCTCTAAATATAAAGAAACACAAGAGAAGATGGGACAGCAATATTTAATGCATAGATAAAGGTGTAAGATAGATTGTGAGAAAAACTGTCTAACACAATGAACCAACTTTCCTATCAGTAGACCTAGCAATTGATTTAATATAATTATTCCACTTCATATCAATGGAAAATGTTAGCCTAAGAAAGTGCAATTAGTCACTCTGCTAAAGCTTAGTATCAACCATATTGATGGAAGGTGAAAAAAGTTCTCTAAAACAAATAAAAGAGAGCAGTTTGATTTTTGAGGCATTAAAATTAACAAGCCATTTCTTGCTTCAGTTAACAGATTGAAGGTCAATTTTTAGATCAGCTGCCAATTTAACTTTAGTGACCCTATCAGACTTACCAATAACAGTAAATAGTTGTGTCATCAGCATTGAGAACTGATGACATTAGGAAGGTCATTGATGAAAATCAGGAACAATTAGGTCCAAAGATAGATCCTTGTGAGACCCTTGCATTAATGCAAAAAGATCTAGAGTGAGCATTCAAGACAATTTTCATTTCAAAATTAGATAAGAAAAATTGAATCAAATCAAAAAAATTCAGAAATACTATAACTTTTCAACTTTTGAAAACCACCAAGATGCCAAACTTTGTCAAATGCCTTTGAGATATCTAAAGCAACAGCCCACACTTCACCATTCTTATTGAAAGCTTGATAGATTCTTTCAGCAATAACCATTAATATATCAGCAGTTGAGCTAGAGAAGCGAAAGCTATATTGTTTATATGAAAGAAAACCTTGTGAGGTAAGATGCTCAACTAGTTCAGAGTTGATTAGAGCCTCTAGGACATTATCAAGGAGAGGTAGAAGACTAATAGGTTAATAGAAGGATCAGACAGTTTGCCTGAGTTCTTAAAAACAGGAACTATAGAAGAGAATTTTCAACAAGCAGAAAACCAAGAAGCAGCAAGGCATTTATTGTAGAGTTTAGAGAGAACAGGAACCACTTCATCAGCACATTTCCTTAGAATTATTGCTGGGATGCCATCAAGTTTTTCATGCTTGTTGGTGAGGATCCAAGAGATGATAGCTGATACTATTAATGGAGTTATGTGCATATCACACAGTAGAGGCTCAGTGGAAAGTCATTTAAAAACACTCCAGATGATTCAAGAGTAAAATTGGAGGAGAATTTACAAGCAAGAAGATGATAATATCTCAAATTGAGTGAAGAGAGGAGTAATAGATGACTTACCCTTGTTTAACACACTATTACAGAGCCACCAGTAGTCATGGATATTAAACTTGTTAGAGGCTATATGCTGCCTCATTCTGTCAGCAAACAAAGACTTATCCCCATTGAGGGCATGTTTATAATTATCATAAATGGACACAAAGGGGTATCTGTTTTGATTGAAACTATCAAGTTGGTACGGCTAGAAAAAGTAATTCATGTGAACAGGCAGGTGTAAACCAAGGAGAAGATTGTGGTTTCACCTTGTATTTCTGAAATGGTCCAAAAGCAACAATACTGGCTTTTACCCAAGAAGAAATCTCTGGTATAATTCTCAATAGGAAAGTTAAAAATTTAACACCAAGAAGCATTGCAAAGAAAATCACAAAATGAATCCTAATCAGTATGCAGGTAACAGAAAGAAGGCTTGTGAATAAGGGGTTTACACATATTGCGCATATTGGGCATGTTGGTTCGGTTTCCTTCTTGATCACATCATACCATCGTTGCAGTACTCTGGTGAGCTTATACACTCGATTCTCACTCGATGTTACTAAACTTATTGTGATCAATAAGTTATACTCTTGAATCAGCTTTTCAAGAGTACTCAAACGCCTCCAGATCAGAATCTCATTTGCCGCCTTAGTTTGTATTCTGGCTTTGCCAGTGAGCATGTTTGATACCCACTGGTGCACACATGCGGAGTCCGTGAAGAGGTGTAGCTCCATTGCGCCCCGCTGTAGTGCTAAATTGATGCCTTTCAGAATAGCATCCAATTCTGATAAATTGATATGTTGGGCGTCCTTCGCAGGTTGCAACCAACATGCGTCTTCTACAACGTTTCCGTCAACCTCCAATGAAACCCCTGTGGCGAGAGAACTTGCATTGACCCATACCTCATAAGCATGTCCACTTGTGCACCACTTACCGTGTGCAGGGTCATTCTGGCATATTCTTTCTGCTATGTCCTCAATCATGTTTTTAAGTGGAGCATCTGTCACTTCGTTGTCCCAACCAGACGTAATCGATACTGTCCTGCATTTTACAAATGATGCAGCAACACAAAGCCACCCACACACAGGAACATGACCCACCAGTTTTCCACACCACAAGAAGATGTTATGTCACATCAGGACCTCAGGAACTGATGGAATGCCATTTCCACGTTTCTACTTAAGCGTGTTGTTTTCATGCTTGACATGCAAACCCAGCACACGTATGCCATCCTGTAACTGCTCCGGATCCTTGCAGGTCAAACCAAATGTATCCAAGTGCTCCTTCACATGAGCTGCTAAAATCATGCTCTCGTCAACATAAATATCATCAATATATGATGAGATTGCCAGTCAAACTGACTCGTCTTTCAACAACGCAGCATCCACAATGGCCTTCGTTATGACTGGTGCAACATTCAACCCGAAACCCATTCAGGTCAAGCAATATCTTCACTCCTTGAAGATTACCGTTTAAAAGAGCCAAAGTGACTTATGAATATGTACTTGTAGGTAAGCCTGCCGTAGGTCAAGGATAGCAACATCTGGTCCTTTTTTACTCCTCTCCCTCAGTTTCTGTGTGCACACATCAGCATTGGCTGTGTGTGCGTCGAGACACTCATTCAGCGCTCGATAGTCCAGTACTGGCCGCACTTGTTTTTCTGCACCACCGCCAACAATGGAATTAAGCCTTTTGGGGGATCAAGTTCCATTTCAGGATAAGTCTGCAACCAACCGTTATCAAGCCAGGTCTGCAGCTCACGGTCATATTCCTCCTTGACTCCCGTTGGTATTGGCATCCGATTTCACAAACTCTCCGGTGATCGACCATCAGACCACTTCCATGATGTGACCCATATCTTCCGGTTCAGATAGAATTTGGCACAGAAATCAGGTTCTTCTATTTTAATGGCGGCACAACAGACAATCCCACACTTGGGAAACTGTACATTGCCACACTCTTGTTATTTGGAGTTTGCCCAACTCTTTTATGGCATCAAACCCAAGCAACAAGTCAAAACCCAATAGCTCTCCATCCACTACCAAGATTTCGATTTTGAGGGGGTTTGCGTTGTCAACTTGAAGCTTAATACTTCCAACTCTGCAACATTTGAGTGTTTCCGTTCACGGTAAGTATGTTCACCTCCATCTCCCACCAGGATTGACAGGCTGACTTACTCATGAGTGTCTGTGAGCAGCCAGTGTCCACCAGTGCCACTCTCTTAATTCCGTTCACATAAATACCCAAGATAGGTAGCGCTTCATTCATAACTTGCTTAGGGAAGATACCGTTGCTGACGTCTTGTCCCCTTCTTTTCCCTAGACACAATGAGAGCAATGTGGCCTACTTCTTGACACTGGAAGCAACGCATTGTTGTGCTTGACCTGCATGGCTGATGAGCATCTTCTCGTCGAACCGGGCAGTCCCTGGAAAGGTGATTCCACCCAGAGCATCGATATCATCGCATGCCTTCCCGGCATTTAACATTTGGATGTTTATCAGCTCTGCCTGGTGAAATGGTAGTCGCAACCATTTCCTCAGTTGCAATTTGATCTTTCATCATGGCCCGAGCTCGGTCCAACAGTTGGTTTATATTCATGTCTTCCATCTTGGAAGACACGCGCAGTAGTTGCTTGACGTGCGCTGGTAACCCTGCTATGAACCCACATGCTAATCCTTGCTCCGATATCCTGCCAAATAGAACAGCTAGCTTCGAATTGCTTGTAAGCCAAAAAATGATCTGGTGCAAAGGCAATCTGCAGGGCTCATTTTATCTGCTTGACATCTGATTTTTCCTCTGATTTTAACTGTTGGTAAACAGCAAACGTTCCGCCCGTCAACCTCAGAGGAAGAACACATTCAACCTTTTTAATTCCACACAGATCACAAACAAGTTATGCCTACTCAATTCATTCAGCAACTGCTTGTCTGGTCACTGAACTATCAAACTCGGGTATCAACTTGATGTCAACTGTCTTGCCCGTCATATTGCTGAAATAACTTGTAAGCGTTCTGAAAGCAAAGGAAATGTTTGTCGCAGATTAATTCCACAACACAGAGAACAAATCACTGTAAGTTCAGACTCGAATATCGGGGGCAGAAAAAAATGCCGAAAATTCAATTTGCAGGTACTATCTCACAAATCACCATGCATGTAAACAGTCAGAAAAATAACTCACTCTCTGATGAATGCAGTAGCCAAAATAGACCAATTCTTTTTTTCCTCCCCGACTCGAGAACACAACTGCTTTTATCGGCCGAGCATTTTTTCCATTCGTCGACAGCTGGGAGAGGACACCAAGTATTTTGCCTATCAAAGTACTTTTATAGAGTACTCTTGCGACGTACTTGTTTTTAACCTAAATATTCCGTCTTCAGCATGTCATGCGGAATACGTGCCCTTTTTGAGGGGGGAAGTAATTTTCTTTTCCGTCGTAGGATACACGCGACGCGCTGTCACTTCGTTTGATGAGGTAAGTCGCCATTTTCTTTGCTATACATTCCAAATACTTAGATATTATGTGACTGTTGACCAGAGCAGCCTAAGTGCTACTAAAGAGTTTGGACTCCTTCCTACCAGTGGGGATGCTTAATAAGAATAAAGTAATCAATATATAACAAAATAAATAATATATAAGCCCAATTTTATTATTGTTGTTAAAATTGTTTGTTAATTAATTAGAAATGATTGTTTATACAAAACAAAAATCAAAATTAAACTATGCAAATTAAACATTAGGAATGGAAATGTTTCTCCTACTCATTCAAAAATACCCCGTCACTCTTAAAAATGTCACATTGATACATAAATAAATAAAGGCAGTCATTCATGCCAAATGTATAAATAAATTATCAATTTTATTCTATAAATAAATTAGAAAATATTATAATCTATATCTATAATTCTCAAAATGTGTGTGTGTGTGATCAGATGTTGTTTATGTGTTTCCAGTTTTCATACGATTTTGATGAAAATTTTTGTTTGATAGATAAAACTTCAGTGCCGGTTTTGAGTCCAAATTACACATTCCCCTTCTCTTGGCCAAACTTTCAATCTCTCTCAAGTGAGGTTACCTTTTCCATTGCATATACAGTTTTAAGGTTTTGCTTTCATTGTCATTTATAGCCGTTCCCAATTTAAACTTTTTTATTGTCCTGCCAGTTTTTGCATTGCATTCACCATAGTAATAAGTAAGCTTGCTTTTTTATTACTCAACATTTATTTTTCCAACCTTCCCTAAAGTTATTTGAGCTTAGTGATTCCTGTAGCTTTAACGTGTTCTCTTCTGTTATTTGCCCACGCATTCCATTTGACAATTCATACTTGCCTAAGACATGCCACTAAAGAAAAGAACTTGCCTAGGTCACAAAACTGCTGCCACCAGGTCCGCTATGTGAATAAGAGATAATGAATCGTCTTTAGAATGTTCAATTTGCCTGTCTCAAAATGCCACTGAGTCTAAAGATCGACGTAGCCACCAGCTTTCCAGAAGAGCATACCTGAACACTTCTGCATGCGAGGCTGAAACTGCTGATCAAAGGACTCAACAGCTGAGGAGGAATTCCTCTAAACTGCTGCTGTGCATGAAGCTGAAACAAGATTGAGAACAAAAACGGCCCTTTTCAGGCCTCCCTCCCATTTGGGGATGTACCTCAGTTGCACCCAAATGTTGTTACTAACATTGATTTTCAGGTGGGCTGACTTTAAACTTAAACTGCTCTAAATGAATGGTAAAAATTCCCAGTAATGAAAGACCTGGTCGAAGTGTATTAATATTTTGTGTTAATATTTGTAATAAATTAATGTAATATTATAAATAATAATAGCATTTCTACATCCCTACATTATTTATTTATTATCATTATAACTTTTATTTTTTTGTGTTACATAAATTCAAGAAATAAAATAAATTAAAAAAATAGGTAAAATGTGTGAATTGTTTCTCTCCTAAAATTATGTGATAAGCTTAAAATCACTGCTCAAGGTTGAACTGACTTCTATAAATTCTTATCATATTACTCAGGTTGATCTTGAGAAATGCCCATCTTCTGCAGATATACTAAAATATGAAAAGAAGTTCATACATTTCAACATGTTTTCAGTCAGAAATAATATTGCTCTGTAAGAGAAAACACTTTCAATCACAAACAGTTGTGAATCTATATCTGATGTTTCTACATAAATGACCTGTTCAGAACAAATTCCAACTTAGTAAGACATCAATAATATGATAAGATGATGCATGGAATTATATATGATATTAAGAACACATTATTAATAAATAAATATAGAATTTAATAGTAAATAATAATAAACTTCTATTTAGTTTGTTACCAAGACAAATAAGTGATGAAACACACAAAATAATTTTGAAGGAATTATTTATTCAAATAGCAAAGATATTTAAAAAATAACAAAAGCGTTAGCACATTGAGAAGACAATACTGATGAAATTAAAAAGAAACTAAATAAAATTTTAAATAAAATCCAAAAGAGATTTTGTTAAACATTTCAGACTTTTATGAAGGAATGTTTGCTATTTTTCTATACATTTTACATCTTTTATCAAAGAATTTAATAAATATTGACACGTTTTGTTTCAGAAAAAAAAACTTTATGATTAAACAAAATTTGTTTGTATGCTTTTTTTGCAAAACACTGTTGAACACAAAATAATGATTTACTCAGTTTTGTATGAGAAAAAAAGTAAAAATATTTTTGAGATCAAATTGCATAATATCATCTGAGTGAATTCTGTATTTTTGATTGAACAGCCAATATCAAATATTCTGAACATAAAAATATGACCAAATATTGGTCATCATCTGTTTGCTCAAATGTCTTCTGGGTCTTTCTCAGTCTCCCTTGAATAATTTGAGCTGTTTACTTTGAACAAGCAATTGAGAATACAAGTTTGAATTAGCTGTGAGCTTGTCAGTTAAAAGGAATCAATTTGATATGACACAAAAATAATAATATCTGATATTGTCATACCAATTGTCAGATTTAACAAGTTTCTATTAACAACTAAGTAAAATTTTAATATATTTAAAAGCTAATAGTTTTAATTTTGATATAAAATTTAAAAATTTAAAATATAATTTTTCTATAAATAGTATTGTCTTATTTCATTGAACTTGAGTTTGAATTCCATTACATCCATTTACATGCTAATACCCTTGGGAAAGGTATGAATCCTTTTCTTTTCCCCCCAGCTATGGATAAATAGCAGGACAGACTGAGTTATAGAGCCTTGGATGGCAACTGGTCTACCGCAGAAAGAAATGGCAACCTACTGTGGAAAATATCTGCCTTGTCAATCATGTATCGAAAGATACACAATTGCCTACACATGTATCATGCCTGGCACATAACTGACTGACTGAAGATTTTTAAATGCAGTGGTAGTGTGTTATAGCTCAGTCCTTGCAGTGTTATGTGATTTTGCAAAGAAAGATTACCATTCTGAAAAGACTCTGATAGTGAATCAACTTTTTATATCTTCAATGTAAGCAAGAATAGAAAATAGAAGAATATTTAAGACAGTGAATAACACAGTCATAAAATAAGAATGAACTTCTTTTTTTATTTAAATTTATTTCAAACTGGTTGAAATATCCAGTTTCAAACTTTCTTTCAGTACTATTTTGGTTACTATTGTTTTAATGACAAATTTAATAACAAAAAAAGCATTTAAAATTATTCTGAGTTAAGCAATAATGCAAATTGTTGTCTTTTTTTACTTTAAAATCTATTTTAGAAATATCATATTAATTTAGACACTTTCTAAAAAGTAGAAAATTTATTTTTACTGAGAAAAATGAACCTCAAAGTTGATTTGTATGACTTTCAATTCAGAGATCATCACGTGTTCTTTTGTAAATTTCTGTAATATGTCTGCCACGAGCCAGAATCCTTTCAGGTAATAAATCCATCATTGCTTGTACCTAAAATAATGAGACAAAACACAGGTTAATCATTTTTCAGATGGAATGATTCCAAAGCTTTGAGAAAATCAGTTGGCAATTTCCAGATCAAATTGTTTCTTCAACACAAAAATATTCAGTTTTTCAGTAAAATCAAAGAAATTAAAATGCCATTTCTTTCATCTTCATATTTTATTTTTGGATCTAATATTTTGTCTTGAACAACAAACAAAACAAAAAAGAAATCTAAGAAAGGAAAAGATTTCCAGCTCAAAGCTTGTAAAATCTATGATTAATTTATTATAAAAGTGGGGTTCAGTTGACAGTCGCTCAGTGTTCAGATAGCCATGTGGCAGACAACACCATGAATCTTTGGAAATATTTTTTGGCAGTTCTAAGCTTCGTTTTAAGTTATTTGGCCTTGTTGCAGTAAAAGTTCATCCTCCATCTCTTTTTGCTAACTTAACTGCAGATTGTAAACCAATTGTTACTAAGTCACAGAAATATACTGATGCAGTCAAAAAGTTTATTGAGAAAGAAATACAATGTTGAAGAAAGGCATAATTAGGTCTTAGCAAATCTAACTGGGGAGCCCAAGTATTAGTAAGATATTCAGACAACCACAAAAAAATGGATGTTAATTGATTATCAAGATGTCACTCCATTGTGAGGAAAGTGACAGTCAATTTCAGTCGGTTTACAGCAGCCAAACTGAGTGGTTGCTTTTTTTAACCTGGGCCAAGGGGCCTGGGCTGAGGCTAACTTTGCCTCCTCCAACAAATTCTACAGTTTATAAGCACATGGCACTATTTCCATTTGTGAATGTATCTTCCCCGATACAGAAAGCCTAATGAACATGGCCCTACCTCCCCAACAAAAGATGCACAAAATTGCCTGTGCCATACACAGTGATGTAAATTACTTAGTGCCTGTAGGTGGGCTTGAAAAAATCTGCATAACAGGCACACATAAAAGCTGGCAGATTTTGTGTTTGGGAAGAGAAGGATTACGGCAGATATATTACAAATATATTACTACAAGCTATTTCAGCACCATGACTGACCAATTTGACCCAAACTAACACAGGGTTCTGATCTTGAACAATTTGTTGTTGAATGGATAGATAAGGCAGAATTGATATGTTGGCTGTGCTTAGTGAAAAGGATCGAGTTTGTAGTCCTGATGTGTCTAATAAGTGGTTCATATGTCGTGTATCAGCTGCATAAAGGAAGTCCTATATACAGCCTTTGCTGCTGACTTATTTGCAGCAAATGAATGATTTATGGCACAACATTTATACCCCCAGAGAGTCTGTCAATGTTTTTTCTGGTGGAACTTCTATGTTTACATGCATACAGCAGATGCCGATGTTTCTTGGAACTAGTCAAGGAGTTTGCTTTGTTGGTGGATGCTACCCTTGTTAGGTTGAACCAAAACAAGGCACATGTGATTACCAGAGTCCCAGGGAGGTGGCTGGAAATTAAAAATGAAGCTGAATCTGTGCTACAGGTATGTGCTGTCACTGGCAATGGAATAGAGTTCAGCCAGATTAAGAAAATGCACCTGAACTGTGAACATCCTGGTGTTAGACGAACAACCTACTTTGTTAAAAAGATCATCCCATCCATGATGAAAGAGGCTATCAGATTGGCAATCAGATCCTGTTTGGAATGTCAATCAATTGATCCAGCACTGATCCAATGGCAGAGAGGAAAACTGGGGACAGCCAATGTATGGCAAATACTGTATGGATGGACATTGCTCATTATAGAGGCACCTATTACTTGACCTTCATAGACTGTGAGCCTTCCTGCTTTACCATTTGGCAACCATTAGTGTGAGAAGATTCTATTGCTTTAATCCAGAATCTCATGACAATTTTCTTGAAAGGGGCCTACCTGAGGAAATCCTGACAGACAATGGCACAGCATTCAACAGCAGGAATTTCAGGACATTTGGTGAAGATTAGGGTATCCACCTGCAATTCCGATGTGCATATATGCCATCTGGAAATAGCATTGCTGAATGATCACACAGAATTATAAAGCGGATCGTTGCTAAAAAAACAATGCTCTGTCCAGGAAGCAGTGTACTGGTACAACATTACATCAAAGGATAGTGTTCATAGTGTGACTGCTCCAGTCAATGCATTGTACTCTTACGATTTTCAGATGAAAGGTGTTGATAATAACATCACACCACTGAAGGCTGAACTTAGACAGAATATATAAAAAAAGAGATGCTGGCAAAAACATCACCCAATAGATGCACAAGTAAATATAGAAAAGAAACAGTGACCAGAATCTTGAGTCCTCAGGCAGTCTACATAGAATACTGTGCCATGTGACAGACCTTCGCCATCACCCTCAAGTAGTGGATGACCCGGTTGAGGTTGCCACATCAAGGGATGATGGAATGTGTCTACTAATTGTGGATGATGAGGCTGACCATTCAACTGATGGTGACTCTGATCAATCAAGCAGATATGACGGTGAAGAGGATCAGTTGGTCGTAGCAGAAAAGAGGTGAGTGAACCTTTGGAGAAGGTTTTTTGCAGACACAAGAGGACTCAATATCCTCCACCCCACCCCACTGGCTGCTATCTATGTGGTGATCAGATTAGGGGGGAATGTAATGGACATGGCCTATCTCCTTGATGAAAGAGGCACAAAATTGCTTGTGTCATACACAGTGATGTAACTAGTGCCTTAGGACTAATTAAATGCCTGTAGGTGGGTATGAAAAAATCTGCATAACTGACTGAGGCTCACATAAAAGCTGGCAGATTTTGTCCTTGAAGAGAGAATGTTTACAGTGTGACGTAGCCACGATTCCATTAACCACATAGGTGTAAGGATGAAAAGCACTCCCAAAGAAAAATCCCAAATTCTAGACGAAAATTAGATATAAAAAGAGAGAAATAAATAAATAAAAAAAGATAAAAATCTAATGCTTTCAACTTGCGAGCGAATATGTTCCATGATCAGCCATACCCTCCTCTTCTCTTCTCTTCACAACTTCTTTCCCTCTTTACCTACTCTTCCACCCACACACCACCGATCCATGACTTTGAAGCGACCCGACGCGAAAATGACCTGGTTCCAAAATCCCACAGCTATCAGGCGGTCGACCATAAGGGAATTCCAGGCACCATCAGGATCTCCTGCTGTGATTCACGTGATCAGGCCATCCTAAGGACAGATTGAAATTTTGGCCATCACGCAAACAATGCGTGATCTGTGCCCCATCCTCCCGTGTGCCCGGTCAAGGACGAAGAAAACCCACGTGACTGTCTTTGTGGACAGCAAGAATCTAAAAAAGGATTTTCAGTTTCCGTCTGACCAGTGGCAGATGAACGTCGCTGAGCAAAGCCGTCCCAATTCCAAAATGGACTGCCCACTGAAATGAAGAAGACAGCAAAGTCTGTCGATTAGAGATGAAAGGGCTGCTATGAAAACTGTATCGACCAACGAAACGCCTGCACGTGATGCTGTGAAACTTCGAACATTTCCGAAAGAATAAGAATCCAGGAAAATTGTCAGCCGACCAAAATATTGTGTTAACATACGAACTCTCGCTTCGGCGAATCTGAACTTTGTGTGAAAACGTCAACTCGACTGACAGATAAGTTGATTCTCTTGGCTTGATCTTTCTTTTATGTATATATATGTATTTGCTCGTGCCTTCTTTTCCCCCATAGGTCCCTTCCCCTTTGTTAAATGTATTTCTTTTTTTTCTTTACCTGTTTATATATTGATAAATAAATGTTTTATTTTGAGAACCATTGTCTTGCGTCTGTTCTTCGTTGACTCCCTTGTGTCGCTTTCATTTCTGAGTGAAGACCGAGAAAGGATCCCACGTTTCCACTTTTTTAAACCCGTGGTTCATCTATATGCTACAAGTTCGTAACAACAGACAGTAAGGAATACATTTGAACAAGCCAGCTGTGAGGTTCAAGGACAAAGATGTAGCAGTGAGGAATGTGAAATGGATTACTAGATATATTACTGCAGAAACTCTGGTTTGCAGTCCTCAATTTGGGAAAACCTAAGACTTGCTATTTCCAGTTCATAGAATATGTCCTCACTTGGAACATAGTAGAATCCTAACATGGCTTCTCCAGAAACACAGAAGAATCTCCGTATTATATCTTTTCATTCTCCTTACTCTCTGCTTGCTATGTAGATATATGTGATATATTTTTCTCTGCGTGGGACACATGTAAATATGTATATATATTTTTGCTTATGTCTTAGTGGTAGAAAAGTCTCTCTGTGAACAAAGTATGTTTGTCATTCTTTTTCTTTTCAGCTATTCTGTTTTGTCTGTGTAGCACTGTGTCATTATATCATGGATATAATAATGCCCATAATAGGGGAAATATAAATTGGACAATAAACCTTTCTTCTATATCTCTCTTTCATTATACTGTGAATTAAATTACTAAATATAACATATACAGTTCTTTAGACTTCTGAAGTGCCTATCACCAGGTCACTATAAAGGAAGCTGGGTGTAAACTGTTACAAATTTAATAAAATCTTATTTGGGGTTATTAATGGAGTAGCAAATTTTCAGCATGTAACTGACAGAATTATAGGTAAGGAATATCTACAAGGAACATATGCATATATTGATAATGTCACTATATATATGGATAATCTGAAGGCAGGCACAATAGTAATCATGGTTGATTCATGAAGGCAGCTAAGAGATAAACTCTAACTCTGAATTAAGACAAATGCTCCTATAAATTATGTTCAATGTCTTTACTTGGGTATTTCATACAACAGGAAGATCTGCCCTGACCCAGGTTGCCTGGAACCATTTGCCCAAAGATATTTTCTCTATATCACAATAGGAATACTAGCTGATTACTCCAAATGGATACATAGGTTTTCAGAAAAAGTTTATGCCCTTGTGGATGTGAATAAATTTCCTTTGCTACAAGCTGCTTGTTTGAAACTCTGGAAAAATGACATTACTGATTCTATGATTTGAGCAATTGACTGAACTGATTATTTTACTGTTGAAACACAGTCCTCTGAATACACTATAAGTGCTAAACTAAGTATGGACACCCTGTGGCATTGTTTTCTTGCACTCTTATTTATAGTGAACAGAAGCATTTGTCAATAGAAAAAGAAGCTTATGACACAGTTGAGCCCTTATGAATGTGGCACCATTACTTCACTTTCATCTTTAGAAAAGAATGTTTATAAATAAATAATAAATTTCTGATAAGTAAACTCTAAGACAGAAGTATAGAGGAAGTAAAGAATTGAATTACCTGGAATCTGGCAGAGAGTTTTTCAAACTCCTTAGGAATAATATTTCTTTCCAAATTTCCAACTTTGATAATTTCTTCAAGGACAGCCAAATAATTATGCAAATTCATTACTTGTCCTGACACAGCCAAAGTTTCTTCCATATTATAAGCCTGAAAGACATTGTTCATTATAATTACAATTATTTGTCTCCAAACCAGTAAAAAATCAGTTTTAATGCTAAGTCTTTGTTTACAGATATATTATTCCTTTTTTTTCTACAAGTTATTCAAAAGGAAATTGTGCTTCAAAAGATTTTTAAAAAAAAGAAGCTTCATCCAGGATCTCTCTCTCATCCTTCCTTACTCTTAATCTTCTTCTTTCTCTCTTGCAACCTTTGTCGTACAAAATAAACAAAATCCCTGACTCCTATCTTTGGTCGAGCTATATAGCTTTTGTTCCTTCCCATAATTTGTATCTTTCTCTAGTTTGCCACAATATCTTTCTATAAAAGAAATTGTCTGTCGCCACTTCTTCTCCCCCACCACAAGGTAAGTGACATTACATTTTCTCTTCTTCCTTCATTCAAACTACAGAAATCTTAAAAAGCAATCATTTATTTCCAATTACTTACAAATATTGTGTTTAAAATGAATATCTACTGAATAGGCAAAGTTTTTTTTAAATATTTGCATTAGGGAGTACTGAAATTTCTTAGTTTGATCCACTTCCCAAAATCTGACTAAATAACCAAGCATCACAATTCTTTTAAAATTTATTCTTGATCAGGCCAATAACTTTTCAGCACCACCTTATAAATCTCTGGTCTTTAGGATAAAGGATTGTCCTTTTTCCATGATTTATTCAGACGTGTATCTTCCCTACTCTTGATTTAATCAGGTCTTTTCAGCCAATGTGTTCTCCAGCCTTCATCAGCTATAACTTTTACTAACACTTCAATAAGAACAATTATTTGAAACTTAATGATGATGAAAATAATTGTCTAGATAATTCATAAAGTAATCCTGAAATCTGTCAGTCGGATTATTAAATTTATAATACAGAAAACAACTTTTGCCGTGAACAATAAGCTTACCTTCTCACTCTCCCCATAAAAAAAAAAAAACCAGTGTATTTATTTGTTTCTCAGCTTCTAAAATCTGCAAGGTATTCACAGACTAACTAGAATAGTAAACAATTGTTGTTGGGTGAAGGATTATTCATTCAGAAAGACTTTCTGAAAAATATTGCTTGTCATGGAGTTTGGATGAGATGAGTTAAAGAATTCTATGCTAACATTTTATTTTGGTTAAAATCTGACTTGTCATCTGATAATTGTTACATTGTAACAAAAGAGAAGCAAAAATGCCTTCAATAAGGCTCAACACTCATTAGAGTTGGCACAAAATTCCTCATTCCACATCCAGATTGAAACTGGCAACATTTTAAACATAACTTACTTACCTGGTGGTACCATCCAGTTGGGATAATGAGCAATTCTCCTGATTTTTGTTCAAAATCAATTGAATATGCATCAGAAAATTTCGGGTAAGTTTTCAGATCAGGATTAAATGCATCAATGAAACTGAAAAAAATATATTCAGTTTAAAGAGAACTAGAATTAAGAATTGCAAATGTAGGTTTATGATTTGTCAGTGTCTATATTATGATTATATAATATTAAAGATATTTTTCCTAGATTTTAAGACTTTAATCTCATATTCAAGGTTTCATTTAAAATTATAAATGTGGATATATGGAACATATAATAATCATGTCAAGATAAGATAATTTTTAAATAGATTCCCCCAGTCTATAATTCTATATATAAAGTTGCAATGTTGATTTTATAATGTGATTTTATGGCATATTGATTATAAATTCAAACAACTGCTGTAACAACAGTGGTGTCACTCAGAAAGCCATTGTTAGATGATGACCCTGATTTCAGGCATAATTTCATGGTCGCATCATTGCCATTAGCCCAGGGCATACCAACAATACCTTGTGATACAACCAGGCTTTGGTGTTTCTTTGTCATATTGTGGGAATACAGGTGCAAAAAGATGCAGTCTTAGCCCCAATCTTGAAGCTTTTGATATCAACCAGAGATCAGTCAGATATATAAAGGGTTAAGTGGGACTGACACTCTGGTATATTACAACAGGATAAACATGAGTTGTAAAATTAATATTTCTACCTCGAGAAAAAAAAGAAAAATCTATTTACTATTAATATATGCAGGTCAGGAAAAAACAATTATCAGACAAACAAAGAAATAGAATCAAAAGAAAAATATGTATAATTAACAAAAAAGAAGATAAAGAAAGAAAAGAGAAACTCTGGTGGATAATCAGAAAGGAGTCTGACAACTGGAATCAGCTTATTGTGTCCCTCCACCAAATGTTAAACCAGTGCAATGATTGAACTTTGAATCCTGAATTCAACCTCAGGCTGTCTGTAAAAGTAGCCACAAGTACCCTTGGGACAATCTATGTCACAAAGAAGGCCCTCACTGAATTATGAAGGCACACACATGTGCACACACTACCTTTGAACAAAGACATGCAACCAACTTTTTAAATTCAAAGTTAAATTTAACTTGCAAGAAAGTGTGTTCACCAGCAATTGCTTTAACTTGAAAATTAGGGAAGGCTAACTGATTCTACTACACTTTGTAAAAATGGCACTATGAAACCTTAACAAAAAACAAGAAGTTCTTCCCCTTCTATTGAACAGGAATAGAGGGTTAGCTGATGTTCCCTGTTTAGGATGGGGTTTCTAGTTTCCTTCTTCTGAGGCCTTAATAAGGGTGACTGTCATGAATTTTTGGTGATACACTGGATAATGGCCATGACTCTTCATACTGAGGGTACTGAGTTGGCAGTTTTCTGGTTTCTGCATCTCAACTGGTAGTTAAGAGCCCAAATTCTTGGATAACGTCTAGAGAGGCTGCTCTGATCAACAGTCACATAATATTGGGCTTCTTGCAATGCCATGTCATGCAAGCACTTCCAGTGGGCAACCCTGAATCCACAACATGCTGCAGTCTGCACTAATTCCCAGCCAGCACATATTACATTAGATGACTGGCAGCTACTATTATTCTTGGCCTTTCCACTTTTTAAAAAAAATACCATGACTAAAAAACACTAAATATATACAACTAAACCAGCCTGTCCAAAAAACACCTAAACCCCTCAACCTTTCTTTCTCCATCATTCATGATATTCATACCAATTTCTGCAGTGTGGAATCATTCCCCTTGGAATGCTCTATGGACATCCTAGCTCTGTGTGAAACTAATCTCCCCCATTGAATTCTCTGTTTCTGGCTATCTTCCTCCTTTTGTGTAGACTCTAATATCCACATGCATGGCCTTGGTGTATATGCTCGGGAATCTCTCCCACTGGCAAGGGAACTCTCTCTTGATTCTCTGGACTGTTCTTACATGTGCTTCTGTCATTCTCTATCAAACTCGGATATCTCTTCTTCCTGTATTGTTCCTCTTCTTCTCATGACTGATGTGTGTTAGATAGAATCTCTGATAGTATAGATAAGGCCTTCTCTCTACACTTGTCTGCAAATATCTTTGTGTTCAGTAATTTCACTGTTCACCATGTCAGGTGGCTTACTCACTCTAATGTCACTGACCTTGCTGGCATCCAGACCATCATCTTCTCTATTATATAATCTATTACACAAATAGTAGACTTCCCCACACGCTTCTCCAGTAATTCTGACAGACATATTTCTCTACTTGATCTTTTCCTTACCTCCACCCTGGACTCCTGTTGTATGCTGCTGCTCTGATCGTGTGGTAGTATCTATTGATATCTCTTTCTGCTCTCCCACCAGTCATGAATCTTCCATTAATAGAATTTCTTTCTGTTATCAATACACTGATTGGAAATTGTTTTATGACTACCTTCATGATGTCTCCTGGAAAGATATTTTTAATCATCCTGCTCAGAAAGGTGCCACCAAGATCTCTTCCTGGGTGAAAGCTGGCATCAAAGCTTTTGTTTCAGCTTGTATTAGGTTGGTGCAAAAATAATGTCGTTTTTTGACGTTCAACTTCATGTGAGAAAACGACATTATTTTTGCACCAACCTAATAAATACCAAGTGAAATCACAATTATCACTTGGGTTCTTCCCTACCTGCTAAGTTGCCTTGGCTCACAGGAATCACTTCTTCTGGCTATACTAGAGTGACAGGTCTGATTGCAACAGTTGTTTCTCTGTTGCTGTCCGTAAAGAGTACAAGTGTGTTCTCAAAGAAGCAAAGTCACTATTTGCTGATAGAATGAGACACTGTATAGCCTCTCACAAGTTTGGTTCTAGGGATTACTGGTGGCTCTTCAAAAGTCTGCCGAACAATAGAAAATCCTCAGTCCCTTAATTTAAAGTTTTAACATATACTGCAGATAAGGTAGAGTGCTTTGCCTGGAAGTTCTCTTCCAACTCCTCTCTTGATTCATCTGCTAGATTTTCCCCCTAGAACTGAGGCTACACTGAGTGACATACATATAACCCATCATTAGTTTCTGGCATCATTTCAGAATTATACCCTGACAACACCAGCAGATCTGACAGGATCCCTGCCATATTCCTAAAGAAATGTGATCCTGAGCGGGTTCCTGTTGTCTCCAGACCTTACAGCAAATACCTCACTGTTTCCTGCTTTCCAGCTTGTCCTCCTCTGTATTTCCTGTTTTTAAGAACTCTGGGGAACCCTCTGGCCCCTCAAATTATTGCCCTATTAGTCTCTTACCTCTTTTTTAGCTTTTTTGTATTTGTAGCTCTACTGCTGAACTGGTTAAGCATCTTACTTCACATGACCTTTTGGAAAAACAATATGGCTTCCATTTTGCTGGGTCTACCATATATCAAAGGTGTTTGACAGAGTTTGGCATGCTGGCCTTCTACGCAAGCTTGAGGACCAGGGTATCACAGTATGTAAGTTTAACTTAATCCAATCATTCCTAACTAATTGAATAATGAAGATCATATTCAACAGGCATACTTCCAGATCATTTCATAATAAGGCAGAGGTCCCCAGGACTCTAACCTTGGACCTATGACAATACCATTTACTCCTGCCTTAGTAGCAAATCCAAAAGATCTGACAAAGTAAACCTAGCAACTACTCTTGAAGAGGACCCCCAGTCAGTAGTTAATTGGGGCAAGAAATGATTTGTAAATTTCAATGCCTCTGAAACAAAACTGCTTTCATTTGATCACCACAGAGGAGCTTTTCTGCCTACCATCAGGATGGCTGATGCTGAACTCTAGGAGAGCAACACTGTGCTTTCTTGGCCTCATGTTTTCTACTAACATGAAGTGGAGAGACTATATTGAGTGTAAGGAAGGTTGGTTCACTGTGTCATGCTAAAATAAGTTTTCTCATCAGAAGCCATCCTGCACATTTATAAATCTACCATTCATCTGTGTGTTGAATACTGTTGCCATATTGTGTCTGGTGCTCCTACTGTGCATCTTCAGATTCTTGACAAATTCCAGAGAAAGGTCTGCAATACAAATGGTCCTGACCAGGCATCTTATCTTCACTCAATTTCTCACCAACATGACATGGCTTTCCTATGCCTTTTCTACAAATATTTTCATGGTAACTGCTTGGACGAGCTTTTTTACCTGGTGCCCTAACTACATGAATTTAAGCATGCTACTAGGTTGGCAACTAGATCTCACTGCTTTACTATTGAACTAACTAAATGCAACTGATATTTCTAGTCTAACAGTTTTTCTCACACTTCCCACTTGTGCAATTCTCTTCTGATTTCTTGCTTCCCTGATAACTACAATCTTCAAAAATGTAAAAGCAACATGAATTGATATCTTCTGACTTCTCGAATCATGTTCCTTTTTTTGTCCTTTCCTCAATCCTCCTCTTTTACAATCTTCTCATTTACTTACACTCTCCATACCCCCTACCTTCTCACCTTTCTTGGGGTGAAAAAAAATTGTTCTGTTCTGTTATGCATTTGTTATGGTGAAATCAATTTTACCTAAGAGAGAAACTAGGGTGGGGAAGGTATATAAGTAAATTTTTGTGGTGTAAGCTTTTAAGTCATGCTAAAAGGATCACAAAATGAGAAATAAAATGATGGGTGTAGGGGGGATGTTTTGTACAATTCCAGGCCACTTAAGATACTTGTCAATTTTACATATAAGTGCTGTGGATTTACTTCTAAAAGCCCAATGGAGAGCAAGAATTTCATGAGCAAAAATGGATTGCTAAAAGAAAAACCTAATCCTTTAATTGTTCAGAGAAGTTCATAAGTTATAGAAATCTCTCAAACAGCAAACTACATTATAAATATCTATTCATTAACTTATATAATCAATTTTTAACACCCACTTTGTATATTACAATTATTTCTATTTATATAAATATCAAATATACATGGGCAATGGAGAGAAGTCACATAAATCCTTCTAGCCTGAAGGAAGTAACAAAACTACCCATAATAATTTTGAAATTCAAGATGAAGCTATATAATAAATCATTTGCTATTTTGGAAGTAACAAGTTTATCTGTTATACGTTTGACATTCAAGAGGAAAAACACATATTGCAACATCTTAATCAGAAGAGAATAACAACCTAACCTGTTGTACTTTTGACATTCAAGAGGGGAACCAGATATTAAATCATCTTAGAAGAGAATGAATAACGACATTACCTGTTATATTTTTGACATTCAAGAAAGAAGCTGCATAAAAAAGTCACCTTCTCTTGGTGAGGAGTAACACGTTTACATGTTATACTTTTGACATTCAAGATGGAAGCCACTGTTTTGCCCTTTTGTGATAATAAATCTTCTTGGCTTAGAATGAGTGACAAACTACCTGTTATACTCTTGAAATTCAAGTGGTAAACTTTATAATGAATCATCTTCTCCTGAGGAGTGTAACAAACATTATGATTTTGACATTCAAGAGAGGACCTGTATTATAATAAATCATCTTGCCCTAGTAAGAAGCTTTAAATATTCAATACAGAAGTAACACAATACATCATCTACAAAGAGTAACATGTTTACATATACTTTTGAACTTCATGATGGAAGCCATATTTTTGTCTTGCTATGACATTCAGTAATGTAAGCTTACCTGTTATACTTTCGACATTCAAGAGGGAAGCCACATTGTTGCCCTGCTGTGACATATAATAAATCATCTTGGCCTGGTGGGAATAACTGCAAACACAATTTTGATCAAATGAGTCAAGAATTGATTTGAATTTCAATATTCTTTTTAAGTAAAGATATAAACAGAAGAAAGGCAACAATTGATAAAAATGAATCATCTTATTTTTATAGACAGTTTTTAAGAAAAAGCTTCTACTGTTTATTTTATAAACAAATTCTCATTAAATAGACCCCCAGGCTTTCCTGGGGGTCTATCCCAAAACTTTTGGTTCATTGATTAAATTACCAATTTTTTATTTTTGACTGTAACTTTATTAGTCAACATATTTATCATTTTGTTAATAAATATTTTGCTATCTTTCAAGTAACTTCATCATTTACCTTCTTAGAATATTTTATCTTCTCAGTAAAAAACTTAATTTCTTTTGCAGTCATCCAGGGAATTGAAATCTTTTGTTTTAGACAATTCTGTAAAAACCAGAAATTGAATATGGTGGATGAGAGAAAATTTCCCAATTAAGCTGTAACAATTTTTATCTGGCCATCAAAAACATGCATTTTAGTATTATCCTGATGGAATACCATGCCCACTTTTGTAACTAATTCCAGGCATACACTTTTCACCAACTGCTGCCTTCAGTTGATGTAATTGAGAGCAGGACTTGTTTGAATCATATGGTTCTCCAGAAGGTGCTCATGAAAGACGACTCTTTTCCAGTGCCACTATATACACAGCCTCAATTTCATTGGCTGGAGACTGACCTGTGGCTGGTTAGTGGTGACTATTTTTACCTACCCCATAATCTCTTACATTACTCATTATTGTAAAGTATTAACATTTTATTGCCTGTTACAATTTGTTTGAATCACAAACAGATTTTAAGTAGCAAATTGCACAGTGAAATATAACTCAAGTGCTTTTTTTCATTTATGTGTTTAATTTAACACATTAAACAACCTGGTTTGTATACTGATTAGAAATACTTTGTACCAAGAAGTAGAAAGATCAATTTGATTAATAACCATTTTTGAATAGTTCTGTTATGTATTATTTCAAATGTTGATGCGATGCTGATTATGTGGGTCAAATCAGTTTATGCCTGTTTATAAGAATCAAGACTATAAAAGTTGGGGTGGGTTGCATAGTTCAACACAGTTTGCTAACACTTGATTAATAATCCTGCATATTCTGGTCAATATAGAGAGAACTGGTTTGAAGTGCAGTCTCGGCACTTGCTTGAAACAGTCACTATAAAACCGAAAAGACCTGCTCTTTCCAAGCAAAAGGAGAGTTTTGTTCATTCCCTTCTTCTTTTGGGAGAACATTAATTTTTTTCCTCTCCTAAAACCTTTTTCTGTTTTTTTCAGGTTTGTTTATCAATTTTATTCATTTTTAATTTTACAAATTTTATTGATTTTCTAAACTCTAAGACAATTTCATATTTGAATTGTGCAACAGTTTTGTTCTCACAATTATTCTCTTAAATTGTATGTTGTTGTTCCTATTAAAGAATAATAATCGTTTCATCAATGATTTTTTTCTCTGACGAAGGGTTGGCTGAAAGCACATTTTTAGTATCAAGATGTTTACATCAATTCTATTTAATGTGATATATATATATATATATATATATATATATATATATATATATATATACACAAGCTGAGGCAAAAGTCACGCACCATAGGGCTTAATTAATTAATGTCACGAGTGAAACATAACTTCATGTGCTATCAACATGCTTACTAGATTATGTGTGTAATGTTTCATAAACAAAAAAAAAAAAATTCTTTCAACAAGATGGAGTACCACCACATTTTGTTTTGATTATGCATGACTTTTTAAATGAATATTTCCCTAACAAATGGATAGTTCAAAGAGATCTTGTTGAGTGGCCACTGAAGTCACCAAACCTCACACCTTTGGATTTATTTCAGTGGGGTCATTTGGAATCAGTTGTTTATCAGACATGCCCAAGAAATATTGAAGAACTTAAAGAAAGAATTAAATATGAATGCAGTAAAATGACAGAGGAAACTCTTTGACGTGTTAATAAATTATGCACACACAGAATTTAAATGTGTTTTGAAAAAGGAGTACATTTTGAAAATCACATATATCAATAAATAACTAGTAAATAAAATTTTCATATGTAATTATACTTTTAATAAATTATCCCTGTAGTGCACAACTTTTCCCTCTCCTGTGTATGATACAATATAGTTTTAAGGTATGCTATATTTATGGGTTAAAGTGCTCAATATCAGTGATAGAGCATATATAAATATAAAAGTGTACATTGAAGTTAACACCCAGCAACAACTGTCTGTTTCATGCTTATAGACAACTGCATATAAATATGAAACAGGTTGTTGCTGCTGGGGTTGACTCTAATGTAGAGTTTATATATATATATATATATATATATATATATATATATAATGTAGTCTGTGTGTTCAACATAAGTCTATGCTGTTTTGTGTGTCCTTTAAACCTAATGTTTGCTGACATTTCCTGAACAAACAACACACCAAATCATTTGTTGGCAATCACTATCCTGTGTTGTTGGTTTCCATAAATGATAAATAATTAGTTTGGATAATTGATAGCAGAAGAGTTTCCATGCCATGACAAAATCAGTAAACAAAAATAAGTAAACTTTCACTATGTATTTCATCAGAAAAAGCATAGCACCATAATGGTTGCCATGGAAGGAAATTGGAAAGGTCTTTGTCCAGTAGTGGATTCACAGTAGTTGCTCTTTCTGATAATGATGGTATTTCTTCAATTTAATCAACTTTTGCAGGTTATGAAGATTGTACATTTCTGCAATTATTTCAGGGAATAAAATTTACAGTTAGCAGACTGGTTTCAAATGAAGACAAAGAAAATGGTTATCTGTGGTTTCCAGACAGAAAAATATGACTTTTAACCAGAAAGATTTACGAGACAGAATTTCACTGCCTAACTGGAAAAAAGAGATTAAATAATGTAATTTCATTAAAGTGCAAAACTAGGTGTGCTTAAAGAAATTATACAACAGAAAACACACTATATATTTTGCATTGAGTATCATACAAACAGAAATTAATCATATTCACGCATAAAAAAAATAACAAAACCATTCTTTTAGATGCAGTTGTTTCTCGTTATTGGGAGAACCTGTTAATTTCTGAAAAATAATTCTATATTTATTTTTATATTAATTTCCCGAAAAACCAAAACAAATAAAAAGTATTTATATTAACTTCTTTGCTTATTTGGGCCACCAAGTCACTTAAGGCCAGTATGAACAAACTAAAGTGACTGTTGAGTTGGTCATTACTGGCTCATTCACTACTGTGGGAGTAGACACATGAGTTGTGAACACTTTGTAGAGTAAGGCTATAAGTATATATGTCATTTAGCATATGCAAAATTCTAAACTTGTAAAAATATGATATAACTAAGTAAATATGTTAATGAATTATAACTTTTAGAAGGTAATAAAGACAGTTTATTATTTTTACAATGTTCCTGCATTAATTTTGTTAAGTTTGTAGACTATAGTGAGGTACATTTGATAAATTTTTCAAACACCAATGAAAATTAAGGATTACTGTAGTTCAATGTATGAAGTCTATAATATAAATAAATACAATTTTTGGTGTAAAAGTTGGTATTACATATGTTTTAATAGTAAGCTTTGTTTTTAAATAATTAAATGGTAAAAAATAACTTGTTTTATACTATACATGCTTTATATTAAAAGTTAATATCTGTTTAAATTGTTTGTAGTTTTTATACAACAGAAATGCTTTGTTTCTGTTGACTTCAAATTGATTATATATATATATATATATATATATGTGTGTGTGTGTGTGTGTGCAGATAGATATAAACAGTATGGGCAATACTGTATGGTGACTCAGTTTCATGCTTCAATGTGATCTTCAGACTAAATGCCACAACTACTTTAGCAGGCTGTGTCTATAGGTTATGAGTGGATTAAGGGAAATGGTAGAAGAAGAAACCAGACCTTCTCAGCTTCTTTTGTTTAAGGATAATATTGAGGGTTATTTATGATCATGATCTCTAAATTACTTGTGATTTCGAGTGGAAGTGTGTATGTAAATAAGCTAGGTTTATTTATGATCATGACTTTTAGGTTGCTTACATATATTATGTTATTCATTTATATTATGCATTTATTTTTATGCATTGCTACTATGGCATTTAAAAGGTTGTAAGGTTGATGTACATTGTATGGTAGGTGCATGTTCTCATGTAAACAATTAAGAAGAAGCATAATAAAAATTGTGGTTTCTGCCATGGACTGTTTATTCACTTTTTTTATATAAATTGTAATGAAATAAAGTTCTCAATGACTTGGGTATGTCTGTTTTCTTTCTGGTCCAGGAGTTAGGGTAAGCAACTATAAGCAGCATTATAATGGTCAAGCCTAAGTCAGCCTTGCACAGAGTTGGAATGACCAAAGAAGAGTTTATACTTACTCCATTGGTGGAGTGTCAGCGTGGTTTATAATGGTCAAGCTCAAGTTAACTTTGCGCTGAGTTGGAACAACCAAAGAAAAGGTTGATTAACTTCATAGGTGGAAATTTTGGAAAAAACATGTGAATGCCATGTATAAAGAAAGTGGAAAAGCGAGTTTAGTTGTCAGTGAACTGGGTAAATGAGACATTCTCCAGCAGGAATGTAATTTCCCCTGAGGCGCAAGAGGGAGAAAGAGAGTGAGGGAGGAGATGTTTACCATTTTATAGACTTAAACAGCAACTTAATGATGTTTGACAAAGTCAAGTCTAGTAATAAAATTTCCAGTTCCTTTATTACTAGCATTATAGGAAAATATATTACTTTTTCTTTTATTAACTTATTATTATTATTTTATTTATTGATTTTATTTAATTTTCCCATAGTACATTGATCTGTGACTGTGGGTGTTTATGCTGTACTAGTGATTTGTCTGTTGTGTTATTAATGATTTGTAGTATGTTTTGCTGCAGCAATAACTAAGTTTTAGAGTATTTCTGTTGAATGTGCAGTTTGCTTGATTTTGGGAAGTGTTTATCAATGACTTTGATAAAGATTTTTCTTATATTTGTTTTACATTTTTATTATATGGTGGGTTGAACCATATGATGTTTCTATTTCTGTTGGGATTTTTGTTCTGTTAGGTGTAAATGTAAGTATTGCAAAAAAAGACTTTTTAGTGATATTTTATACTCATTTTTGTTTCACCAAAAATCTTTCATTCAATGAGTTAGATAATTTGTGGCTGATGGAGAGTTTATTTGATTATGCTGGGTGGGTGAATGTTTATAGGAAGTGTGTATGTAAAGTGATTTGTCATTTGGTTTTCTCTATGGTTGATATATACCTTTATGGAGATTTAAAGTTAAATCTAAGAAATCTATCTCTTTGGTTTGTTTTAATATTAATTTCCAGTCCTATTTCTCTGAAAACCTTTCTGGTTTTATCTGTTTTTTGTTTGTTGCAATTTCTAACAACTATGAACCCATCATATCTGTAAAATCCCATGTCATTTTTGTTTAGAATCATACTTAGTGTGTGTAAAATATATATTCTGACCATCTTGCTGGTTTCCACACTGCCATAGTTTCCCTGTCATGGTAAATGTTTTTTCTGTTCCTTTTTTAACCATGATCTTTGTTTGTCACATATAGAAGTGATTTTCAGCAGAGCTTTATAATTTTTAGTTGGTCTGTTATAATTTTTGTGTGTTGCTTTGCTAGGGAGAGGGCTTTATTTACTATAGATTCAATGATGGATGGGAAGAAATTTTTTATATCCAGTTGGGAAGATATCTGAAGCTGTTTCTGGTTCATGAGTGGCTGAACACAAGGGATGCAAAAACTGGCAATTTCTTGGACACATCTGTGCATCATGGCTCTTGATTCATTGACTTCAGATTCAGCCCACTTCTTGTGTGGCTCTGCCAAGGTTTTAATTATCTTTGCTTGACAATCTTCTCAAGGTAGCATTTATCCTCCTTTCTTGTGCATCTTATCCTACCACACCCTTTTCCTTCCCAGTCAACATTCCATGAATATGCTTTGATACAACACACTCTAATAACAACCAAGCCTTTCAGCAATAACCTTCTGTGGCTTACTCTCCTCAAGGAGGAGTGTTTATGAGTGTCATCTGGACATCTTTCAAGTCAGCAGGCTTCCTCATGATAGCGGTTGTGCATACTGAACCAAACTGAGAGATTTATTGTATTTATTCTGCATAGTGGTTTACTCAAATTCAAAATGAAATATTCTAATATTTTTATGTTTTTCTCTATATTTTTGAGGCGGAGGCCATAGTTATTAAAATAGTTTTAGTTTACATGTAAGGAGTCAAAAATACATACAATTTCCACTTTGAGAAATATCTGATAAAAATATATCTTGAAATTTTGAAATATATAGAAGATATAGTTAACAGATAAAAGTTCAAAAGAAGACAGAAGATAAGTCTTTTGAAACTTTTATTTATCTGTTAACTATTGTTGCGTTACTTTTTAATATTGAGCACTTTGTTTACAAACATCTGCCTGATTTTAAATGTGTTAAACTCCAGTAATTTCCTTGATTACATCAGGTTTTGTTAGGCTTTAATGATTTGTGTTATTATTATTAGGGTCAATTAGCAAAGACATGCTGATGGAAAGTAAAAAAAAAGGTTCATTAAGACAATTAAAGGAGAGCAGTTTCATTTTGAGAGGATTAAAATTAACAAACTATTTCTTGCTCCAGTTAACAACAGATTGTAGGTCATTTTTGAGATCAGCTGCTAATTTAACCTTATCAAACTGATCAGATTTATCATTAAGGTATGAGTAAATGGTTGTGTCATCAGCATAGATACCAATTTGAGAACTGATGACATTAGAAAGGTCGTTGATGAAAATTAGGAACAACGTGGGCCCAAGGATAAAGTCCTGCAAAAGATCTAGAAGAGTAGCCATTGGAGACAATTTTCATTTTGCAATTTGATAAGAAAGATTGAATCAGAGCAAAAATGTGTCCAGAAATACCATAACCTTTCAACTTGGGATGAAAAACCAGCATACCTAAAAATACATCTTTGAGATATCTGAAGGAACAGCCTAAGCTTCACAATTCTTATTGAAAGCTTGAAAGACTCTTTTAGCAATAACCATTAATACTTCAGCAGTTGACCTAAAGAAGTAAAAGCTATATTGCTTATTTGAAAGAAGTCCCTGTGGGGTGAGATGCTTAACCAATCTGGAATTGATTAGAGCCTCTAGTACTTTGCCAAAAACAGGTAGATGGCTAATAGGCCAGTAGTTGGAAGGATCAGATGATTTGCTTGAGTTCTTAAAAACAGGAACTATTGAAGAGCATTTCCAGAAAGCAAGAAGCAGCAGAATTTAGAGAGAACAGGAGGCAGTTCAGGAGCACATTTAGGACTATTGCAGGGATACCATAAAGTTCACATGCTTTATGGGAATCCAGTTTAGAGATAATGGCAGAAACCATGGACCAAGTTATATTCATATTACACAGTAAAGAAAGTCAGGGAAAGATACCCCAGATTAGTCATGAGTAGAAATGGAAGATAATTTATGAGCATAGTATTCTGCTTTATCAGCAAAAATAATAACACCTCAAATTGAGTGAAGAGAAGAGGGATACTCTTATTTAACACACTATTACAGAGTCACCAAACTAGCAAACAGAGAAGCAAAGACTTAGCCTCATTGAGGACACATAATATATATATATATATATATATATATATATATATATATATATATATATGAAGAAGAGGGCCTTGTAAACAGAAGCTACTCACATAAAACATCATTTAACAACAAATATATGCACATAGTATAAAACTTTTAAAACACATGGAAACTCCAAAACACATAAAAATAACATTGAAAATAAGTAAAACAACACCAGTTTACAATGTAATCTTTGCCTAGAGTAGAAAATAGCAATCATCACATTTCCAGGAAATATAAACTAACCAAAAGATCTGAGCTCATTTCCAAATGTAAGCGTAAATACAAATTTCATCTGTTCTACCTACAAACACATTACAATTTTAAAAACTAAACAACTAATAACCAATAACCTAAAACTAATAAACCTTCTTTTAAAAAGCAAATGCCAAACATTAGAACTGAAGAAGGTATGTAATAAAATAAAATAAAATATAATAAAAAAAGTAAAACAAACTTAAGGTCAGAACTACAAGTAATCTAAAATAATTAGGCCCAAAAAAAAAAAAAAAAAAAAAAAAAGGAACAAAACCAGTTTCCCTCTTCCTCACTTTCTACAAATTCCCAGTGGTCAAAAGCCTACATGAAAAGATTGAGCATACTTCCTTAACAAATATAGTAAATCTTAAACATACACACACTATAGTATAGATATTTACTAAAATTAGTTATGTTTGGCAGAAGGTCACATATGTGGGACATGTAATGATACTTGAACTTATGACAATAGTAATGGTCTGCTAGGTTAGCTTTCAAACCAGAACATTATAAGAAAATGTCCAATATCCCACTATATGTGGATGGATAGAGAGAGAAAGAGAAATAAAATGCAAGTGGTACATGCCTTCCATTTTTTCCTGCCTTTTAAAACAGCATTGGTGCCAGTCCAATTGTAAGGATCCATGTGCAAAGGAGACTTTGAGTGATGACCTCCCCATAGCAGCATGCTGTTCCAGGGCCTTACTTCTTTTGGAAACAAAGAAAAGAAGTCCTCTTTCAAATAGGGCTACAAACAAAAGAGAAATGACCAGAACAATTAACCATTGGTACTCATACAATTTTATGTAAAACATTTTTTTGTAAAGTAGAATTGCCTTCATATTTTATCAGTAGTTATTTATCTTGCATACCAAGAGCTGCTCTACCCTTACTACTTGGGCATTTATATAGTCTCTATGCCTTAGCTATGCTAATTAGGCATCCATTTACATATCACTACAATTTTAAAAACCAACAAAAACTGTGTTGTTTTATTTTGTTTTTTTTGGCTATGAAATAGTAATCATATGACTTACAATGATGCCCAAGTCCTTTTGTAGTTCTGGATGAGAAGGGAAGAAAAGTTCATCTTCAATGTAAAGCCATTGTTGTAGTTCTGTACTGGAGAGAAGAGGAAGCATATGACGTAATTCCTCCACCGAACCATATGTTTCATCTCCCTGAAAAAGAAATATGAACACATTAAACAAAAAGAAAAATGGACTCAACATCATTTGAAATTATTGCATGTCAAAAATGAAAAGGACTTGTGTGTGTGCAAGAAAATGGTTACAGCCAAAGCAACCATGATCAGTTTGTAAAGGACTGAATTGCAACTTCTTTTCTCATATCCTGAGATTAAGTATTTTCATTATTCAACACATTTTTTTCAGACTAGTATCATCTTTATTATTTTTAACAGTTCACAATATATTGCATGGCCTTTCTATGTGTATATCCAACAGTGTGTAGAAATTGCTTTGTGTGTTTTCTTATCTCTTCAACAAGAAGCTTACAGTTTAACAAGGCCATGAGGCTAATTAACAAATCTTGTGTGGCAATACTTTTAGATTAAACCAAGAAACAATAGGATCAACAAAAGGTCCCTGAATTAACTTGTTTCTTAGTCTTTGTATAATAAGATGATAACAAAATTAATCAAATTTTTGATCAAACTTAAAAAATTCTCAACAAAATTAAAACTTCAGAAAAACATTCTGCAAATAGAAATGGATTATAAAAACATGTGCACAGAATACATATGAAATTTGACTCTACTCTGTTCAAGAATTGCTATGAAAAAAAAACTGAGGCATTACATATCATTTTGTTTGGGGCTATTTACTTATAAAGGGAAGGAAGATGAGGGCTGACAGAAATTCTACATGGAAGAATTGAAATGATATAACATTTTAGCAACAAAATCAAAAATATAAAACTACTTAAATCAAAGAAAATATATAATTCACTAGTATTGACTAAAACAAATTGAACATTTCCAGTGGAACGGAATGAGTGAAAAATCAAGGGCCTACCTGAGAAATCTTTACTGTCACTCGTTCATCTCCATAATTATCCACAAAAAATGCCTTAGTCCAACTGAATGCAGGCCATTTGGTAACAACATCTGTCAAAAGAACTGGCCTGAAACACATGACAAAAAAAAAATGAAAATAATTTTATCATTACTGAATTATATATAAATACCATTTTGTTATTTATGAACAAATCTACAAAATGGAAAAAGGATTATTTTAATGAAAAGTTTTATTGAGAACAAAACAATTTTTTTACTTGCCTCTTAGGAACTTGTATAGATTGCCATTTCTCTATGAGGTGAAAAGATAAAAGTTAACATTCAGAATAAAGCAAAAAATTGTTTATATGACACTTAACTGTTAGCTTCAATATTATGAAAATTTATTAAGACTTCAAGTACAAAAGAAGAATTATGTCCCTTGTAGTGCAAAAACGAAACTTAAAAAAAAAAACTTAAACTTAAATAATGTTTTTTAAAGTAAAAACAAATAACTTAAATAAAAATACAACACAGACCATTTTTGTCAGAATTTTCCACATGTGGAATGATCATTATTATATACTTTTCTATTCAGATCATCATGCTCATCTTGATTGTTACTTATAATCAATATTTTTGTCATTTTATTCTGGAATTTTGAGCCAAACCCTTTTCAATTCAAGGTGGATGCAGGGTCGACGATAGTGTCTCACCCCTCCCCACAACTTTGATATGGAGCCCCCATCTCTAATACACATCGATTTCAAAGTTTCCCAACCTGTGGGCTACAAATCCTCAAAGAAAATGGGGCAGCGCTTTTTTTAAAATTACCAGGGAATTATCCAATTTAAATTAAAATTTTAGTACATATTTATTAATTATTTTACTTTTATAATAATCTGAGAAAATGTTATTATTTTCATTGTAATAACCAGCAATATTACCCCATAAATTGATTTAAAAGAATTGTTCAGAAAGAAAATTATTATTATTAGTTGATGATTGATAATATAACTTAGAAAAATTAAAAAAGTAAAAAGTACAAAAAGCAAAAAAAACCGCTGCTGAAACTAACCTTGTTGGGGGTTCCTGTGTAGTACGCACCACACCGGCCATACAGATACATAATATATATTATTAGTTGATAGCTGACAATGTAACATCAGTTTAAAAATAATTTAAAAATTGGTGAATGGCCATAAAATAATGCTGAAAAAAATAAAAATAAAAACCAGAGGCCATGACGGGTCCCCCAAAAAACGTCCCCCACCCCCTCATACACACACCAGTCGGGGTTTTAGGGTAAGACACGACCGACCTGAGTGAATGGTAGATTGTTCTCATTTCTTTTTCTTTACTTAAGGGATATATAATATCAGTTAATAATACTTACTAGTCTTATTTATTTTTGTGTTCATTTCTTTCAATGAACTCACAACTACGAGTGAACCAGATATGTTTTAACCAATATTTTAATCCACTAGGCTATGTGCGTCTCTTGGACAATACAGTGGTGAAATTCTGGAACTTTAATGCCTGTACTCCAGTGGTGGGATTGTATCAGTATCCTGACTTGGGAGGTGGATTTTTGTTATAGTGTCCTTCCTTTCTTAATCAGAGACTCTGAGATGGTATTTATCTCTGTTTGGTATACTGAAGAGATTCTCAGTGTCTAAAATATACACTGAATCTTTTGTCATCTTATCTTCTATTAGCGTGACTTCATTCCATAAGGGTTGATGACAACCCTTTTCCTGCCATATTTGATTAGCCATACCCTATTTCAATATCTCTCCTTGGATGTCTGGTTTTCAGTATTCCTGTACCCTTACTTTTACAAGTTTTCTAGTCTCTCCATTGTACTCCCTACCACAATTGCATGTGATGGGATTTACACAGTATTTGGTTTTCTTTTGGCCAGAAACAGCCTACTTATATTGAGGTGTGACTGGGCTTAGCTTTGCTGGGCTTAATTTAATTTTAAAAACACTAATTTATAATTTTTCAAACTTACCCAAATTTCAGTATCTGTCTATATTTCTGAGATGAGGTAATATGTACACTATTTACATTATTTGGACTATTGTCCTCATCTCTGTTGCCATATTTATCACAACGTTTTGGCTGTTGTATGCTCCTGCCTTCTTTAGGTGGTTGGAATGTCAAACTGAACCCTTTATATCACTCAATTTGCCTCAAGGACACATGGCACAGTGGATAAAGGTGTTAGTTAAATCCAGTGACAGGACCCAAAGAGTGTGAGTTCAATAACTGGTTAAGGCGGTGGAGAACTTGGAGAGGGGAATTAACAGGAGATAACTGATAACTGACATCCATTAGACATATAGCACATGGAACTAGAGCAGTCTACACCAGTGAGTGAAATAAAGGGTTCAGTTCGACATTCCAACCACCTGAAGAAGGCCGGAGTGTACAATGGCCGAAACGTTGTGATAAATATGGCAACAAAGATGTGGACAGTAATCTGAATAATGTTTACCCAAATTTGGCTTGTTTAAAAGGTGCCTCCATATTTTCATTTACCAATTGGTTGAAAAACTTCTTACTACCATTTTTAGAGTAGATTTATTCTAGTTATGTCTCCAACTAGATTCCTTCAACTAATTAACATCATCTGGTCAAATTATAATTTTCCCAGCATTTATTTTTTCATCAATCCATATATTTTCAAATCTCAGTATATTTCCACTTTCTTATGAATTACCTGTCAATCTTATGAAAGGAAAAAACTAATAATTGATAAACAGCAATACATCATTTTATCCCCAAGGACATCTTTGTTTACATTTATCTACCCAGTCCCATATGGATTGTCTCATAATCATTTCATTTCTCTTATAGCCCACCAAAGAGGTTTATTTAGATCCTTGAGATAATTCTATTTTCTTTATGCTGATATCTTTTTTTAGCTTCTCATCTCAGATAAACATACAAAAACATAACTTCTTTCTTGTCAACGTCTTATGTTCAAATCTCATTTTCTCCAGCCTTTAATTCAAAGTGGTGCACTTTAAGCAGAACAAACTGGCCCCAGGGTTCTTCTGGTATACTAGTAAAATCCAAATTAACTAGTATTGTTACCTCATCTGTTTGCATCAACTTATCAGTTCCCTTTCCCACTGACCATCAGGTGTAGATTTACTTTTTTGGAAAATCCACACCAATAACTTTGTTATGAGTACTAAGCTTCCTGTACTTGTGTGCTTGATCTGTAGTTACCTCACTCTCATGGCCTTGTCAGCTCAATAAATAGCAATATTTAACAGTATTGTTAATCTGTATTGTCATTTTTTTAAAAATTGATAATAATTTTCAACTTTTTAAATGTCTTCTTCATTAAAAAATAAACGTAAAACTATCTTACCATTTGCCATCATAGACTTGCTCAAATTCCTCTTGGGAAAGTTCACTTCGGTGATCAATGCCAGTAAGGCTATGGTTGAAAGTATGTTTTTTCATCATCTTTTCTCTCTTTTGCCATCTTGCTTGATAAGGCACAATATATGGTTGGGACCTAAAATCCAAGCCATCACAGTCAGTGTGTGTAGCCAGGCAAGTTTCTGCATCAGTGAACTGATCAGTGCATATCACTTTTTGTATGACTCCAGAACAGGCAAACAGAAGATAAGATATAAAAACAATTCCAGCTCTCTGTTGTAACTTTTCCATAGCTGTTGCTTTCCATTAAGACTGGATTAGAATTGAAAGTTTTTCTGTTTGGAAAATAAAGAAAAATTAAATATTAAGTATATTTTCAAAATAAAAATAATTGATAATCAAACCATTAAGGGAGTTTTTATTTTTTCAAAATTGTTCCAATTTGTAACAAAGAATCCAAATTACCCATGTAGAAAAAATAATTGTCCTTTTTTAATTTATAACCAAAAATTCATGAAGAAAATAACACTGACAATTATCCCAAGATATCTTATAATTCTGTTTTGCTTTTACTGTCTTTCTAATTTGAATAGCAAATCTTTGGCTTTTTTCAAAAATATGATCTAAAAGTTTTTTATAAAAAAAAAACTCAGTTCATTTCATTACTGCTATTAATTTTCATACCTGCAATATTGTTGAGCATTAAGAATGAAATTGGCTTCATCCTCTGAAAAAAAAAAAAAATCATCATTCACTGAGTATCACCTGAGTTCCCTCCCTTATGAAACAAAATTTTTGATTCACTAACAGATTCAGCTATTATAAAACAACAGTATTACACTAACAATTTTAATTTTTTTAAAATTAGTCTTTTAATTCACTAATGAAGGAAAGGAATCTAAATGTTGTTAAATGTAAATTAAGCCATCAGAAAGGTGTCTACATTTGACAAAAACAGAAATTTTAATACCTCATGATAAAACAAGATATGAGTGTGTTTAGAAATTAAAGCAAAAATTTCAGTATAGGATGGGATTTTATGATAACGCAGTCAAAAAAATGATACTTTTTGAATCTGTCAATATTCAGCAAAGAAAACAAGACATTTGAGGTGGCAGAGTGTTTTAAAATTTTAAAGATGTGTTCTCATTTTCTCATATTTGGAACAGTAAATAAATGAATTTGTATTTGAACTGCTTGGTTATGGGGTAGGGAAATAATTTGAAGTACTGGTTATGGAGCTCATGAGAAATATCAATTCAGAAAAATCCATATCAGTTCTGCAAGAGGAACTTGTAATATTCACTGTTTCAGCTGTTGTATTCTCAGACCTTCTTTAGGTGTCTATTGTAATTAATAAGCACTTGGAATATTGAACTGAAGACTCTCATAAAATTTGCCTTTGTGTCACTTGTCTATTGCTTCCACTGAAGCAGAGTCACAGTATATGACATTTCTGCACTACCTGACCTAGAGATTGTACTCACAACTGTCAGGGAACCAGATATGTGTTCACCAAGACTACAGTCCAATCAGACATGTGTCACTTGGACAATCTTGGGAGTCTTAAACTTAATGTGTATATTGAGTAGTGGAATTTTTTTGAGTGTTCTTTCTTTCTAAATCAAAGGCCCCAGATGGTATTCATCTTGATGCTAGATCTATTGAGGGGGTTTGTCAAAAACTAACATGTGGGTTGATCCTTTCAGCTGTTCTCTATTATTGTGACTTAATTCCGCAAAGATTAATAACCTCCTTTTCTCCTCCATACATGATCAGCTATGCACGATTTCAATGTTTCTCTCTGGATGACATTGACGTTGATGTTCCTCAACTCTTACTTTAGATGGATGGTTAATATCACCCTGGTATTCTTTTCCACAACTGCATGAGATATAATATGCAGTATTTTCTTCTGAGTGGAGCTTGATTCAGTAGACTTATCTCTAAAGGGTTGAACTGATTTTGAATAACCTCCAGATGTATGGACAATAGATCCTTTTAAAATTTTCTGTATGGTAAAGAGATCATAGCAGATTTTTTTTATTATTGTTCTTGATCTTTCTGTAACTGTGAAAGCTGATGTTATGACAGTAACATAGCTGCTACCTTTAAAGGTGTTTCGAAAGCTGATCAAATCATGTTGATGTTTGGGTTGTCATTCTTGATGTTGCAGACAGAGGATGATACCTTTCTTGATGTATGGATAGTGGTATTAGCCAATGAATATTAGCTGACAATATACAAGTATCTTGAACCCACGTTCTGTATGAATCATTAGTGAATCCAGGAGGGTCAGTTGATTTTATGCTTCCTTTTATGTTTTGTATTGTATAGAAGTCATATTCATTTCATGTGCTTCAGTAGCCCTTGCACATCTTCCTGGTTTGGACAGAGTATGAAGGTGTCATCTCTCTAACCACATGGTTGACTTTATTGGTGACAAGCCTAGAAACTACCCATCAGGTGAACTTTAGGCTAGCTCCTGCAGAGGGGTTTTAAACCTTTGGGCTTTCACCTTCAGCATCCTATGTACATAATAGTTATAACAATTTAGAAATAATAATAAAATTATTTTATCTTTATTTGACACCTTAATTCGGCATAATCTTTTTTCATATACACAACCGATCTCCATAGTTTGTTTACATTTATTTTGCATGCAATTTTTATTTTATTTTAAATTCCCCATTGTTTATGATCTCTTCGCATAAAGTCACACTTAAAAGACATTAGGGAACTTGAATGATGTAATGGTTCGAATACATCACAGTATGCGTGCTAGAAAAAAAAACCATATGAGCAACGTACCATGCCCTGCTTTAGTTTTAATCACAGTTTAATTAGATGATATCAGTTGCAATTGCAATGAAAAGCAGAATTAAAGTTAAACCTTTCACTCTGATATTTAAATTTAACTTTAACTGAGTTATTGATTTAATGTTTAATCACATGTAACTACAGTAGTTACTAGCTGTTACTTCAGATTGTTTATGATTCATCATAAAAAAATGGACAGACAGATGGACACACATACACTGTGCTTTATTTATATAGATGTTTCAGAAGCAGTTTCCTCAAAGTATTCCATGTGTATGTTTGCCATTATTGGACATAATGGTGATCCCATAATGAAGTTTTGTTACTGTTGGTATATATTGGAACCCAATTGGAAGTATGTTGTTTGCATCCAAAATGTTAACATCTATTTACTTAAACCACTAATTGAGCCTCATTTGTATAATATTTTGGAATTGTTCAGATCATTGTTTGTAAACTAAGATATTGGTTTACTTTTATCATATTAAAAATCTGAATAACAGAAACTCAAAAAAGGAGAAAACTTTTGCCATAGTTTTTTCAACACAAATCATTTGAAGTTTCTTTGAAAAGCAGTCTGTGTGTGCATGTAATGAAAACAACATCACAAATATATTTAATAATATCCATACTGCTTGGTGTTTTTATTTTTATTTTTTTAATCAGTGTCACCTCAAGCAAGGCAGTACAGCCATGAACACACAGGGATTTCAGGGTATGGAGGAATTAGGAACAGAAACATTAGTAATGAGTAGAAAGAGAAAAGAGCATTCAGGAAGACAGTAGATAGTGATTGGCATTGCATTTAAATTCTTGCAAATTAAAGTTAGCTGGAAAGGAGTTCCACAAGTGAGAGGTGCAAGAAAAGAAACTGTTACCATAGAAGTTATGGCTACATCTAGCTAGCCCAACTGTAAATTAATGTGATCTTGCCACCAGTCTAATATTGCACTCAAATTCATACAACCTAGGTACCATAGCAAAGAGCTCATCTGAACAGTTACCATGAAAGTATTTATAAAAAAGACACAGAGGTAATTTTACGGTGGTAGGCAAGTGACTGAAGCTGAGCTACCAGATCAGGACCAATAATATTACTGATTCTTCTTTGAATCTTATCAAGGAGCTTCGGGTAAAATGCAGGGGCACTGGGCCATATATGGTAGCTATATTCTAAGCATGGATGAATGGTAGACTTATAGGTATGCAAGACAGATTAAGGAGAGAAGAATTGCCTCTCTTAGCAGCTGACCTAGCAATGGATTCGATATAGTCTTTCCATTTCATATCAGCTGAGAATATTAGCCTGAAAAGGCGCAATAAGTCATTTTCCTGGAAGATAGCATCAGCCATGCTGATGGATGGCAAAGAGGGGGGGGTCACTCAAATGATTAATGGAGAGAAGTTTAGTTTTGGAGGTGTTAAAATTGACAAGTCATCTTTTTCCCCAGTTAACGACAGTCTTGAGGTCATTTTGTACAACAGCTGCCAATTTCACCTTGTTGGACTGATCAGCCTTAGTATCAAGGCAGGAGTAAATGGTAGTGTTGCCAGCATAGATGCCAAGTTGAGAGCTGATGTCATTGACAGTTTGTTAATGAAGATTAAAAACAGTGTAGGACCAGGGATGGAGCCCTGGAGGACATCTGCATTAGTATGAAAGGATGTAAATGAGTGGCCAGTCAGGATGACTTTCATTTTATGATTTAATAGCAATGACTGGATCTGCTCAAAAATGTGCCCAGAGATACCATAACTTTTCAGCTTGTGGAGAAGACCTGAATGCCAGACCCTGTCAAAGACTTTTAAGATGTCCAAAGCTACAGCCTGAGCTTCACTGTTTTTATCTAGATCATGATAGACTCTTCCTGCAATTATTGTTAGTAGATCAGCAGTTGACCTGGAGAAACAAAAACCATATTGCTTGTCTGAGAAAAGGCTCTGTGATGAGAGATGCTGAACCAATTCAGCATTGATTAGGGCCTCTAGGAGTTTCCCAAAAAAGCGGTAGAAGGCTAATAGGCCGATAGTTAAATGGGTTGGACTGTTCACCAGAGTTCTAAAAAACCAGAATAACAGACGATGACTTCCAGTAGGCAGGAAAGCAGAAGGCATTGAGGCATTTATTATACAGTTTAGAGAGAACAGGAACCAGTTTGGGAGCACACTCCTTAATGACTATTACAGGGATACCATTGGATCCACATGCTTTGTGGGGATCAAGATTAGAGATGATAGCAGAGACCATGGAAAGGGGTTATATGTATATCATTCAGCAGAGAACCAGTTCTAAGTGGGAAGTTAGGCAGGGATACACCAGATGAGTCAAGAGTAGAGTTTGAGGAGAATTTATGGGAAAAGCATTCAGCTTTATCAGCCGAGGATATCACCTCAAAGTGATTGAAAAGGGGGGAAATAGAGGCCTTGCACTTATTAAGTACCCTATTACAGAGACGCCAGTAATCACAAGAGCCAAAGCATTGCTTCATTCTCTCAGCAAACAGGGATTTAGCTCCTTCGAAGACTTGCTTACATTTCTTACAAGCAGTGGCAAATAGGTACCTGTTATGATGAAAGTTGTCACTCTGGTAGAGTATCAAAAGATGGAAGCACATGAAAGAATAGTTAGCGGCCTTGAGAGACAATTCTCTGACCATCAGAAGATTATCCTGGATGTAAACATCAAGGCCATGCATATTAATACTGGAATCTTTTTGGCAAAGGGGAAGATTCCCTGGAACCAAGAATTCATTGGTAGCAATGGGAGAATTCAAATTGGTTTCACAAAGGGCAAAGATACCTGGCAATCATTCCAGGAGGAATGATTCTACACTGCAGAAGTTGGAATGGATACCATGATTATTGGAGAAAGAAAGATTGAGTCAGGTAGGTGTTTTTTTGTTAGCTGGTTTAATTTTATTTCTTTTTGTTGTGATTTCCACGAGATATGTTTTGAGGAGAGAGGAAAATAACCACCATAATTGTCACTATCTGTTGTCAATGTCAATACAGACCGGCCAGTGCATGACTGAGAGCAGAGCATAATGTGACTTTTCAGGGTTGCCCACTGGAAATACATGCAGGGACACCTACCCAGTACTCATGTGCAACATGGCACCACACTAATCCCAATATTATGAGACTGTTGATCAGAGCAGCCTCTATTTAAAAACTATGTAAATTTTATATAGAAAGCATAAAACTTGCTTCAATTTGTGTAACAACTCTGAAAAATGAAATTATTAGAAAAATAAATTTAGTTTCTCGTCATAGCTACTGATTCCATCCGCACCGCAATATGATTTCTTTAAAAATATATTACGCCACCATTCTTTCCAATTTTTAATTTTATCTTCTTAAGTCATCGTAATTTAATTGTCGGTTTCTTTAGGTTATTTGATAATAAAAAGTGCTTTTATGCCCCAACATCCTTCAGCATCAAGAAGACTCACGCACACTGATACCTCAAACCGAAACATGTGATTGGTAAGCCTATTTACAGACTGGTAGAATTTAAATGAAAGAGACGATAAAAGTAAAACTGTATAGATCCCACAACCTGAAGAAATCCTCACAAAAACTTCGAAGATTTATTGTTTATTTTTTAAGTTTCATCAAGCATTATTAACAAATATGTGCGTACTATGAGTCCGTTCTACGTTGTCATTTTTTACATTAAAAATAAAATTTCTTTACTATTTTTATTTAAGAATTTTATGTTTTGATAAATTAAAATAAAATAATAAATAAAATTAACGACTGAAAGAACAAAAGAACGTGAAAAGAAAATGATCTAGTAGGAAAAATTATTAATTTGAAATAATTTCGAAATTGTTTTTAGACTGACAACAAAACACCAACATGTCCGTGAAGTTAAGTATTCAAACAAGACAAAAGAGAAAGTATTGTTGAGAATAAAAAGGACAGGAAATTAAGGAAGGCCATGATCGCCCACGAAATAAAGAGATCCCCTCCCAACACACAGAGATATCCGAAAGGTAAATGTGAGGTACGGTTGGAAAAGATAAAAATCGTGGATAAACAAAAAATAAATATTTTGCTGATGTGAAAATAAACAAACAATATCATGATCGGCAAAGCCCAAATTGCAAATAATGATATTTCTGCAGTTAAAAACACATTCCTGTGCATTTCCTGTCAGTAAGGTCGACATTTGCGAATTTTAAGCCAAACAATAAAATTTTCATTCATTACAAACTTACCGAAACTGGAAATATTTGAAAAAGTTTTTAGTTTACGACTGTAAATGAAAATTGACTGCGACAAGCAAGCAAGAGAAACGCATGAATTATCTCCCTTAATAAATATATTTATTTATTTCATGTTTCACCAAAAACAGAAATAAAACCAAAGGGAAACAAATTAAAAAATATTTTTATTTTATTTTTTTTTTATAAAACTGTTTATTAGTGAATGATTTAGAACTAATCGATATCAGTTTTTTTATCTTTTCTCATCCAATGATATTTTTCATATTTAAAGGATGTTGGCTTAGATTTTATTTGTGGTAAGAAAAAAGAAAATTTTTTTTTATTCTTAAAATAAAGTTTAAAAGGAACAGTATTGTTCAAGCAGTTTTCTTTACAATTAATAATAATAATAATAATGTTTTGATGTCTACTAGTCTGTGATGTAGAAGTTCTTACTATTAGTATTTGCTCAACACTATGCAAATTAGGGGATGTCCATTTTGCCGATGCCACTATATCTACTAGGAACAAAAAGGATTTATGATCTTTGTTGATCTGTGACTTATCTGAACAATAGTACAAGATCTTATCTCTCTCTCTCTCTCTCTCTTGAAGTGTGTATCTGGTTCTTTCTATTGGGGATCTAGGTCTGGACTCATCTTCCTTCTGATCTTCTAACTCCATGTCAAATTCATGCAAACTACCCTCTATAGTTTCTTTACTACTATGTTTGCTTTCTCGACCAGAAGCACTCATGCTTTCAGGTTTTTCCTCCTCTTCCATCTCAACTTCTTCAAAACTATGCCCACTTCATGGAAATAATAATAAAATGCTCTCATCTAATCCAAAGAGATGGTGAACCTGGACATGGTGAGTTTGTTTACCAAAGTACCCATGGGAAAGGCACTATCTGTAGTCAGGGACAGACTGACCTTCAGATACATACCAGTATACCAATAGATAACCTGATGGAAATGCTGACTTTCTGTACATAAAGAACATACTTTGGAATGGGATCAAACATATAATGACAAGATGAAACCTTGACGATGGGCTAGCCATTATCCCCAGCAATGGCTAATATATACATGGAATGCATAGTAGAATTGTTTGAGCCAATAAGAATTAGCTTAGCAGTAAGATTTAACTAACTCTGTATAGCAGCAGAGTTCTCCTGACTATATGTAATCAGGACAGATCCATTAATGGGGGAAATGGATCATACCACAGAATACTTATGTTGTGGAAGTGAAGAATGGGTAACCTGGAAGACAGAACTTGTCACTGTTGTTGTTACTGCTGTAGAGGTTAATTTCTTTTTTGCCTCAGCAAATGTGAATTCAAGGAAAAGGAATACATCAGAATTTGGATAAATAAATGTATAATTTATTTATATATATACAAAACAATCAAACTACTACTTATTGCTGTTTTAAAGGAAACAGAGAAGGAGAAAGAATGTTGGTGGCTGTTGGCTGATGTTCTGTGAAGACGGTGGCATTGAAATTGATAGCATCACATTCAGTGTGCCTGCTGCATTCTTGGCCAGCTTCTGTGTGTCAACATCTCAGACAGGTCTCTGGACTTTGCGGCGTTGAATCATGGAAGTAATATTAGTCGTATCAGCTCCGAATCACAGTTTGGGTCTTTTAGCAGGAGTCATTTTTACTAGCCGATATATAGTTCATTTTATTTTGTTTAATATCAAAATCATGCATTGAGCCATGATGCACAGAGATGCATTTTCATATTCTGCTTTTGGTTGTCAAGCAGTCGATATCCAGTTTATATAGAAAAGTGTAAGACACATGACAAGCCCCCTCAACCTTGTAGAAAATTGATTGGGTAAAAGCAGTATCAATTAATTAGTAATAAATGTATGCCTGGAAATTTTTAGGAAATGTGACTTTTCTGCCTGATCTGGTTTGAATTGTTGGTGTATTGTCAGATTTTAATGTATTTTTAGATTTGGGTGTTTCTTGAACATAAAGAGAATGTGTGTGTGGTTGATTTTCTTTTTCTAAGACAGCTGGTTTCAGTCTATCAATAGTAACTGTGTCTGAATGATTACTTCTTGTATTGTGAAGTATTTTTTTTCCATTCTGTGTAAGATTTTGTATAGACCCTGATAATTTGCTGATAGGGTTTTTTATTGCATCTTCACAGGTATACAGATTTGTTGCTGTGTATGTGTGTTTGTTTGAATTTTGTGCAGGTGTGAATTCTAATTGCGGAATCCTATCTTTTAATTCTTTTTATGATGTTGGATTAGAGTTTATGTCATTTTTTAAAAATTGTCCTGGTAAAGATAATGGTGTACTAGGAATTTGTAGCCGTTATTTTGGTTGACTACGTAAAATAAGCAACTTTCTTTGTGTGAACCAGCTGGGATAGTTGCATTCACTCACCGGTTTCCCTGATTGCTGTTGGTATTATGATGGCAAAGTTGGGTGCATTTCCTTGCATTGTTACTAAATGTGTGGTGATACCAGCAAATTCCACTGGGGTGAGTGTTCGTTTGTCCCTGACTAAGACTTCTTCAGCGTGGGGAAGGATTGCGTCCACGCAAGGTACTTCTGTACTTCCATTATTGTTGGTTTAGAAGGAGTCGCATTTATTGCATTTGCTTTTGCAAATCTGCAAGTGCCTTATCGATATGCATGTGTTTAGTACTGCAGTCGTTTTCTTGTTTGGAAGTCAGTGCGTTAAGTCTTTGATCAAACAACACAAAAATTTTGTTGGCAATATCTGCCAATTTTTCCAGTGCTGTATCATCTGTCATGGGTGTTAGTATTTGTACCATAGTGGGTGGCAATTTGTCCAACCATAGACAATGCAGGATGGACTTCAACATATCATTCCTTCTGAGGTGACTTTTCATGTGTCTGAGGAGTTGAGAGGGTATTCTATCACCGATACTTATGTTGTTAAATAGTTCCCTCAACATTTGTTCATCTGAGTGACCTGTCCTTTTAATGATGGCTGCTTTAAGGACATTGTAATGGTTGGTGTCAGGAACATCTTCCAATAGGTTGGAACTTCATCGACAACGTCAGGAGACAAGGCTTGGACAACACTGGCAAATTTTATTTTCTATTATCGTATCTCTCTGGCAGCAAAAATGGCCTGGAGTTGGAGGAACCAATTTTTTGTGTTAGTAGCATTGTATGGTGGTAGGTGGAAGACTGAGGAATTAATCTCCAAAGGTGATTCCAAAGTATCTTCGTGTGAACTCATTATGTTGCTGCAATTTCCACATATTTCCTGAAGAAGTTGCTATTGCCCAAAACATTGGTGTTACCACTTGTTGTGGAAGTGAAGAGTGGGTAACATGGAAGACAGAACTTGTCACTGTTGTTGTTACTGCTGTAGAGGTTAATTTCTTCTTTGCCTCTGCAAACGTGAATTCAAGGAAAAGGAATACATCTGAATTTGGGTAAATAAATGTATAATTTATTTACATATATACAAAGCCATTAAACTACTACCCATTGCTGTTGTAAAGGTGTTGTAGAGTAGCTAGCACCCCTTCAGCACTCTACCAGATTTGTTTCAAGTCCAGCTAATTTTTGCCTGACAAGAATTTCTTGAACAATTGTCATTTATGTTAAGTTAATCATTTTATTTTTTCGTTTTCCTTTTGTTATCTGCAAAACATTTTGAACTTTTGATTTTCAGTTTATTGCTTTAATTTTTCCTTTTTGTTTTAATACTTTTTTGTGTTTATTTTTTGTTTTCTTTTTTGATTTGCCAAGCTTAAGTTTCTTTTTTGTATTTCTTTTTGTATTTTATTTTGACGTTTTTGGTTTGTTACATTTTCATGCCAAGTTTTTCTTTTGAGTTATTTTGTGTTACCTCCCCATGACTACTAAGTCACAAGATTTTATTCAGTGTCCGTAAAGAAAAGCCACATAGGCCAACATTTTCATTTATTTGGCAGTGGTAGGACCAGGTTGGTCCTATCATTCAGTGAATTCAGTGAACATGGAGGAAGCCTCATTACAAAGAAAATCAGCCTGGAGTGAGGGCAGATCCCAAAAGAATCCTGCATATTAGGACGTTCTTTCTGCTAATAACCAATGTGGGAACACAAAGTCTGATAGAGAGACAATGGTGGTGGCATCGAAGAGCCTCCAGATAAGCCCTAAAATCTTGACAAGATGCATGAATGCCTTATGGAATATATTACTAGCTACTGAGGAAGAAGCAAAGAAGTTGGCAGGAAGCACTCTGGCTACAAAGTCTGTCCACCTGCAGATGGAGTATTTGGGGATGAGGAGGACAAAAGTGATAGTCCATGGAGTCCCAGTGGACATCAGTGGTGATCAACTAGGGGCCTTTTTTGCACAATACTGAGAAGTGGAGGAAGTCTCAGCAACAATGCGCAAAGTGGGGATTTCCAGTGGGGATTTTGTTTTTCAGGTCACCTTGACAAGGAAAAGTTTCGGTGAGATCCCCAATACATTAATGTACCAGGAAAGAATAATACCAGTGGTGGTAGAAGGACAGCACCCATACTGTTGGTAACGTGGTGCAATGGGACATATGGCAAAGGCAGGCAGCAGCAGAAGTGCCAGTGGAAGCAGCATTAGTGTCTGGCAAGGTTCCTGATGGAGGATGGAAGGATGTAGCGAAAAAGGGATGAAAGACACCAAGCCCTCCTCACCAGAAGGAGGCCCTACAGCAATCAACACCCAAGGAGTGGCTGGAAAAACAGCAGCAGCAGCTGCCTCAGCCTCCAAAAGAGCTGCATCAAGAAAAGGGGGAGTGGCAAACAGAACAGCTGAAAACTAAAAAACAAGACCAGCAACAAAAACAACAGCAGAAACAAAAGTTCCCAAGAAGACAAAAACAAATGAAACAGTGTGCTGGGACAGACATAGAGGGAAATGAAATGCCCTGACCTTGGTCTTCCTCTTTGAAGAGAGGAAAGGACAAGCAAGAGGAGGATATATACACAAAGAAGGAGGAGTGGGCTGAAAGAGGCAGGAAGGACAAGGTTATAGAAAGAGCAAGGTCCCAATCTGAAATGGACATAAATATTCCCAGATCAAGAAGCCTTTCCACTTCACCTACACGGGTTCCGTCCCCCACTCCTCCACATCATCCCTTGGTCCAGCTTCTACACCACCTCCTACATCCTCTTCCTCCCCACCCCATCCTGCTAGGGAGAAGAGAAAGAAGAAGAAATATTTTGCTGGACTGGAGGTGATTTGTAAAGTGAACAGAAAATAATTGGAGAAGGACTTGCCTAGGTCCCTTATTTAAATTTACCTCTGTGAACAGAAAGTTGATAGAGGACCCCCGTAATTTCCTCCAAGCCCTGGGTGTCATTAAGTTTATAAGGGACACTGGGAAATCACTAAAAGTTTGGTACAACTTGGATGAAGCAAAGGACGCTTTCACAGATATATGAATGTTAATGATGGGAGTACCCATTCTGAAAAAGATGTCGGAATTTTGTGTAGGGACCCCCCCCCATACTTTTCCACCCCTCATTATATAGGGCAGTAAAACTAACCTATCACATGGATGTTGGCAGTATTGTCCTAGATGGATGGATGTCATCGGAGATGGGTACAGGGAGCCTAGGACAATCTGTCGGTGCCCTTACAGTAGCAGATTTCTGTCTGGTATGTGGGTAGGATTTTTTGATTTTCTCTTCTTCAGACCTAAATCATGTCTATTAAGATGGCCAGCCTGAATGAGAATGGCTTGAGGGATGGGGTAAGGTTGCCTGCCTGCTTTGTGACCTCATGTTGTTCAGAGTGGATGTTGCAGTGATCCAAGAGACTCACTTTGTTTGCGACATTGATGCATGTGTGCTGTCTAGTGACTTTGTCATCTATTCAGCATACGGGAACTGACAGGCCAGTTGGGTTTCTTTGCTAGTTAGCTGTTCTCTGGATGCAAAGGTGGACCTTGTTCATGTCAATGCTGAAGGCCAGTTGATCGTGGCCAATATTGCTGTGAAAAGTGGTTTGTTTTAAGTTGTTGCAGTTTATGTGCCCAACAACCAGTAGGAGGGGGTCTCGTTTTTTTGGTAGTTTGGGCTGTTCCTGGTGGATTCAACATACCCAGTTTTAATGGGGGACTGGAATGCCATCTGGGACCTTGTTAGACAGCAGGTGATCATAGCTTGGTTGATCTGATCAGCGAGTTTGGTCTTGTCAATAGATACCGGTTCAATCACCCCAGGGGGTAGATGTGGATGTGGGCTCTTAAGTGGCCTTCTAACTTGGTGGCTAGCTACCTGGATAGAATGTTAGAGTAGCCGACATAGACTTGCTAGATTGTGCTACATTCCACTGGTTAGGCTATTCGGACCACAAACTTGTTTGTGCCTAGGTGGCGTTAGATTGTAGGCCTAGAATGGCTGGCTACTGGAAATTCAGTCTGTCTTTACTGGACAGGAAGAACTTCCAGGAACAGATAACTAGAGTAGTGCAGCGGGAACTAGTAGAGGCAGTTATCAGGAATAGGTGGTGGGAGAGGCTTAAGGATAGATCCTTCACCACCGTGTTTAGCAAACAGCTCGTGCTAGATAAGGATAACAAGGTGAAGGCTCTTAAGAATAGTCTTTCCCGTACTTATTGATCGTGCATACGTGTGTGACAGTGTGTCGCCCCCATATTCTGGAGTGAAACAAATGGTGTTTCTATCACTGCTGTCCACGGACCAAGTGGTAATTTGGGTGCAGCGACAGGAGGAAGTCTTTCTTATCAGGAGGCAACCATCTTTCTCATCAGGATCTGATCCGATTCTTTGAGCATCAGCTCAAGATGAAGATAAGAACTGATAGAAAATGGTTGGTTTTGACAGACTTTAGTGAAAGGTTGGTGACCGAGGCAAGCTTGGTTTGTGTGAACGGGGCTAGCTTTGATTTTCTCTGTTAGGTTTACCTAATTCACATCAGGGTGGTTTCCTGTGGAACCCTCCCCTGGTTAGGCTAGACAAACTTTGCATACCTAGTTAATGTGAGTAAGTGTTGTTCCCGGCCTGCTCCTGGCTGCATCTTTGGTTATGATCCAAGTTTAGATACCCAACCTCCCCAGTTTGTTTTTGGCCCCCTTTCATCTTGACTAGGTTATCTTTCTTTATTCCCCATGTCCATATATATTTTCTCCTTTCCCTCTCCCTTAGCAAGAGAGCCTCTTGATTCTCTCTTAGGGCAGAATACAGCGACCTCTCTTTTTTGAGGATTGGATGGGTCCTACTAACATCAGTTATCTTTAGTTTGTTTTTATATTTAGTTTGTTTTTGTGTTCATCCCTTCCCCTCTCATTGTAAAAATCATTAGATTTTTATGTATAAAATTTTTATGATCATCAAATTTTTATATTGCAGGGTGTGTTTTGTAGGTCCCTGAGAGTATGTGGTATTATGGTATATGGAGGATGAGTTCTTGTGGTGAATGTGCAAATTGTAATGAGTGAATTGGTCATGAATCTGATTAGCTAAGTATAAAATAGTTAGTGAAGACCACAATTGTATATCTTATACAATAAATCTAAATATGTTGATACTAAGCTTTGGACTGGTCTTACTTTGTTTGGCTATACAGCATTTGACCCTCCTCTATTGCTTGTAAGTTGTCTTGTTAATTGTTTTGTAACTTATTGTTCTGTGTTATTTGTATGTATCCGTTAGCACCGGATACTGGTGCTGAATAAATATATTAAGCTCTCATTCTTCTCTGTGTATCATTCACCTTGATAATACAATAAAAGGCAACAGAGTCGGAGAGGAAGAAAGAAAGAGAAGGAGAAAGAATGTTGGTGGCTATTGGCTGATGTTCTGTGAAGATGGTGGTGTCAGCGTTGAAAGTTGAAATTGATAGCATTGTTTTCAGTGAGCCTGCTGCGCTCTTGGCCAGCCTCTACATGTCGGCATCTCAGCTGGGTCTCTGACCTTTGCAGCATTGAATCGGGGAATTTATATCAGTCATTTTTACTGGCCAATACATAGAGCCATGATGTGCAGACATGTTTTCGCATTCTGCTTTGGGTTGTCAAGCAGTCAACGTCCAGTTTATATAGAAGAGTGTAAGAGTCACAACAGAGGAAATGCTGTTAGATTCAACATCGCAAAAGCCATCTATGACTGAGATACATAGATGACACCTTCATACTCTGACCTCACCAGGAAGAGGTCCAGCTACTACTGGACCATGTGAACTCAATAAGACCGTCAATAATGTTCCCAAGGAGAGAAAAAAACAATAAACTAGCATTCCTGGATCTACTAATATCTTGTACAGAGCATGAGTTCAAGACATCCATATACTGCAAGCCAACATTCACTGGGCAATACCTAAACTTTGACTCACACCACCTATACAGTGTAAAGAAAGGGACCATCCACTGCCTACAACATTGAGCAAAAGTCTGACCCAGAGACATATGAATAGACATATCTTGTGAGTAAGACTGTAGTGACCTCTAATAAAAATAAAATAAATGAAAAAAAAGAATTAAAATTAAAATAAGGTATTTGCTTTCCTTTAAAACCCTTATCTTTCACTCTCTCTCTCTATCCTTCTCTCTCGACTAAAGAGAAGGCAACCCTCAAATAAAAAACAGGAAGAAGAAGAAAAAACTGAACCTGGCCGCAAAATGGTAGGAGTTTTCTGGATTGGAGTCTAGCCATTTGTGACTAAAAAGTACCAAAAATCAGAGAGGTTTAATGCATAACTTCTGCTATATAAGAATAAATTAAAAAGACAGGAACGCCAGAAAGTAAAATAATTTTGTCCAATCAAAAATTATCACAAATAGACTTTTGATGTTGGCCGAAAACCAAGGTTTGCACCAGTAGTCTGGGATCCTTGTCAAAAGGACATAAATTAACAGCCCTGAGGCAGAAGAGGAAAAGGGTCTGCCAGGGAAACCAACTATGAAGAATTTATGTGTTTATCTGTTTAATGTTAAGCCATTTTTAGAGCTGAGAAAAACACATCAGATTGACCCCAACTTGGATTTTCTCCTAACTGCTACCAAGAACTGCCTTAAAAACAAACCTTTGCTATACCCAATATCAAAGGACTCACTATAATCTAAATCAAATAAATAAATATATATTATTTGTTTATACCCTTGAGTCAGTTCATTTTATGCCCTATTTTGTTTATAAATAATACCATGTCTCTCTGGCACTTCTCTACAAGAGAACATAGAGGAGAATATGATTATGGACTGTGTGTATGCCATCCATGCAGCTGTGGCAAGAAATCTAACAGAGAAACAAGCCACCTTCTTAAGATAAGACTGTAGGAACACTGTAAGACCATAACGCGAGGAGAACTAGAAAAATCAGGCATGGCTGACCATATATGGAGGGAAAGGGGAGATCACTACCCTGTGTGGGATGAAGTTGAAATAATAGACAGAGAACATCACTGGAAAATACAAAAACTTAAGGAATCAGTACATATATTAGGCCACAAAAACCTCTTAAGCTGGCCAAAGATAGACATGAATACAATATGGGAACCAGTAATACAGAGAGCTAGAGAAAAACAACAATAACAGAAATTGTAATATGAACTCCGGCAAAAAATATAATTACTGACACATTAGGTTTATAAATCTCCAAAATTCACTCACTGATGTCTCCAAGGAAAACCTTATTCAGTGAATAAATGCATTGGTTAGGTGATTCAAAAAGTGATTTTACAGAAAGAGTTCAATACTTAGCCACAACAATAACAGCAAAGGAGAGTTTAAAGGAAATTAACTGAAAACATTAAAAAAAGGATGGCACATGGAATTAGAACTAAATAAAAAGTTTGGTTCAAAATTCCAACATATATCATCTGAAGAAGTCTGGACTGTGCAATGGCCAAAATGTTGTGAATATAGCAATAAAGATGAGGACAACAATTTGAATGATGCAAATAGTGCAAATCTTAATTTCTTTATAAATTTTATCATCTCTCAAAAGTTGAGATGAGAAAAGTGAGTTTTATATATTTTGCAAGGGTCTCTATGTTCCTGTCTATCTCTTTACAAAATATTAAAAAATTCTCAGAATAACCCAATTCCAAAAATCATTATTTCAATGACCAAACATCAGAATACTGATAATGTAAAGTGAGTTGGAGTAAGAACATTTCCTTTCTTGTATTTATTTATCTTTTTTACATTAGTTTTTTAAAACAATGTTTATGAATTTTCATGTCCTTTGGGAGAGTTTGTATCACCAATACTAATAATAGAAAAAGAAACTGAATTCTTTCATTGGTCACACAATCACTACATCATGTGACAGTTTGGTAAGAGGCATGAAATGCAAGTTGCTTGGCAGTTGGTCCCAATCTCTCAAAATGACAGCATGTCTATGCCAGCCTCCCACATTCTTTCATTGACTGACACAGCTTAGCAACGTCAATGAAGCAAAGTATGACCAAACTAATCATCAAGTAAGACCTTTGTTGTATTAGCACACTGACCCACACATGAACTCAACTAAATGCTCCTTCTACCTCTCTAATATTTCTGGGTAGTTAACTTACCCTTCAGAAACCCACTTTTGGTACCCCCAGTTTTTTTGTAATGTCTCTCTCTCGTAAGTAAATGCATGTCTACCCAGATCCATGATTCTGTCTTTAATCTGGTGTCATCCACAACATAACATATAATAACATAATGTCAGAATGAGTATGAAGGACTGATACAAAATAATTTTTCACTTTTAATCACAGTTTACAGTGTTATTTTGACAAGCTTGGATGACATTTCACATATCTGAAATAACCTACATACTCACAATTGTCATCAAGGTAAGAGGAATTTAACTATTAATATTTTGTTGAATTTCTGGTTTTCATCATGACAACCTCTCAGCTACCCCTTCCAACAATAGACTTGTTTAGTCCCAATCTGGGAAAAACAATGAATAGATTTTTACATCAGGTCAAATTACATTTTGGCGAACCATTACATGACATAGATGATGAAGTAAAGGTAAACTATATCCTCAGGGTAGAAGCCCAATAAATAAGTGACATTTTTTTTCAAGTGGGAAGAAGTGAAAAGTGTAGAAAATTACATAAAGTGCTTTAAAGACTACATGAGTCCATGATCAAATTTCCAAGTGTCCAGATATGAACTTTTACAGTGATGCCAAGAAGCAAATGAATCTATGCCTTTCTCAAGAGACTATGACAAATAATAAAATGATGTGATTATAACCCCACAGTTCAGGAGACAAATTATGGGGATCTATTTATTTTTGGGATAGACATCAAGCCAACCCAGAAGTCCTTACCAAAGGAAGGTAGGTAGGTAGGTAGGTAGGTAGGTGACTATTGCAATGGCTCTACGGATTGCAGAAATGGAAGAAGCAAACTAGAAATGCAATGCAGTGGAGCAGAGACAAAACAAAGGGTTAACATGAACAACAATATAGTCACTGGTATCCACCATTGCATCCAGGTCAACAAGTCCATATCCAGAACAAGTAAACCAAATTGTGGGAAAATGGAACTACTGCAGAACTAAGGTCATACTTAGTAGAATCTGTTGATAGCAGCATCCATTAAATAGGCAATTTCTAAGGCTTGAGAGAACTTACTTGATGAAACCCTTGTATGGCATCAGAGATGACCACCCAACAGCAGTCCATTTCAACAAGCCACCCACTACTGATGATATTTGAATGCATCCCATCAATAGTGAGTGGTGTGTTAACAATTTCAGGTTCCCATAATTTGGTTTTCTCATCCTGAACATGCTGCCCTGTTGGTGGGGCATCAGAATACGCCGACTACCCCCCTGCAGAGGATAAAAGTCTCTAAATGGGGCCACCTGTTGGCCATAGGTGGCGACCTGTAATGTCTGGGGATGGGATCCTGGTGGTTGAGCAGGTCGTGACCCAGGTGTAAAGCGGTCACAATCCTACAACACACCACTTTGGCCCTTACCTGGGCTAGACGGGCGGTTGGAGGGGCCTGATCTGATCAATCGGATGGTCGGATGGTCATGTCAAACCTATAACTTACACTCCTCTTCCTAACCAAAACTAACACCTACCCCTAAATATATGGAAGGCGGTGGCTGAGGGTTAATCAATTTGGGAGAAAAAAGGATCTGACACACCTGCTAAACCTACACAGCTGTAAAACTTGGATAACGGAAACAAAGGAACACGTGTGCTCAAAGACTCCTCCCAAAGAGAGTATACCTTTCATGCAGCCCCGACATGGCAAGGCGAATGGGTTTCCCCCTTGTCATGTCCCAATCCTGAACTCCGCGGTGAGTAGGGAGCGTGGAAGATGAATCAAAATAAAAACAATCAATGGAAAAAAAGAAATCTAAGAGACCACATGTGGATAATGACTCTCAAACAGAAAATGATAATGAAAACTTTCCACAATTTATTGTTCTATAAGCAATAAGCAACAAAGCACTAACTGAAATATTTCCATTTAAAATCCAAAAAGCCATATCAAATATAATCACACCAAAAAATGTAAAAAAAACTACAAAATGGAACATTACTAGTGGAAGTGGAAAAAAAGAAATATGCAGATATACTAATAGGACAAAAAAAATTACAAGAAATAGAAATAAAATCCTACCCACACCAAACCCTAAATTTCTCAAAGGGTGTAGTAAAAAGGAAGGAGTTCTCCCTGTGCACTCTAGAGGAGATAAAAATAGAACTCAAAACTCAAGGTGTTATAAACGTCAAAAGAATCACAAAGAAAAATGAAGCAGAGATACGATCTAATACCTACATTCTAACTTTCAACTCCCCCCGAATTCCAATAACAATTAAAATCGGCTATGAAATTATAAGAGTGGAACAGTACATACCAAACCCTCTTCAATGTTACAGATGCCACAAATATGGGCATCACAGAGACTCCTGTCGAAACAAACATGTGGAAAATGTAGTGAAAAAGATGCAAAACATAAAGAAGAGAACTGTCCAAATGAGAGCCTATGCTCAAACTGTTTGGAAAACCACTTTACCCTCTCAAAACAATGTAGTATCTACAAACAGGAAAAAGAAATAATTATAATAAAACACAAAAAAATATATCTTTCTCAGAAGCACGAAAAGAAGTAAAAAATAACATAAAAGAAAACATCTATGCCTCCATGGTACAAAAAGCAAATAAAATAATGAAGATAAAATAAAAGATTCAACTGAAATAACAAATTTATATAAGGAATTAAAAGCTTTCCTTGAAGAATTAAAAACCTTCTTAACCGAACTCAAATCAGATCAAAATAAAAATAAAACTCAACAACCCAAACCAAATGGAATTAACCCAGAAGAAGGCAAAAATCTCTGGAAAGAAAACATAGAACAAAACTCCAGCGAACCCTCTTCTTCCCAAACCCAAACCAAGAAAACAAAAAAGAAACAAAAAAGAAACAACAGAACAAGAAAACATTCGATTAAGATCTAACTCAAAATCAAGAATCAATATATCAAATGAAAATAAATTTGAACCTCTGGAATATATGGAAGTAGAAGAGAATGAAAATAAACAAATTCCAAAACAAAACCAAAAATCTGATCGAAAGACACCACAAGTAGTTGAAGATAAAAATTAAAAAAACTCAAGAGCTGGAAAAAAAACTGGAGAGGACAAGTGATATAAACCTAGAAGGTAACTCTACCCCCAAAAAATGAAAATATAACTATGGCACATAAGATCATGCAATGGAACTGTCGTGGAATAAAATCTAATTACAACGGCCTACTCATACTTATATCACTACTGTGTCCAGCCATCATCTGCTTACAGGAAACTTATTTACAAGAAAATGCTAACTTAAAAATTATAAACAATACCACTATAACCATAATACAGGGCACAGAGCTAATGGAGGAGTGTCAATATTGATCAGAAATGACATACGGCAAAGTAAAGTAGATATTAAAAATAAATTACAAGCAATAGCAACACAAGTGACACTAGATAAAACCATCACAATTCTTTCCATTTATATACTCCTACAAGAACCAATAAATACAACAGAAATAAACAACTTAATGGAACAACTTCCTAAACCCGAGATCTTACTAGGAATTTCAATGGAAAAGGCTTAAAAGAAATTTTTTAAAATACAGACACAGATGAAATATACAACTTTCTCAAAGAAATCAAGATCCTTAACAAAATATAATACTTTCAAATAGTGTAAATGTATGTGTATATGTGTGTATAGACATGTATATGCACACATAGATGTAGATATGAAAATATACAATCAGAAACAATCACAAGAAAAAGCAATCCAAAAAAAATACAGTAGATTATGAAACCCAACAGCCTCTCAACCTTTTATACAATATAACCTTCTTATATATATATATAAATAAACAAGGCTTCGGCATAAAATGAAACAAACAGGAGTTAACATGCCATTAAATCCAACAACCAACCAACCAACCTGGACATACACTTGTTGGCCTGCATGCAGCAGTGAACATCAGTGAATATTTTGTTGTTCATGCCAGTTCTTTTTTTGTCTGCTCCATTGCATTATGTCTCTAGTTTGCTTGTTCCCAAGTTGTTGCCTAGAGATGAGTGGAATTCGAACCAGCTTTTCATTGAGTAATTCAGCTGGAGTCTTGAAGCTGGTTTGAAGTAGTGTGGCTTTGTATGACATCATCATCAAGTGACAGTGACAGTTTGTTGGATCTTCAAATGTAGCTTCTTGCATACACCAACCACCTTCTTTGCGAAAATATTAAACTGAGTATAATGCAGTGATGATGTTGTATGCTTAAGGTTGAACTTGTCTGCAAAACTAGCAAATCCCTTATTTGCGTATTGAGGCCCATTGTCACTGAATGGACTGTGTCTATATTAATCAACCATTAGGAGGTACTCATTGCCTTCTATTGTGAAGAGGTATGTGCTGATATACTCCCATGTGTTGGAAGGGGCAATGCTTGTGGTGGAGTATTTATTTAGTATTTCTGACAAGTGGGACATTTTCCAACCATGTCTTCAATGTCTCTACTCTCTGTCTCGACACACGTAGTTGCAGAAGGATGTTTGGTTGAAGTGACGTAGGTATGATGATTTTGTTGCCTTTGAGTAGAACACCAACTTGGATCACAATTTCATACCTAAAATTCCAGTATGGAAGTGATCAGTTTGCCATTCAGTCATCACTGTGTTTGTCAACTCATTTAGGGTAAGGTCTTTCATACAAGTCATCAAGATGGAGACTATGGTTGCCATCTTGATGACTTGTATGTATATGGTGAAGCATTGAGGTGTGTATTTATGTGGATATTGAGGTCAATACCTTCAATCTATCTACCTAGTTTTGGCAATACTCTGGACAACCAATCAGCTATTGGAACTGCTTTCCATGGGCTGTATTTCACTGAAATCATAACCCTGAATCGTTAGCAGCATTCTTGCCTACCTAGGTAGTACTTGTGTAAAGTTCTTCAGTGCAATTGACTCTAATGGTTTGTGACCAGTCTGAATTGTTACTCTGTGACCTTATAAATAATGATCGAATCTCTTCAGGCTGAAAACAACTGTAGCATCCACCTCTCACAGGGTAGTAGCAGAGACAAATTTTGGGGAGGGTGGGGTGCAAAAAATTTAGAATTTAGCCTTAAGTTATCAAAGGTTGCCAACATGATTAGTAGCAAGAACATTTAAAATCTCCAGTACCTCTTTGCTTTGATAGTTTTTTCTTTATTGTATTTTGTTAAAATAAAACCCTGTAAAAATACTACAACTGGTAAAAATTGTGGGGAGCTAAGCATCCCCCACAGTACTATGGCTCTGTCTCAATATTTGAATATTATGTTTCTCAATACTGCAATTTTTAGAGTTTCTTCCTTGACACTGTCAAATGCTGCTAATGTATATTTATTTGAATATCTGAGCAAACTATTATACATTTAAATACTGTAAATCTATATCTATAATACAGAAGATGTCAGTGTGTGTGTGTGTGTGTGTGTGTGTGTGTGTGTGTGTGTGTTATGTGTGTATGCTATTTATATATGTTCACATTTCTTGACTGATTTTGATGAAATTATATAAAATTTACCAAAATAGGTCAAGACCAACTTTTCAATCTCCAGGCCCCCAAGTATGACAGAAAAATTGATAAAACTGAAGGTGGGTATGACTTTTTGAAAAAACCAAGGCAAAGTTACACATGAACAAAATGTTTACTGGATGAGCTAATGTTCTTTGCACTTAATGCAAACAAGTTTTATGTAGAGTGCTTGATAGTTTTCCTGCAACATTGGCTTCACACAAAAAATTGCAAAAACTGTGAAAAAAATTGGCTTTTTTCATACTACTTAAAATTAAAACTTCCTCATTTTTTATCCAATTTTCTTCAAACATGTTGGAAAAAATTTGCCACATGCAAGAAATAAGATAGTGTGGTTTTAGTCCTGCTCACTTCCCCACGTATAATGAAAAACTGTTAAAAAATACTGTTTTTTGGCCATAACTCCCTGGTTTTTCATCTGATTCTTTCCAAATTTGCCATGTAAATTACATATGACACACAAATTGTCTTGTGTGAATGTTTGGTTTAGATTATTTCAGTTAAGTGGACAAAATCTGCAACACACTAGGTACAAAATCAGCTTTTGCTATTTAGCCAATAGTTTCTTTATACAATTACATCTTAAATTGGCATTCAAACAACCTTTGATGCAAAGATTGTTTGAGAAGAATTATTGAAGCATTAAAAGGGAAAAATTTCCAAAGAACCTCATATTTGCACTTGCAGTTGAATCAGGCTCTGACACTTCATCCCTGTTTTTGTTTGATTATTAGATTTGCGAACAATGCCATACTATTTGAAAGTTATTACGGCCATAGAAAATTTAATGAATATCTAAAACATTGAAACTATTTAACCCCAAGCAACAAGCACATAAGAAGGTTTTATCGATGGAATTCCTTTATTAAGAACAATCAAATGCTTGTGAAGGACATACTGTAAAAAAGATGACAGTGGGGAGTAGCTTAGTATACAATGGATGATGCATGCAAGTGGGGATGCAGGCAAACATTTCTAGACTGGTGGATGTGGTTATACAATTGCAGCCATGTACACCCAGGCAATGCCAAGTACCTCGGCTAGTATGTATATAAAGTGTATTCTCTTAAACATATATACCTGTCTATGTTTGTTTTCATCAATGAATAAAGTGTTCACCATAAGCCACACCAATACTCATGTCAGTCATCACATTACAAACAACCAAAATATGACTGTTAACATAAGATAAATATTAGTTGATAAGACTAAGGATCTTTGCAGCACTCACTGTAAAGAAAGATTCAAAATACCCAATGCTAGCATTATGCAAAAGAGACATTGTTACATTATCATTTAATGTATGCTTTCTTGTGTTATCATTAAATATATGCTCCCTTAACAACATTATGGAATGTGATTCTCACTCCCTTATGTATTCCAGTTCTTCCTCTCCCCTTCTTCTTCTCTACCCAAATCAGTAACAATCAAGTTTTCTCTCTCTCCTTAAACTTATGTTTGTCATGTTCTTTCAATAACTAAATGTAACAACAATGCATATTAAATGCTATATTTTTCACCACAGAATATAGCATTTTAAAATGTGTTTGAAATTTGAATATCTTCATTTTCAATCAAGTTTTGTAACTCCTAATGGCCTAAATAAAAAAAATGTAAACTCTTTAAGGCTCAAAAGTTACTCCTAGAAATGAAATTACATGTTTTGTTACCATATCATGTTATTATTATTATTAATCTGACTTGTAGATCCTTCCTCATCAGTTTGATTCCTTCATTGAATAAAGTAAGGCTGTTATGAAATAATTATATTTAAATTTTCTTTTTCCAAAAATTGTGAAATGAAATTTGGGGGTCTTATTTTGAGTTTCTGAATAAATTTACTTTTAATCCATTTTAGATTAAAGAAAATAACAAGTTGAAGTTTATTTTTTTTTATTTTTGTATCTTGGTTAAAATAAAATAGAGCAAGTTAATAAAAATGTTTAATGAAAGTCACCTAAGGCATTTCTTGAGAAAGAGAGAAAGATCATATGAGAATGCATATTGCAATAATTGTTATTTACTACGTGTAGCTTACTTTTGGCACAAGGACACAAGTATGGGGCACCCAGTGAGGATCAAACTCACTAGTAATTATCTGCAACTTCAGTTTTTTTTAACATTATAACATGATTAAGTAACTAAACATGACTTAGAGATATACAATTTCATGTCTAGGAGTAACCTGTAAGACTGACATCTGTGAAAAAAAGACCAAAACAATGAAGCCAGAATATGGTATAGACACAACTCATTATGACCTGGAACAGACTTCATATATTTGTTTTATGACAGTATCATAAACTGTTTTATTATTTTTTATCAACAACAAGCCAAAATCCAATGAAAGACATTTAGAGATTTTATGACAATGAAGATATTCATATATTGTAATGGGCAGACTGAAGTTTCAAAACACTCTTAACATTTGTTTAACACCTTATGAATCAACAGTAGACATTTTTTCTGTAGAGGTGTTTCACTGCATCATTAGGGGTTTGATTGTTCCTGCATAAGCAGCAGGTAGAGCAAGACATAGTCATCACCAGTGAAAATCATGACATCTATTTATTCCTCCCTTGTGTGGAAGCAGATGTTTCTCTCACAGAAGCCGGTGTAGAGTTTCATCAAATGAAAGAAAAAGAAAAGATGAAAATGGAAGCTAAAAGAAAGGCAAAAGAAAAAGTTATGAATAAAAAAGATAAAATGTAAAAGAATAAAGAAAACAATTTCTTTATGAATGTTTGTCTTTTTTGATTTGTTTACTCTTTGCTGACTTGTTTACCTGACTGTTTGTATGTTTGCCTGATGTATTTCAAGGAAACTGTTAATATGAAGGACATATAGCTAAAAAATAAAGGAAAGCAAAAAAGAGAAAATAAATTTTTGATACTGAATTTTGACCCAGTTTGTAATGGACCAAATGTTGTGCCCCATATCTTGAGTATAAAATTTAGCAGAGTATCAACATAATGTTAAAAATGTTTCATTTTGTCTATAATATCTTAAAGTTTAGATGAAATTACAACAAGTTAAAATATCCCTGGGCAACAGTTAAAGGACTTTTGGAGGAGAAAGAATGTCAAAACTCTTATTTGTCCCACAGGACAATAGTCTAATGGATTAAAGTAATTGTGAGTTCAATCCCAATTCAATTAGTGGATCATACATCTTTGTTAATTCATGATCTTTATTTACTTTATCAGCAATCTATTAATATTACATCAATCTCTTGAAGATATGCTGGTTTAAAAGGAATTAGCATTTGTAAACTTTTTTAAATTGTTAAATTTTTACCATTTCAAGGGTTTATTGTGAATATTGAAATCATTAAAACTGCAAAAAAGAAATTTGAGTCAATAGTTTTAAACCATTACTAAATAGGAAGAATATATTCTATTCTTTGACAAAAATGTTAAAACTTTGTAGGTTAAATCAAAATAAATTAAAGTAGTTGTGGGAATATTTTAGAAGTTGGGTAGAGTGACCAAAAACATTCTTCTGATAATAAGTAGCATTTCTCTTTATTTTGTGTATCTGTTTTTTCATGTGTAATATACAAAATTCTTGGGTCACTTTACTGAAAACAAGCTAAAAATGATGAAACTTGAGACAATAACTAATGATAAATAATTGTTGAGATGCTTAAACTGATAACACATTTACACAATTAATAGAAAGACTAATGTTTCAGAAAAGATACAAATGTATACATGATTGGGAAAAGTGGAGGAGCCTTAAAATACTAGGAACTGTGTAATCGACTAAGTTATGCAATGTGGCATTTGATATTTACTAAACTTATTACAGTACATACTCAAATTTGGGAAACGAAAATAGAAAGATTATGTTGCAACGATTTTTCAAGTGATGTGTTAGCTCCCTTGAAAAAATTGCATTTTATCTTGTCATCAACAATGATCACTGGTGTTGGTGGGAAATATGCAAATATCTCAGCCACAATGCTGCCTGACATAGTGACTAGGCATTTATACTTAGTCCACAGTGTGAAGTATGAACTCATGAACGTAATTATAGTCTGCAAGATTTGATCTTATTATTTTTAAATTTTTATATCTTTATCAGATGTACTGGGATTATTTCTTCAAATGTTATTTCTAATTACAATGAGAATTTCAACTAAAATTTCATAATTGGTACTTAAAATTGTATTCTATCTTTAAGGTGAAAATGAATATGGAAAATTATTTACAAGCTTTCTATTGATACTTTTAATGCCAATTTCATTAAAAATCTCTGTTCTATAATTACAATTATATAATTATAAACAATACTGATAAGTATTTATTGCACTTTGCAATGAACAAAAGTTATTTTGATGATGTTTGGTTAATTTTAACAAAAATTGTTAAAATATTTCAACATTGAAAAAAATGTGAAAATATTTCTGGCATGTTTTATGAATCATTTACTAAATGTTAACTATGCAGTTGATTGCTGGAAGTTTGAAATATTGAAATATTGAAATACTGGCATAAAAAGGTCTAGAATAAGAAGTGGATACATGACATGATATTATTATTTAGCACTGAAAACTCTTAAGATTAGTAAAAGATTTAATTTCTTTATTCTTAGATTGCACCTCAATAATTTCTAGTAAGTCACAGACATTTACTTGTGTTGTGGATGGTATATTAGTCCACAAACAGATATAGACTTGAGTAAAAAAAAAAAAAATTGCCAAGTTTATTTTCATTAAAGAAAATACATCAACAAAAATAAGGTAACAGTGCACAAGGCAAAAATATCTTTGCATGCTCATCTAGAGAGTGAGAAAAGCATTGTCCTGAAAAGGACAGTTTATTGCATATCATTGCTGTTGGAGATGATGATGCGTAGCAAGCTAGCTGGGGCTGTGGGTTGGCTGTTGGCTACTGGGAATAGATACTATATTTTGAGCCTAGTTATCTGGGCTGTAGGAGATAGTATTTACCCAGTTGCCCCACTGAGGCATGATGTGACACAAGGTTGGGTTTAATTTGTTGAGCCCAAGTGCATAAAATTACCCAGCCCCTGCAACTATTGGTTGTGCTGGTGTTGGTATGACTACCGATCTCCCCTCTCTAGTGCAATTAGGGAGGTATAACCATGTGCAGCTATTCTCCAGGACTGGGCACCTCCCAGTATTTTTCCCCCCAGCTGAGTATCTGTCCACAGACAGAGACACAACTGAATTGCACTGAGAGGTGATAACCCTACCCAGCATGAGTTGCGAAAGGTGCTTTTTTGTTGCTTTAGGGACTTTTTATATCATAAATCAGTTTTACAATGATTGCTGGTTAAGCTTTTGGTTGTTTTTAAAAAGTGTGGGTGTGTCAATACACTTGTATCACAAAATCCAGTTGCTACATAAATATATTCCAACTACCTTTATGTAGTCACAATATGTGATATGTCAGAAATGTACTCAATAAATATTGACAGGTATCATTGCTGGCAATCTGGTTTTAATGGCTTTAAACCATGAAAAGCACTGTATAGTGGTTTATGGCCCATAAGTAATATTATAGCACCTTTCAATGGTGAAAGTAAAGCACTGTTAAACAGGCTATTAGCAACTCACTATCAAAAGCCAAATATTTTGCCTTGAATTGTCAACTTTTGTGGGGAAAGGAAGCTAATAGGAATGAGTAACTCGTCTGTAATGTATAATGTTTCAACAGCAGCATACTGACTAGTGTCAATTGATAGTCAGTGACTTCACATTGCAGTTGATCTATGGAAGTTACATTACAAAGTTGTTGTATAATATGATGAAAGGAGCATTTTCAATATCAGATAATTCAAAAGAACAATTGGGAAATAATTTCATAGATTCAGAGTGGGTCAAAATTTTAGCATAATTGGAGATATACTCAATATAAACGCACAAAATCTTTTGTCCATGGAAGTTCATAAACCTTTTAACCAGGGATAATAATTATAAGCCAAGAATTCCAAACTTAGAAACATCAAAGGTACATTTTGAAAATATAAATTTTCAAATTGTTTTCATTTAAAATTTTAAACACTCTTTACAGATCATTTGTATATGTTTTTTTTTTGTTCATAATCACTTCATAGATGGATATTGTCTCAATATACAAACGAATAATTCTCATTAGCAAATATTTTGTCCATCAGTCAGTTATGTGCCATGTGTGATACATGCTTAGGCGATCATGTATCTTTCAATACATGACTGACAAGGCAGATTTTTTTCCCACAGTAGGTTGCCATTTCTGTCTGCGGTAGACCAGTTTCCATCCAAGGCTCTAGAACCTGGTCTGTCCTGCTATTTACCCATAGCTGTGGGGAGAAGAAGAGGATTCATACCTTTCCCAAGGGTATTAGTACGTATGTAATGGATTCAACTGGAATTTGAACTCAGCTTTCTGATTTCTCAAACTGAGATACTATCCATTACTCCACCGTGCCTCCCTTTTGTCCATAAAACATTGAAATATTACAGCCACTTTTTTCAAAACTGAGATATAGTTATATTTAAATAGTCTAAAAAGTATAGTTATTACTGCTTTAGGTACATCATCTTGATAAGCTGAAGTTCCAACTATTTTGTAAAACAGCATTTGTTGGCAAGTTTACAGGTAAATGAATTGATATTTGATACAGAATAGCAATCCCTTTTCTGTAATAGTTGTTGGTTCAAATCTGTATAGGAATTAATATTTATTTACATATAACTATATAAAATGTGGCACAAGGTCAAAAATAGGAAATGGGGAAAGCTGGTCATTACTGTTGTTAACTTTAGCTTAACTAGTCACAACCCAATCACACTTTTATATAATCCTTTTACCATAACATTACATTTATATGAAACACTTATATAATACAATCAGCAAAACTGCACATTCTCTCCATGAAATCCTAACCTAATGCTCCATGTTTACAAACATTTAGAGAAGGGGATAAAAAATATACATGATTTTTATTTATATAATAATAAAAATAAACCCCATGATATAAATGAAAAAATATATACAATACAAGAATTGTTAGTATGGGACCCTCTGTACAATTAACACATAGCAGAAAGGCAAGTTAACTGGATGAAAAATACAGTGGGAAAGTGTAAAAAAATAAAATAAAATAAGAAAAACAAAACAAAATATCCCCATCACTCCAGAAAACTATGCCTTCTGTCTCCTGAAAAGGAATGGGAGGAAGAATGAAAACAGAAAATGTGGGGGACTAAAAAAAGCAAAAAAAGGACCAATGACCATTCACACACTAGCTATGTTAATCAATTTTCAACAAACAAAAGACAGAAAACTGCTACTCTAACCTAACTGGGTTGGATGGGTATGTCTACTCCCAACCCTGGGAAACAAGTCCTTCAACCAGTCAGTTCAAGATCAGCACCATTCACTCACCTTTGTTGAAAAGTGGATGATTGTTGTACAAAGAGTCATCCACCTTTAAGTAAAATCTTTGGAAGAATGTTTCTGCCTTTCCACCCTGATCTTGACCTTCAGTTAGTGCTGAAAGAACACAATCAGGTGATGGGAAGAGATAGGCAATTCTCCTGTGAACTTCATTCATCCTCATCATCCATACAACCATTTGCATCACAAAACAAACTCTCACTAGATAAACTATGCTGCTGGATGAGAATGACATAACTGAAAGACAGTAAAGGATGAGGGAGTAGATGTACATAACTTATACTTTGGCCATCCCCTTCAAGGAAAGATTCCTTTGCAGTCATACAACCTTCTCCAAAACTTCTGACCAGTTCTTCTCCAGTTGCAGATTGGGACTAAACCAGATGCTGAGAATCTTTCACAGCCTGTCTGTCAAATTGCTTGTGAGAACTCCTCAACATCAATGCTGCTTGGGGGTTATTCTATATAATTGGTGATTCCCTAGAAGTTATTCCTTCTTTTCCTTCAATTTCCATTTTACCTCGTTTGTAATCCTTTTAGACCCACTATTTTGGGGGTCTTCTCATGGTCATCTCCTTTGTTCACCCACTTCTTCCTCATCCATTTAGATAAGGTAAGACTAGGAAAAATTATAGCTTTGTGTTGGTAATATATCCACATGGGGTGATAGGTCAAAAATAAAAAATGTATAATCACACCCTGACTTAAAAATTTTGTGAAAAATTAAAAATAAAAACTAAAGAAATACAGAACACCAGGAGTGCAATAAGACATTGGTAATTACTGTATATACTTGTGTAACATGTGATGTTTATTTTAAATACAGATGTACTTTTTGACTAGTGTAAATGAATATATAGTTTGGTCAATGGCATAGCTAGGACCAGTAGTATATACACTAATTTTATATCTTGTGTATAAGGTGACCCCCTTAAAATTAGCTTCAAAATTAGGTCTTCAAAAGTCGTATGATATGCAAGTATATATGGTATGTTTAAAAATAAATCATCTTTAGCCTTATATAACCAATAGTTTAAGAATATAATTTTTTATTCTAAATGATTTTATGAAACTTAGTAGAATAAATAATTTTTTATGCAACATTAGAAGTATTTTTTTTTCTAAATGATACTTTTGAGTTTAGTACATTGCTTTTATTATTTTCCTATCTGCTTGATATCATAAAATATCTAATTGCACCCAATATGGTTTTTTAATTATTCTGAATTTAAAAGTTATTCAATTATCATGTATCGTATTGCTCTTTTGAGAAAAATAGTCAAAGGCAGTAATTCAGAATTATTTCCTTTTTAAACATCCATATAAAATATAATCTAACAGTTACAAACTGATAAAAAAATTTTTAATTCTTTTAAAATAGTTTCACACTTGAAAATAGCATTAAACAGTTTTTGATTCTTCAAACATGTCTTTAGATAATAAAAAAAAACTCTTATTACAAACAGCAATAGGATGAATGTCAAAATCACATGGCAAAACTACAAGTAATTTTTTAAAAAAATATTAAGTGTATATTTTTCTGTTGAATCTGAAGGTAAAATAACATGCTTTATTAAATTATACAAGCACAAAGTCTCCAAAAAATGATTTTTTTAGTTTTATTGAAGTATTTTTGGTATGGTTCAAGACAAATTTTTTGTATGCTCGGATTTTCCTTATATAGCTGTAAAGAAATTTTTAGCACTCTGCAAATTAAAAAGTACATGTGAGATATCAAAAGGGAGGACAGACACCACTCAAATATTTTCACAAAGTTTTCTAATAAAATAACCTATTTAGTATACAATTCATTCATTAATAGATAAGTAATGAAAATTTTATTTGAATCAGATAATTCCCTAATTTCTGGTAAATATGTTAAAATAGGGGTAGAGATTTTTTGCTTTCATTTCAGAAAAAAAAAGCATCCATTTTGGTAGTACTTAATATATCCAAACAAGTTTGATTAAGTTTCAAATGACAAGATCTGTCTGTTTAATTTTTTTATTCTATTTTCGCAAATTCTGAATAAGATGTTGTCTATTGGGATTGAAATTGTGGATAAACTGTTCATGTTTGTTCTTTTGTTTTATTTGAATATTTTCAACCATCCCAGTCATTTTCAAGAACTATGTGGTCTCCATGTCGTAGGCAAGATTCCTTTGGATACATCCTGGTATTCTTTACAAAGCTGAAAGTTTAAAAAATAGTCCACAGTACTATATTTTGTTTCAAATTAGATCTCTTTCTGATTCACTGCACATCAAAACCTATTGGACGGATGTGATGCTACAAAAGCAAAATTAAAAATAAAAAAGTCGCTCTCTGTGAAGGGGCTTTGAGCATTATATCTGGCTCACAAGACAAATTCTTCCAAAATATAATTTAAAAAGAGCCAATTTCAAACATTACAGTTAAAGCAAAAGTGTGACAAAAATGGTGAGTGCTGTATACACCCTGACTGCTTAAAAGAACCTGCTCGTGAGACTTATGGCAATAGGCAGGCGGTCACTGACACCACCAGTGACCTGACACAAGATTCAATGCCAGGCCCTACCTAACCATCCTCCAAGTTGCTTCCCTCACCCACAAAGATATTTGGCTTTGATCCTTTATATTAGCAACACAAAGAATTTTATTTTAAAATATATTGTCTCCTTTTCTTTGTGCCTGAACGGTAGTACTTCGTTGTTTTCATTTTTTTCGTGTTCCTATATGCAGTATATAACAACGGTGACGTCATGTGTAATGGTTAAGGGGAGTAAGATTGGACCAAAATGAATACATAGATATTATTATGCTTTTTTACTTTTATATGCATATTAAATATTTCATCCATACATTAATGTACCATCTCCTGTGGTGAAAGATATTTTATTTAATATGTGTTGTTTATTTTGTATCAGAGTTTCTAGGTTTTGGAACATTGGGTGCTGTAGTGTTGGTATATCCACTTTTTTGTCTTATTGACAGTTGTATTTTGTTTTTTTCAGGATGTGCTGGTATATGTGTACGAATTATTAAAAAAAAAGAAAAAGAAAAAAAAAGAGCTATATAAATATAAAATAAATAAAAGTAAAACCGTTATTAATTCGAAGTTCTTTCTAGGAATAAAACGCGTCACTTCGTTTTTCTCATTTTGTCATTCGCTTACCCACAACACCGCGTGGTAAGGTAATGAAAAAGAACAGATGTAAAAAAACAAACAAACAACAAAAACTGATTTTTAGAGCTCAAGAATGTAGCGAACCCATATTGATCCAGGTTTAACAAGATATCCATGTTTATTGCTTAGAAGGAAATTCGCTACAGGTGAATTCAACTCCCACGGGGTATCCCGTTGTTAATTCATTTCACTGGATTTATTTGACTGTAACACTACTATTTTACATAGAACTGCAACATCGTCATTTTTGCTTACTTTTCAAAATCCGTTAATTAATAACGTTTTTAAGTTGTACCTAAAAACTACAAAGCGAGAATTGTTTTAATTTTTCAGCAACACTAGAAAACAGCAGACAATTCCATTTTATTTTTATTTCGTTGTTTTTATTTTTATATCAAAACAATAAAATTCAATTTTTTTAACACATTTATTTGTTTTATAATGAATATTGAAATAAAATAACATTTTTAATTTGTTAAATCTAACTAGTTTGCTGAAAGAAGCAGATTTTTTAAGCAATTAATCAAGTCTCGGATTATAAACAAAGCGACAATTATTTATTTGCATTTAGTTGTCAAAAATGACCTTGGGGTTTCAAGCTGCAAATTTTCGTGTGCAATGATTTAAACTAAACAAGTATTTATTAAATGGTTGATGCAAAACCTTATTAGTGAAACGTAAATTAATTACTACGAAGTTTTGACTAATTCGATAAGATTAAAAAATTTTTTTAGAAATTCTTACATCACTTTCTTTCAATAAAACAAGAACAATTTTAAAATATGAATATATTTTATTTTAAAATTTAACTAAATTTTCCTTTTTCGCTTTTATCATTTTTGTGAATAACCATACATTATTAATTTATTAAAAGTTCATTGATCTCTTTCAAATATTTATTTTATAAATTCAATATCAAAGTGAATTTCTTGTAAAAAACGAAAAAGTAGTAGAGTTTTTTGATTTACTGTCAACGAAAAAATAATTAAGACGTGCTTTAAGTGAAAATCAGCTGATGATAGTGAAACGAAAAAAAAACAAAGAAAACAAAAAGACGAATAAAAAATATCTTTCTTTTTCCATGTCATCAAAAAGTTCATTGAGTGCAGATTAATTTACTTATTGATTGAAAAAAATCGAAAAATATAAATTTATTTGAAATCAGTTTTAATTTTCGTGGCAAGTTATTAACTGAGTGAAATGTATTTTTGCTTCTTTTCAAAGGGGAAGTGCACGGCTTTTTAAGTCAAACGTCTGTGTAAACGTCGACAAGCAGAGCCGATATGGCGGTTTCGATCCTAAAATGTTCGTTCGACTTTCTGAACATAAAACAATACAAAATTCTTTAAGAAAGGAGCTTGCCACTTAAATTTCTTTTTCTGTGTGTGCAGAAGATTTTGTTATTACGAGAAAATTGTGTATTATTCACGGATTGATTTCAGTCAGTCAAATGAAATTTTGTTTGTTCTGAGAGCCGATCACAGAGGACTATTCATTCCTTAGTTTTAACAACCAACGCGTTATTAAACTATTCACAAAAATCTAGTAAAACAGCTGATTTTGGTTTTAAAAATCATCAGACTCTTTCCCTTCCAATAATGAATAAAAATTAAGAAAGAAATTCAAATTATTTTTTTATTTAACACAACAAAACGTTGTTTACTTTTATTTGAACTGTAACTTTCATAACATAATGTTTGTTTGATCAATATTTTCTATATAGTTAATTAAAGTAAAGATTTCTAATGTCAATATTTTCCTGTCTTGATGTGATAATTTTATTGTTTGTGCGTGACGTTTAGTAGAAGAAATGTTTTACTTCGGCAAGTACATGATTTAGAATTGTGTCTACGTATAATCTATAATTCCGGAATGGCATATTCCGGTTTTTATTCTCGAACGCTATCATTCCGTAATAAACATTCCTTTAGCGTCACAGAACTTCCGCTTTCTGCAAACTGGACCTGGTCACGTGACTCGAAAGGAACCCATCTTTGCGATTTGGTTTCCAGCTTTTCTTCTTGTGGTGGTATTTTTATTCTGACGCATTTCATAGCAGGTAACAATTCTTTTCACCTATCTCCGTGGACACTTTCAGAAAGGAAAGTCTACGCACCAGGTAGAAATGAGTCAGAAAATAATCTAAATAATGCCCTCCTGTTGTCCAGCATGTGAAGAAATGAAATAGACACGCACTTTTAAACGAATAGGGAAAGAAAGAACAACGTAAAGAAGCGACAGGCACATACTTTACTTTACTTACACATTCGTTTCATATTTCTACCTTGTATTTATTTATAGAATATTTAAAGGTTACATGTAGAGAAAAATGACTTACGTAGACAAAACTTCGTGATTATTGTTACTGTAGATACGTATTTTCGATATTAACGTACACCTTTTAATTTTATTCCTGAGTTAATGGTTTTTTTTAAATTTTGTCCTAATTTGTAGTATTTTTAAAATCATAATAAAATAATCCGTTCTTTACTGCATTGAAGGTTTTTAATTTAGTTTGCTAGTCTTATTTCTCATCTCGTAAAATAAAGTCTATATTTACTGCAGAAAACCTATAAAGGATTTTTTCTTTGTATAAGCGAGTGAAAAAATTGAAATGTTGAAGCAACAACGTGCCAAATAGTCATAAAATGGGGGATCAGTATTAAGTAAAATTGTTAAGCATAATGAACCCTCACTTTTAGGCATCGTAGACTAATAATATCAGTAAGGGAGTTTTCGTTCTCTTGAAGTAGTTTGTGACGACGATGATAGCAAATTAGTGGAACTGACATCTTTACCTTTATTTTTTTTTTTTTTTTACATTTTTTTCTTTTCATTTCTTTCTCGTGAAAAGCCGAGCATTTATTTTCTCATTATTTTTCTTGATTGATATTTTCACACTTTTCCGAATGATTTAAAAATGGATTTATTTTTAATTTCATTTCTTAGTTTCCTTTGCTTGACAGAATTAAATTATGTTTGTGACAATGATGAGTGAACGATAATCGTCGAAACGAATGAATGAAATTGGCGTTTTTGATCGTTTGAACCTGTTGATGAGTTTCGATCAGAAAATAGATCTTTTTTTAAACATTCCTCCTCCTCTATTCAACTTAAGTATCACTTGAGTTTTTTATTATTGAAGTATAACGTCTTAAGTAAATCATTATTTAAAATAAAACTGAAAAAAACTAAATGTTTTTTTTAGTTGATCTGGACTTATTTATGATAGATTTTTTTTTAAATAAATAAAAAAACAAACTTGATTTTTCTTGATACTGACACCTTTTATTTTTATTTAAGTTTTACTTTTACTCTTTTAAATCTAAAATTTAACCTCTGATGAAAATGGCTTATGGAATTAACTGTCATTCATTAAAAATAAAATTATTAATTTATTTAATTGATAAGTAATTTACATTTTTTTTTCTCTGCGTCGCTAAAAACTTGACATTTTTTTTTTTTTGTTTTAGTTAATTTTATTTTTATTTGCACATTTACAATTTCCTTCAATATATACATCATTTCACTCACTTTAACCATTTTTAGTCTAACATGTTTTCTTTTTTCATTTTTAACAAAAGCCATTTAACAATCTGATAAATTCTTTTAAAATAATCATAAATACAAAAAATATAAAGAAAAAAAATATTGATCATTAATTTTTTTTATCAATAAAAAATCGTTTTAAACTATCTATCCCATCCTGAAGGAAAAAATAAAGTGAAAATATTTAATTTTTATTCTTGTTTGAGGCATTGTTGCCATTAATTATTATTTTAATCAAATCAATAACCTAGAAAAAGATATTCATCATTGTTTTGCTCTAATTTTGATTATTTCGAAACAGTGGCTTCGTAAACAAGACTCGGAAATATTTCTCTGAAATAATTTAAGTCTCAGGTGGGTCAGATTAACCATTTCTTGTGAAAATTAATCTGCCTTAAACAATGGCACAGATCTTATGATAATACAGTACACTGTTCTGTATAATCATTTTGATTATCATTATTCGTTATTTTTAGTCAATAAAATAGCAAAACGGACAACAACGGCCATAATGTCGATGACTTACCATGTGTCGTCGTCACCGTCTCATAATAAATTCAGACCAGAAGAAAATATTACTGAAGATTTAATGTTGCTTTTGACTTCTCATCACGATAATCATAGATATCGCGAATTGATAGCAACAAATTAATTATCCAGCTGGTAAATTGTTTTGTGAAGTTTGTATTCACCTTGTCATAGAACCATCTTGCACTTTTTTGTTTTCAAATATTTTATTTGAAATAAATGTCATTTTGTTTATAACTTATTTTCTCCAAACTCTGTCTTAATAACGACTTCCATCGTAAAAAGTTTATAATGTGCGATTTTCGATAAATTAGGAAATGTTGCTTTATTAAAGAGAAATTGTTATTGTAGTTAATCTACGAAAAGAAGTAAATCGTAAAATTTTTAAGTTTGTGGTTTTTTAAAAATCTCAACTCTTCATTCTTGGAAAAATCGCCGACTTTCGACTTCATTTATTTTCGTTTTCTGAATGACCAATTTACCAACTGACCGCTAACTAAATTTATTTAAGTCCTCCTTTAAAGATAAAATAAAAATAATATTGAAAAGAAAGACTTAGTATTCATTCCTTAATTAGACTGATGCGAATTTAATTGCTGGATGATCTTATGAGACTGATTGACTGGTTTTAAAATAGAAGTGACCAACATCGGTAATAATATTTGTGTTTTTTTTTTTGTTCCGTTTTGATTATTCGTGTATCTTATTTAGATTTTTTTTATCAAAAAATTACTTTTTTTTTCTTTTGATAAAGAAAATTCTCTAAAATTTTATCTTTTTAAAATAAATTATATCAACAGAATATTTAAGATTAAAAAATATTAAAAACTTATGTGTCCGCACACAACACTTTCTTTGCTTTCACTTCCACTGAATTTTTGATACCTAAGTTTTAAAATTAAATTTCAAAAATAAAAAAAAGGATTCTTGAAGATTTCATTAATTGAAAGCTAAATGATTACATTTATTATTTCATGTAAGTAAAATATTCTGGTGTATTTCAGATAGAAATTATATAGATTGGAATGTCAAATAATTGCTCTATTTTTTTAACAATTTTCTTAAAAGCGGCCATTTTCTTAATTTTTAAGAAATTTGTAAACAAACACTAACACATTTATCGGATTTTAAATTCTTTAAAAATTATAGATTTGTGACACGTTATTTGAATAAAATTAGAAAACTTAACGTTAAATTAATCTGATTTGAAATGAATATTACTTACTTATAGCACAAAAAAAACAATATGCAAGCATTTCTTAACGATGGGTTCCTCTTTCTTTGATCTTTATTGATTTATATTGGAGGAAGACTTAGGTAATGACAGCTCTTATGGATGACCAGAAATGACATATTTACGAAAACTAAATGAACGATTTTTTTTCTACCTAGCAATTTTTACAAATTAACATATTTTCAGGAATTATTTAATATTGACTTTTAGTTAAGTTTTTAAGAAGCTTTATGAAATTTGCATTTCGTTTCTAGGTTCTTAAGTTTATTAATTAAACAAAAATTTAATTAAGTGAAGTATGACCCAAACTAAAATAAATACATAAAATAAAAATATTTAGTGAAATAGCAATTAAGAAAAGTAAGACTTTTTAAAAATATTTTGAAGGGATGATTTGCAAAGACGTTAAATGATGAAACGGAACTGAATTAAAAGTTGCAGTGCATCAGGCGACACTTAAATCACGTGACCTTTTTAAGGATTATGCCATCTATAGATTCCCATAGGTAGAAATCAGGAACATTTTTTCACTAAAGATTATTTGTTAAATTATTTTAAAAATATTTAGGTTCAAATGACTGTTATGACCTTTTCAAATTTCGATTCGTAAATTTACTTTTCCTTTAACGATATCATCAAAATTGCATTAAAAGCAATGAAGAATTTTAAACGATTTTTGAATTATTATTATAATTAAAATTTTTAAAAAAAAATAAAAATTGTTGTAAAAATTCATTATTGATCGAAAATTTTTTATTTCTTCAGACAATGATGTCCTTATAACTTATTTACAAAAGCAATTAAAAACTCTTTTAATTAAGTAATGTCATAGCTTTATTGCATTTTAAATTTTACAATTCAGAGCAGATTTTCGATGAAACAGGTAACTGTTTTACAAAAAAAATTGATTTGCTTTCTCCAAAGAATCCTGTTTTTAACTAATAAAAAAAATCCCCCAGTTAAAAATTAAATTTTTCGAAATTTAATGAAATTATGTAAGTGGGTGGTAACATATGTAAAAAAAAAAAAAAAATACCAAGATTTTCTAAAAATAAAAATTTAAAAATTTTAATTCATTTCTGAATATGTCCTGAAAGTTTCATTAAAATCCAACAATTATTTGAATTTTGAAAGAATTTCCAATATATATATATATATAACAAACTACCCAGTAATCTTAAAAATTTAAGAAAATATTCTAAGCAATCTATTGAATCTTAGGTACTTTGGCTTTATAGTTTAACTTACAAAGATGCTTATTGAAGAAATTTTAGAAAAATACTAATAGATTTTTAATTTATTATATTTACTTTTTTTTTTTTCTTCTGATAATTTTGTCTTTGGTCATTTGTATTTATGAAAATTGATACATATATACATGCATAAAATAAACTCAAAATTTTTTTTATAATGTTTTGTGGGGGCGTTGAATTGTGAGCTTTTCCAATTATGATTAATAAATCTAAATAGTGCAGCTACTGGTATCCAAGGATGCTAGTCTACTTGGGCGGCTAGCTAATCCCCATTGCAGAAGCCTGCTCAGCCATATTTGTGTTTGTTTAACACACATAGATCCCCCTTGTGGTTTATTCTGTAGTTTCTGGGAGTATGTTATCTAGCATGATCAACAGTCTGAACAAGGTCAGCACACTCAAATCCTTGGTCATGGTGGCTTGTGACTTTGTGCTAGCACATCTACCAATGGCTCCCAAGGGTTTCATCTTTCCAATTTCACTCACATGGCTTGGGTCAACTTGTCGTATGGTTTTCCAGCACTTTCCAAAGGTGCTGGATGCAGGGATTGCCTCTTCCAGACTGATAACACCAAGAAGACATCTTCCTGACAAATCGACCATGGTGAGTTTTGAGCCTGGGGCTCATGGTCAGAAAGCAAACATTCTAACCACATATAGGCCTGTGGACAATTAATAGACACAGTCTTGATTAAATAACAATATCACTTAACTTCTACAAATTAATACAGAATTTTAAGATTTAAAAGTTTATAAATTATTCTAATTAAAATTTTAAAAAAGGTTTTGTATATTATAAATTATTATAATTTAAAAGAAAATGAAAACAATTCTTGTAAAAATTCATTATTCATCAAAATAATATTTTATATATAAAAGCAATTAAAAGCTTTTCTAATTAATGCCTTAGTTTATTATTCAGAACAGATGTTCTGTAACTGGAAATCCTGTTCTGACCAAAAACATTTAATGATTTATATTCTCAAAGGATTTGTCCTTATAAACATTAAGTGGTACAAAAAAGAATTTCCCAAATTAAACGTGGGGATTAATAAATGTAAAAAATATATTTTTGCAAAAATTTTCTAAAAAAAAAAAAAAGGTTTAAAAAATAATTTTTTTTCATTTGTGAATAAGTTCTGAGGAAGGTTTAATTAAAATCAGTGTGTCTTGCATTGCAAAAAAAAATAATTGCTAAAATTACCCCTACTAATTTATGGCCGCTAATACAAGAAAAATTAAATTTTTGTAAATTTTTACTATTACACCTGTCTCCTTTATTGATCAAAAATGTGCATGATCAATTCTACCCTTACTTCACCATCATTGGTTAATTGACTATTTAAACATAAAATGATAGTCAGGGATAAGACTAGTGCAATAGTAAAATAATACCTAAATTTTTAATCAAAATTAATTAATTGAATAGTTATCTTAGGATAATGGTTTTGCTATAAACTTAACTAATTACATTGAAACAGAAATGTACTGAATTTTTGTGTATGTGAGATGAAGAGTAAAGAGTACATTTTGAAGTAACATCATAGTGGATAGCTTTAGTATATATTGATTTTTGTGAGGTTAAAATTCTAAATTTTCTTAATTAAAAATATATTTGATCGTAAATTTATATTTAGTTGCCAATGACTTAAAAAAAAAAAAAAACTTTATTCAATGAAATATCATGTGCCAAATCTTAAACATTTGACTCTGAAAAGTAATTTTGATTTTCTTTTTTTTAATTTTTATTTAAATTTTTTTATGTATAATAAATGTTAGATGTGTTCAAATTAGTTTAAGTTTTTTTTTTTTTTTTTCTTTCTTTAAATTGAAATTTATTTACATTAATATTTCTTGAGTTTCTTAATTTTCAAACAATTGATTTATTCCAGTTTGTCAATTTTGTTCTGACATTTAATAAGTTTTGCATAGCTCAGGGTTGAACATTGGGGATCTGGGGACAGCAACGTGGAAAGGAATTGTTAATGGAGTTCCGACCAACCACAGGGAGGTTGAAAGTTGATGATAACAATTATATTGTTTGAATAGAATGCAGGAGGCAAAGAAAATATTTGCCATTTCTACTTGAAATTTAAAAATTGTGGGCCATTCTTGAGCATTTCAGTTGAGCTGTTTTGAGTTTTTCTAAAAGCATTTTTTTTTTTTTCTAATGTAAAGAAGCTTTTTGACTATGATGCTTTGAAGCAGTATTTTTGAGCTTATATAGTTAAAAAATGCTGCTTCAATTCATCACCTAAAACTAAAGTTTTTATCTTTATTTACTTTTTAAAGCAAATTATCACCACAAAATTCAGTTAAATGATTTAACTTGTCGGTTTCAACAAAAAGTTAGAAATTTTTATGTGCTCTTGAAGCATTAAACTAATAGAAATGAATAAATGAATTTGTTCAAGATGTGCATAATTTATTCATTGATCTACAATTTCTGAAAATGTCAGTATGAAAGACTTTGAAGTGTAATTCTCATACTACTTTCTGTTTCTTTGTTTCTCCTTCACCCCCATTTGAATATTTTTATCTCCCACCTGGTATCATCACATTTTGCCGTTGCAAAGTTCAGGATTTACTAAATCATAAAATAAACCCTCTGATATGCTAAAACAGAGACTAAAATGGATATAATCTTTAAAATAATTTTATCACCAATTTGAAATGAGAATGCTCTTGTAGCAGCAATAGATACATTGAGCTTTCTATGTTTGAAAACATTTCAAAATTTATTTTATTAGTTTCAAAGTCTTGAAAGTCTTAAAATTTAGGTTCTTTACTTCTTGCTTACGTTAGCTTTTTCTATTCTTAAAGCAAACCTTTGTTTCATCTGAGTAGAATAAAAATGAATGAAAATTATTTTGGTAAAATGTAAGTACCTACACAAAAAATGCAATGCCCAATGAATTTTTAAAAATGACAAATTTTTCTTGAATTATGTTAGTTTTAATTTCGAGCTAATAGATTAAATTTAATACTTCCAATAAGAAAATGACTTTGCTGTATTTCAAAAACTAATTTAAATTGACTGGAAGGAGTTGTTTTTTGGGGCAGGGAGGTGCTGAAAAAGCTGATTGACAGCATTTTTTTAGTCTTTTATCCGTGTAATTCTCTTTTTAAAAAATCTAAAAATGTACTTTTCTGAAACTTTATTTGAGGAATATTAACTGATTTAAAGTATAATTAATCTGATTTGAAACAAATATTTGAGTTTAAAATATTGCAGAAATGCATTTTTTAACTCTACAGTTGACATTTTGACAACCTGATGACAGATCTAATATTGTTTTACAGAAACTTCATCTGTAAAATGTAATTGAAGAAAATGTGAGCATCTTTTTTTTTTTTTTTTTTTTTTTTTTATAACTTTTAAGTACTTTTTTTTTTTTTTTTTAGGAAAATATTCTCAGTAATCTAATGTTTTACTGAATGTTGGCATTATGTTAAATTTACTATAGTTATTGCATTTATTTTCTGATGGTTGCCTGTACTTCAAAAAATTGAAAATTTCCTCTTAATAACAAACATTTTGATGATAAAACTGTTTTTTTTTATCAAGTTTGGGGCCTTTTTCATCATGGTATGCTCTTTTCTAGAAAACCTTTGGAGATACCTCAAGTAACGTGAGTTGATATAGTCTCATTTGTACGCTCTCTTCTTTTTTTTTTTTTTAAGCCTGAATTGTTTCTCTTGAAGTCATAGATTCTGGCATTAGTATTTGTTTTCACTTGAGACAAATATTCTTATTTTCAAATCTTATATTTTTATTGAATAAAAGATATTCCAAATTGTTTTTAGGCCAAACATTGTTTTATTAATAATGAGAGCAAACACAAGTAGCCAATTAAATGAATCTGCTGGTCTTTGACAATAATAGGATTAAATAGAAAGTCATAACTATTTGACATTGAAGTCGGGCTGATTATTTTTCTATCAATCTTGTTGATTGCTACTGGATTAAAATTTTTTTCTATTTTATAATAAAGCACATTTGATTCATATTTACTCATTGGCATCAAATCTTTTTCTTTTATAACCAAATAAGCTAGTGTAAATTTATAATTTCAAAAAACATTTCACTTATCCCTCTAAATCTTGTTTATTATGCTCTTCTGACTGCAAACATTAGTGACTTTCACTTGGTTCCAGGTTATCCATATAAAGAATATATTTTCACCCTTCTCTTGATTTAAATTTTCTAGCAACAGATATGCTGCTCTTAATGATAAAAGCTATTTTTACATTTTAGTGTTCATCTTTTTTATACAGACATTTTCCCCTCCATTTACCAAATCTTAAGCCATTGATATTGCCAATATAATTTTGCAGAAATTTTTTTCCTTGATAATTAAAATATCCACTTTTCAAAAACTCTCATTTAAAATAATTGATGACAGATATATTTGTATACCTTTGCCTTGATGTCGTCTTTGTTTTCAAATACAAATAATATCCATATTATTCACAGAAAGTAAAAATTAAACATTCGATGCCAATTTAAACTTGGCTGTGTCACTTTGGTAATTTGTATATTCTTTTCACCGTCAGATTTGGTAAAATCGGTGAAATGTGTCCATATAAGCTGTACATGGGATTTTTCTGCTTTAAATTTGACATGATGAGTGATTTGACATTTGTGTTAAGTCTCGATGTCTTGTAACAAAATTACTTGTTAAGTATTCTTTGCCGAATATATCTCCTAGAAAACTGTATTAACTTTCATGACTTTGTTAATAATACATGAGTTAATGAAAGAGTAATTTTCTATTTGTACATATGAAGGTAAGTGGTATGGTAGACCAAAATAGGAATCCTATTGATTTCAAATTATTGTAAAACCTACTTTTTCAGTGTGCCTCTTGATCTGTCAATATTTTTATCAACTGAAATTTTACATCTTTTTTCCAACCCATATTTATGAATATCTTTTCGTGTTTTTTTTTTTTTTTTTTTTTTTTTTTTAATGTATTATCTATATAGTTTGTATGGCAAACATGGTATGGATTACCAAAGCAGAGTTTTAAAACTACCAATAACACTTTATAATTTTTAAATTAGGGATGTAATGATTTTATTTTATTTTTATTTTTTTTTATTACAAGAGAAAATTAATGTAAGTAAGCATATATATTTTAACAAATCATTTCTCGTGTTAATATCTTAACATTTGAATAATAAATATCCATACCATAGCTAAATAATAGCTATGGATATTTTTTATCGTTGGGACACCTTCCTGTTTTACACCGCTGATGGTTGTCAGAAAAGATTGTGATTGGCTCTTTGGCCTCCCTCTCCCTCCGTCTTCCTTCATCATACATTGTATTCATAAAAGCTGGAGTTAATTTCTTGTTATCGTTGCGTTAGCAAGTCTTGTTTTCTCTCTTCTCTTGTAGAATATTGTAAGTATGGTTCAAGTAACTTCTTTACTTAGATGTACCCGATCTTCGATAATTTGTCGTTTTATTTGAAATCCGATGCAATTAAGTCGTAGCAGCTGGAGTTTTAACAAATTCACTTTCTTCAATCGAGGACAAATATCCATGCGTGCGTGTGTGTCTCTTCATTGCACAAGACAAGAACATTCATTTGCAGTTTTATATAAATGGTTTTCGACCACCTAATGCCAAATTTGAACCAATATCTACAGTTTTAAAATGTCGTGTAAGCAAAACTTTATGAAACATTCACATTAGGTAGACCTCATGCGTATTTCTCACCCTGATTCGTGGCCATAAAGTGGAGGATCTAAAATAAACAGTTTATTTTATATAATTGAGTCCCCCCTACTTGTAATTATTTATATAGAAAGTATATTAGACAGATGTTATGTAGGATTGTCTTTGCTACGTATGTATTCCTGAGAAATTTTCTGTCTCGATCTTTCTCTGATTGACTACTTTTTTGTCTACACCCTTTTTTAAAGCTGTTTAAAAACGTTTTCAACACACACTATAGTTGAAAACTGCGGTGCGGTGTGCTATTTTATTTTGTCTCGAGACTGCTAAACAATAACTGCTGTTTGCTATTTATTTTTTTATTTGTTTCCATTTATATTTTTGAACAATTAACTTTGTTACTCCGACGAGTTAAGATGTGTTTTAAACACACTTGGCCTGGTTATGTCGCGTACGTAGCTAGTGTGACGCGATCATTGCTGCAATTATAGAGATGACTAGTAGTTCTATCGAGTGGGTAGAAACTTCCCTCAAACAACCAAAAACTCTTCTGAAGGTGACGAGTACTGTCACCACATGAACAAGCTAAGATTCTCCTCCCCCTCCTCCTTAACATTTAATCTCTCTTTGAGTCTGATGGAATTTCTTTCCATGCTTAGTGTGTCGAAGAAAACTTTCTCCTTCTCACGATTTGTTACTATTCGTTAGTTTTGTTATTGTTAGTTGACTGCAATTTTTTCTCACTAAAACCTTTTGATTGCTATACATGTTTATTTTTTTGTTATATGCACGAAAATAAAATGAACATTATTTTTTACTGTTAATGAAAGAATATTTTTACTATGAATTGTTACAAATTAATTTTTAATCGTTCGTCTTTTTTTTCCGCGTGCGTTTATTCATCAATATAGGACAAAAAACTATTTTAAAATACAATTGAATTTTGTTTTTCCAAGTCATCAATTATGCCTAATTTTCAAATCTTATTTTGTCGGAAATTATTCAGGTGTGTCTTAAAAATAAATTTCCTCTTATATATAAAAATTCATTTTCTCTTATATATAAAAATTCATTTTAATGAGAGAATTTAATTGAATTTATATATTCAGAAATAACTTCAATTTTCATCCATAAAAGATCAAAAAAAGCATTTTAAAATTTAATGAATTTCATTTTTTCACAAACAAATAACTTTTTAAAGTGTTAAGGTTTTTTTTTTTAACTTTGTAATTTTCTGTTATTGTGTTCTTTACAACGGACCTTTGGCTTGGTCATAAATTATTATTCATTTTGCAATAATTATTTCAAATGTAATTAGTGCTCATAAAGATTGCATTATGTATCGACACTTCTGGGTAGAATCAAAGTGTTTCCTGGAGTTTATTTTATTTGCTTAAGAAGACCAGTGTAATAACTGAACTGTGAAAACTAAAAGATGCGCGTGCACGTATATATATATAAGGATAATGTGAATAAAAGTTTGTCACTTAGCTGATTGATGTTACCTTCAGCATCCCGGATCCTGTTTCATAGGCGGACCTGCCCTTCCACTCTTCAGGGGGTCTCGGCAACGCGCACGCGCAAACAGATTCGCTAAAAAAATAAAAAAAAATAATAATGAGCATACATGTTGAAAATGTTCACAAATTAATAAAAAACAAAGTTTAATGGTCAAAATCTGTATTAAGAGGAAAACCCAATTATAACTTTTTGCTCCTTTTTACAACGTTGGAAATTTTGGTTAAATTTTTTTTTTAATGAAACTTTAAGGACTTATTCATAAATGAATGAAATTATTTTAGAAATTTTTATTTTATTTTTATTTTTTACATCTGTTTGCACCCCACTAATTTAATTTTATGAAATTTTAAGAAGAATTTCAATTTTGTTTTTTGAGAAATTTCTTTTTTGTAAAACGATACCCCCAGTTCCCAGTTATGAAAACCTAAGATATTATTTAATTAAAAAAATCTTTTCATTGTTTTTATGAATAAGAGTAAGACGTATATTATGGACACTATTGTCTAAAGAAAAAAAAAAGTTTTGAATTTTTAAAAATTCTGATTACAATATTATATAATTCTGTATTGTAGCATTCAAGTGATATTCTTATAAAATTAAGACTTAGTATTAATCATAAATGCAAAAGTGTACTATAATTCAATAACCCATCTCAATATTTTAAAAAGAATTTACAATTTTTTTTTTTTTTTTTTTTTGTGTCTGTGTGTATAAACCTGTTGATTTTTGTAAATACAGACATCCATGCATTATGATATCAGAAAATAAGAGCAGTAACTATATTAAATTTGAAGCCAAAGTACCTAAAATTCAATGAAACATCAGATTACGGAGACTATTTTCCCAAAAATTTTTAAGATTATTGTATAGTTAAAAAAAAAAATTTATAAATGGCACTCACATTATGTATTCCTCAAGTAACTTTTACAAATATGTCCCACATAAAAAAAAAATGTCAATACCTAATCAAAATACCTACCTCCATGTTAAAAAAAGCATTTTTGGGATATTTTAAACTAAAAGTAAATATTTGTTTCAAATCAGTTAATATTCCTCAAAGTTTCAGAAAAGCATTTTACTTTTGAAAGATTTTTTTTTAATAAAGAATTTCAATTGTGGTGATGATGGATGGGTAAAATCAGCTGGCTAGTTTTTGCATTCATTTTGATTCTACCTAGTGTGTTCTTTATTTTTAAAAAAATCTTTAGGTAAAAGAAAAAAAAAAATTTGTGTGTATATGTATGTGTGTATATATATATATATATATATATATATATATATGTATGTGTGTATATATATATATATATATATATGTATGTGTGTATATATATATATATATATATAGGGGCGCATGGCTGAGTGATTAGAACGTTTTTGAGCATGAGACCCAGGTTCAAATCTCACCATGGTCAATTTATCAGGAAGATAACTTCCTGATGATATTGGACGGGATTGAGCATGCAGCACCTTTTGGAAAGTCCCTGAAAATCATACCATGTGTCGACCCAAGATTTGTGAGTGAAATTGGGTAGACGGAACTCTTGTGGGTCGTCGATAACTGTGCTAGCATGAAGCCATAAGTCATTGTGGCCAAAGGCTTGGACATGCTGGCCTTGTTCAAATTATTGATCATGCTAGATAACACGCTTTCTCCCAGAAAGGTCTGATCAGCATAGTTGCAGTATAATCCACAGGTGGGCTCTATTAGTGTTGAACAAGCACAGATGTGCCTGAGCGGGCGTCTGCAATAGGGATTGGCTAGCCACCATAGTAGACAGGTATCATTGAATATGAGTGGCCAGCTATTTTATATATATATGAGAGGGGGAGGGGATGTTTTATTAAATAATACCGACATATGTCTATTTTTACAATAATCGCATGTTATTTTTGTAAATGTGGTCTATTACAATTATTTTAAAATTAATCATTGTGGTTATGTTTTGTAGCACCATGTTGTAATTTACTATCTCTGGTTACCCCTCTTGCATTGGGAATGCTTGTTTACAAAACTTTGTAATCACAACAATTAATTTTAAAATAATTATAACAGAGCATGTTTACAAGAATTACCACTATTACAATTACATTAAGTTTGTCTTTACAATTCACCCTTGAAGATTATTTTGGAGGAGATTGAATGTACTTGGGTTAGCAAGAACTACAGTGTCATTGGCGAATTTCAACTTTGCATCAAGAAAATAATTAGAGAACGAGAATGGATTATTGTGAAAACAAATAGATATGTCTATATTATTATTTAATGAGGTGTGTGTGTATATATATATATATATATATATATATATATATATATATATATATATATATATATATATATATATGATGTAAGTTTCAAACTTGACATTTCTAAATAGCAACCAAGTCCAGCTAACAGTTTAAAAAGTCTGATTGATTTTAAACTGCAGCGATATTATGAACAGGAGGGTGCCCCTACTAGAAAAATTTTTTTTTCAATTCTGATAAATATTGCACCTTATTGATTGATGGAATATTTTTTACAGCTTAAACATGTTTTTGGCTTATATATAAGCCCCAAAAGATTTTGGATTGTAAGAGTAATTTCTTTTCCGTTTTTGGTAAGTGAATATTTCATTAACAGTTTTTGAGAATAACGATGAATTTTTTTCCAGATGCAAGTCCTATTTAATCCATAGCTGAGGGGAGAAAATGGATTCATACCTTTCCCCAAGAGTATTTGCGTGTAAATGAAAATTGGACTAGATAAGAGAATGAGAAGAATCGAATAATGGGTGAGAGAAGAGTAGAGGCATAAAATAATTCTCTTAGTTGTCAACATCTGTGAAATTTACATGGATCCAGCTGGTTAAAATAATAATTAAAAAGTAAGAAAAACTCAACTGTTCAGTTTGAGATATTTTTTCTCTTCATAATAGGTTTTGCTATTAAGTGAAGGTTGCATTCTATGCAAATATTTTATCTACACTAATAGATTATTTATAAATAGATGATACTTTATTATTGATTCCTCTTGGCTGAATGAAGGAAATTTTAATTCTGAAACTGATCTGGAATCTACTTTGTAGTTTTTTGGGGTTTTTTTTTCTGTAGGTATTATTCATCTTTTTAATACTTTCCCCAAACCGGATTTAAATTGTAAAATCAGAATCTGTAAAAAAAAAAAAAAAACACCTCATCACTTTAAGTGTGATGTTATCTCCCTTTACACAATGGTTAGTTTTGTTCAGGTGGTTTTCTCTTCTATTTTAAATGTCGGGGATAATATATATGTGTATGTGTGTGTGAAATGTTGAATCCAAAGAGTCTATATTGCTTCTCTTTATAAACTAGCAAAGGAGAAGCAGAACATCGTTTCTCAGGATTTTATTTTTTTTATTTTTTTTTACTGGAAATTTTTTTTCTCTTGAAACAGGAGAAACTAGGCTGATACTCTTGCAAAAGTTTGAGATAAAAATTCTAGTATTTGACTGGCAATTGGGAAATGTAAGTAAGAACCTTACATTTCAATGCTACATGCAGACCTGCTTACTTGAAAGGTAGCAGGGCTAAAATCATAGCATTGCATACATTAATGTGGAGATGTTCATGAATTTGCTGAAACAAATGGCATACTATGATGAAAAAATGACCCAAACTTGTCAAAAAGTAAGTTTTATCATCAAAATCTTTACATTATTATTAAGAGAAAAGACCAAAGTGTTTGATTATTTTAGTAAGTTTTTTAATCCTTTTTTGGAATATTCAAATTTTTGATTAAAAATCCTGTTTTCCTTGTATCAGCAGATGGACTATAAAATATAGCAAAATTCAGTGTCTTTTTTGCAGTGAAAGATACATGGATTTGGAAATTCTTGCAAAAATCAAATAATTGTTAGATTTTGATGGATTTCAGGAATTATTCAAAATGAATGGAATTTTTTTTTATTTATAGAAAGTCTTGGTAAAAATATTTTTACATGTTACCCAACCTCCTTAATTTGAGGAAAATTCAAGAAATTCGAAGTTGTAACTTTTATTGATTATATTTGTTAAAAGCAGTCTTTGAAGAATTTAAATCATTAACTTTTGTTTTTGTAAAATCAAACGACCAGTTACCAAAAATTAGCTCTGAATTGTAAAGTACAAAACCCAATAAAACTAAGACATTTAATTAGAAAAGCTTTTGTTTTTATGAATATGTTAAGGAAAATATTGTCTGAAGCAAAAAAATGAAATTTTACAAGAATTGTTTTTTACAGTTTTAATTACAATAATTTATAAAGTAAAATATTTTAAAATTCAGTTTCAATGTAACTTTTAGGAAATACTGTTAAGTAAAACTATTTTTACTAATCATAAATCTAAAAGCTTATTACAGTCTGCAATCTAGAAAGTATGTTAAAAAAAATTGTTTCTGTATGTGTATAAACATGCCTTTTTTATATATGGATGTTCATGCATGACATTATCATTTAAAATAAATACCATAAAATTTCATAAGAGATGTATGTAAAAAATTAAAGGTACCTCTCTTATGAAATTTTATGTTAATATAAAAATTAATTTATCTGTTATGAAATTTATTTTGTTATAGTATTTTAGACTTTATTAATTTTTCCAGAGAGCATCTTCAAACATGAGACTATAAATATAAAGCTGAAGTACCTAAAAATCAATAAAATATTAGATTGCTTAAAATATTAATTAATTTTTTAAAATTACTGGGTAGTGAAGCAAGTTCATATTAAATTTAAAAAAATTTGTCACATCTGTTCATCTGTCTGATAACTTCTGACTTCAGCTGTCAATGTTTACTGGGTATAGTAAATTTATTCCTTTGCCTTTTTGTATTAAAGCTAAAAAGAAAGCTTCAAGAAAGATTTTTCATTTTTAAAAATACATTTTAAACTTTAGGTATTTAAAATCTGAAAACATCCCTACATTAATGGTATCTATTTCAATCTGAAAAATTTTTCTCAAGATGAGAAAGCAATAAAATGAATTGTATTCTTTAAAATGGTATAAAACTTGAATAGGGCGTTTAGAAATAAGTTTATTAATTCACTTGCATTTCTTAGATCTTATTTGTGCTACAAAATTTAATCATTGCTATAAAAACAGACATTAAAAGAAAAAGATATTGGACAAAATAAAATACAGCTGCACTAAATGGAAAAATATTAGGAATAGCTGACCAGTTTTCATTCCTCTCTCCTCAGAGCTTGATTGAGGTATTCAAGCACAATTACTTTTGTTTTGGTATTGCTGTATATTTTGGCTGTATTTTTGTCCAATTTCTTTTTTTATGTCTGTTTTCATAACATTGACATGCAATTACAGCATTAAAATTGGAAGAAAAATGTCTTCTATTGGTTATGCATGTGAAATAAATACTCTGTACAGTTTATAATTTTTTTTTCTCTCTCTCTCTCTCTCTGGATCTCTTCACCCTTCTCTAACCCTGTTTCACAAGTTGTCCACTTAGTGGAGCTACACTGTCTCTTCCAGAAAGAAGTTTGTATAACATATTCTGGAAGAAGTTTGTATAACATATTCTGGAAGAAGTTTGTATAACATATTCTGGAAGAAGTTTGTATAACATATTCTGGAAGAAGTTTGTATAACATATTCTGGAAGAAGTTTGTATAACATATTCTGGAAGAAGTTTGTATAACATATTCTGGAAGAAGTTTGTATAACATATTCTGGAAGAAGTTTGTATAACATATTCTGGAAGAAGTTTGTATAACATATTCTGGAAGAAGTTTGTATAACATATTCTGGAAGAAGTTTGTATAACATATTCTGGAAGAAGTTTGTATAACATATTCTGGAAGAAGTTTGTATAACATATTCTGGAAGAAGTTTGTATAACATATTCTGGAAGAAGTTTGTATAACATATTCTGGAAGAAGTTTGTATAACATATTCTGGAAGAAGTTTGTATAACATATTCTGGAAGAAGTTTGTATAACATATTCTGGAAGAAGTTTGTATAACATATTCTGGAAGAAGTTTGTATAACATATTCTGGAAGAGGTTCCAACTCAATCTTCTATATCCAACTCAATCTTCTATATCCACAAACCATTTTGTTGCAAGTACAATCTATATTATAAATGAGCTGATTCTGTCACATGTGGTCTGCATGTGACTTTGCGTATATGTAATGTATATGTGTATATCTGTGTTGTGTGTAAATATTTGCGGCATTTAATGTAAACACACATGCTTCGGAATAATATATTCCCCTTCCCACTCGGCTGGAAAACCCCTACAATAAAAACAAAGTTGGAGATGAAAGGAAACTTTTTTTTTTTTTTTTAAGAAATATTTTTAGGTCTCATTGAATTGAAATATGAATATGCACATGCATACATACAGAATTTAATCAAAATAGGTGTGTGTTGTAAGGGCTAATTTCCTTTTCTATTTGGCAACAAACCCTGGGTAAAAGAAAAAGAGTATAAGCCAAAATGTGCAGGTTTTGAAGTCCTTTTTATGACTTCTTCATTTAAACCAAATATATTTTATAATAAATGTATTTGAAATGGACAGATGATTTACATCTAAAACTTGATCATTTTGCCATCAGTGAAGTGACAGTAATCTTTGTATTTCATACTTATAAAGAAGCATGAATAAACAAATTTTAGTCTTTTCAAAACTTGATCACTTGAAAAAAAATTAAATTTGTTTCAACAAAACATAAGTGAGGAAAAAAAATTTGCCTTTATTTTTCTGATCTGCTTCAGAGTAGACTTTTAATGATTTCTCTATTATTTCAAAGTGATTAATCATTGACACACTTGTCTGAAAATGACATTCTACTATTATGTATTGATTGAAATTGTGGTTTCTTTTATAGGATTAATTACTTCATTACAGTAGATATTTAAGTATCATCATAAAAAATATTGAGTCTAAAAATTGAATAATTAATTTTGACATGTGACAACCAATTCTTAAATGAAAAAGGTAACATTCCTGAAGGAAGTGTATGCAGGGTGATCAACAAATCATGTTACATGGTTTTTTTGGCCATCTTTATTAAACAACAATTTGTAAATATTTGACAAAGTAGAAACAAAAAGTAAATGTAAATGTCTCTGAAGTTATTTGATACACAATCTATTCAATATGCCCTCCTTCTGTGTCAATAACTTGCTGAAGACACTTGGTCAATGTCTTGCATGAGGCACAGATAACATTTTAAGGGATTTTGTCTCATTCCTTCAAGCGTTTTGTTTTCAGAATCACCAAACTGTGGTGGGGTGTAGCAAAAACCTTGTCTAAGATACCCCAGATGCTGTAGCCAAGAGGATTTGGGTCTGTGGATGATGGAGGCCATTCTTTCTTTGAGATGAACATAGGTTTTTAGTCACTCTTGAGTTGTTTTGGCCCTATGAGAAGGTGCAGGATCTTGTTGGAATGACCAATGTCAGCTTTTCAAACATTTTTAACCCAAGGCAACAACATTGACTCAAATAATTTGCATATTTTTTGGTTGACTTTAACCACTGGTTCCATAAAAACCAGAGGACTTTTTCCTGCCACAGTCACAGCAGCCCACACCATCACAGAGGCAGCTCCTTGTCACTATCTGAGGCTCATTATTTCCAGTTCAAAACCAAATCTGATCATTCTGGCTGTTAAAATGCTGTTGAACATCAAATTTCTTCACATCACTACCCAGATGTGCTCAAGGAGGAATTTGCATCTGGCTTGACATTTCTCCATAGTTTACAGATAACAATTTCTTTTGGTGTTTGTAAGGAGACATCTTAAGGTTTTTATGGAGAATGGTTGACATTGTTCTAATGGACACATTTGCCTCTTTTGCAAGATTTCTGAGAGACCCCTTCAGATTTCTTTACTTTTCCTGGGTGGATTTGATCAGCTCTGGGGTTTTGAGGACAACCTTGTCCTTACCTGTTCTTCACATGTCCAGCCTTGTTGAATCTTTTTATGGTCCTCCAAACTAACATTTTGTTAACTTTTAATGATATCCTTTGGAGAGAGTGTTGCCTTGTATACTTTTATAAAAAAGATCCTGTAACATCCTCAAAAATAAATTTTTTTGAATTAAAATTAATCTTTAACGATAAATATTGAGAACCCAATATTTTGTATAGAAATGTGTAGATTTTCATGTTGTATGAGATTTTATCGTAGTTTACTAAAACTTTTTCTTGTTGCTTGTATTCAGAACAAATTATGGAATATTTAAGTGGGGGTAAAAAACAAAACAAATTAGTATAAATCTTATTTTAGATGGAAAAATTTAAACTTGAGCTTTATTTGAAGCATCTGACAAATTATTAAAGGCATTACTTAGAACTAATGATGTTTACAATCTTTAGCTGAAGAAGTCTGCTTGTGAAAATTTTTATTATTCATATAGGAACTTACTTCAGGTGTTGTGCTAAATGAAAAATTGAATGCATATCAAATGTCTTCAATTCAAGAAAAAATAAGGCTATTTTATATGAACATCTGCTTCTGTGAATATTTCTTGTTAAATGATGATTAGAAACTTCTTTTTTCTCAATGCTTATCAAAGGTGCTGAATTTCAGTATTTATTTGAATGGCTACAGGTTGGCTTAGAGTAAGAATAATTAATCTGCTTTCTTATTGGCCATTATTTCACAAAATATCATTTGATAGCTTAAACAATGTCACATTTTAGCAGGATTCTATGTATGTATTAGAGGGAAGGCTTTCTTGCTGTTCTTTTTAAGAAAAAGAAACTAATCAGCCTGACTGTATTTTAAAGAAATTTTTTTATTTTTTTCTCAAAATTAGAAAGAAATGCCATATCATTTTATTAATATAGAATTAATGCCTGATCCTCTCTCTACATGCATAGAAAGAAAGGTAATTATGAATCTAGAAATTAGTCATTTGGAGTTTTTAAACTGAACTGAATATGTTTTCATTTATTGGTAATTTTTTTCTGCTAATCAAAGGAAGAAAAAAATGGAAAAAATGTTATTTCTATATTTAAAGCAGAATTGGAGATATTTACATTTGAGAATGTTGTAAACATTGTTATAAAATATTGCCTTTTTATGTCATAAAAAACTGATTTTAAAAATCTTCCAAAATATATGCAATTATTGGATTTTACTAAAACCTTTTAGTATTAACATAAAAAGCTTTTTTTTTTTCTTTTTAAGCAATTCCTCTTGAACATTTTAGAAATATTTTTAATGATTGCACTCCCCTCATTTTTTTTTTTTTTTTGACCATTTTTAATTGTCATAAAGGCATACACATTGAGGTTTACACTTTATAAAAAATAAATGCTGAAAAATAAAAATTCTTAACAGAAGAAAAGTTGATACAAATGCCTTAGTTTTTACTTTTTATAATTTTTTTTTTTTTTTTTTTTTTACTAAAGTCATTTTCTAGAGTTAAGCATCTTAGGTCTAGAATATGATTTAAGAATTGATTGAAGGAGCAAATAATGGTATATTTGTTACTTCAGAATTTGGACAAGAATTAACCAATATATACATGGTAATAGATGTCTGTTTTTATATATATATATATATACACACACACACACAAATGCATGCATGCATACATACATGTATGTATGTCAGAGTTAACTCAGACCTGGGAGCAGTCTTGGGTCCTTGAATATATATGAAGGAATTCCTCTTAAGCACATATTAGGATGCATATAAAAAAATGTCCATTTCAGTTACCCCTCTCCCTCCACTAATACTTTTATAATATCCTTGCTTTTCTTCTCTCCCCCCCAACTTCTTCCTTCTTCATGTCCTCCTCCCTATCTATTTTACACCCAACATCATGTGTTTACCTTTTTTATTTTTTAAATATATATATATATATTATAAATTAATAGATTTAAAATATGGTTTTACCGCTACACAGTGATAACCATGTTTCAGAAATGGAAGCTAAAGCCCTTGAATTTAATTTTGTTATTAAACCAAAGACATTAGTTCCATTTCCTCATCAAGCGAATTTTGGAGTAACTTTTTAAAATTTACAGTTGTTAACGGCACTGGAAAGATTCATAATTGAGGGTTTCCAAGGTTACCGATAAATCCATTCATCTAGACAAGGGGTGGTAGAGGGTTCAATTTTTTAATTTTCGTTGTATCAGTTAATAGTTACATTTGAAAGTGGGGTTATGTTTAGGGATGGGTAGGAATGTATCTTTCAACAAATTCTAACATCCGCTAAATTTATGTCATCTGGGTTTTTTTCTAACGTCAAAAATTCTTATGGTATTTTTTCTATTTGTATATTTAAAGATTTTGAGGGACTGTTTAGGCTAGAATATGTTTTAACCACCTTTCTAAATAAATTATTTAATATTTAATATACTATACTTCTTTTTAAAACCAAGTAAATGTATTAGAATTACTTACAGTATTTAAGATTATTTATTCTTATCGAGTCAAAAACAACTGTACACTAATGCAGTTCGATATTGAAAATTATTACCAATCAATATCTAAAGAACTGTTCTTGAATGCGTTGGACTTTGCCACCCAGTACACGGATATTACAGAGGATGAAAAGAACATTATTTTAGATGCGAAGAAATCGGTACTGATTCATAATGGTGAGCAATGGGTAAAAAATTCATATAACCCCTTTGACATCACAATGGGATCACTAGACTCAGCTGAGTCTTCTGATCTCATTGGTCTTTTTATATTATACAACCTTACAGCGCACCGTGATATTGATTCAACTGACATTGGTCTATATTGGGACGATGGTCTCATGGTTATTAGGAATTCTACTAACTTCAGAATAGATAAAATTAGAAAGGCATTATATAAAGAATTTAAAAGCATGGGTTTAAAAATTACCGTCAGCACTAAATTAAAAAAAGTTAACTTCCTTGATATAACATTAGATTTAAAGAACAATACATACACACCTTATAAAAAATTCGATACGAATCCTTTATATATACACCCTAAATCAAATCACCCCTCATCTATAATTAAACATATGCCTTTATCTATCCGAAAAAGAATTAGTACAAATTCAGCAAATGACAAGATTTTCGAACATATTAATTTCTATAATAAAGCTCTAAAAGATAGTGGCTACAAAAACCTAAAACTAACTTATATTAAAAATGAAAATGGTAAGCATAGGAAAAACAGAAGTAGGAAAATAATTTGGTATATACCCCCATACAACCAAATGGTAAAAAACAAATTGGGACAAAAATTCCTCGCATTAATACTCAAGCATTTTCCCGGTGGAAGTAAACTTAGTACTATTTTCAATAGAAATACACTAAAATTAAGTTATAGCTGTACTGATAACCTAGAAAAGATTATTAAGAAACATAATACTAATATCTTAAATAAACACTTATACCAGAACCAAAAAATTGTAGACAATGGAAAAATACAAACAACAACTAATGAGGGTAAACAAAAATTATGTAATTGTAGAAACCCTCAAAACTGTCCTCTACAAAATAAATGTTGCATGGAATCAGTAGTATACCAATGTAATATATCTTCTATTGAAAACCCTGAAAACATAAAAATTTATATAGGTTGCACTAGCCATGAGTTCAAAAAGAGGTTCAACCAACATCAATGTTCGTTTAGGATAAATAAATATAAAAGTCAAACATCTCTCTCGAAGTACTTCTGGCACCTAAAAGAATCCAATAAAACACCTACAGTAAAATGGAAGTTAATAAGAAGAGCTAGAATATGTAGGTCATTAAATGACCCATGTCCTTTATGCATACATGAGAAACTATTTATTACTAAGTTTATAAAAAATAAAAATTTACTGAATCAGAGAAATGAAATAGCTATTTTATGTTGTCATTGTCAAAAATTTTCTTTAAATAATCTTTAAATAATATTTAAAAAAAAAAAAAGTTACCTGATAATATGCATACTCATATTTGATGGGAATAAATAATTTTAAATAATGCAAGTAATTCTATTACATTTACTTGGTTTATAAAGAAATATAGCCGATTAAATTTGAAAGTAGAATTTTTAAAAATGTTTTAAAATTGAAATTAAATAAAACTGATTCTAACCTAAACATCTTTTAAAATTGTAATTAAATAAAACGTACTCTAACCATAACACCTCTCTCAAAGCAATTCAAACACTGAAAAGAATCAAAGTGAACACCTAAAGTCAAATGAAATTAATAAGTTAGAATATAATATTGAACATTAAATGTCCTTTGTACATACATGGGGAAATTTATATTACTAAATTTATAAATAAAAGTTTACTGAATTAGTGAAATAATTTACTTATACTCGATAAGAATAAATAATCTTAAATACTGTAAGTAATTCTAATACATTTACTTGGTTTTAAAAAGAAGTATAGTATATTAAATATTAAAAAATAATTTATTTAGAAAGGTGGTTAAAACATATTCTAGCCTAAACAGTCCCTCAAAATATTTAAATATACAAATAGAAAAAATACCATAAGAATTTTTGACGTTAGAAAAAACCCCAGATGACATGAATTTAGCGGATGTCAGAATTTGTTGAAAGATACATCCCTACCCATCCCTAAACATAACCCCGCTTTCAAATGTAACTATTAACTGATACAACGAAAATTAAAAAATTGAACCCTCTACCACCCCCTTGACTAGATGAATGGATTTATTGGTAACCTTGGAAACCCTCAATTATGAATCTTTCCAGTGCCGTTAACAACCGTAAATTTTAAAAAGTAAGTTACTCCAAAATTCGCTTGATGAGGAAATGGAACTAATGTCTTTGGTTTAATAACAAAATTAAATTCAAGGGCTTTAGCTTCCATTTCTGAAACATGGTTATCACTGTAGCGGTAAAACCATATTTTAAATCTATTCATTTATAATATTAATGCTCTGTAAATTTAAATTTACATTGAGCACTATTGTGTAAAAATAAAAATATCTATAAGAACACCGGATTTTATATCTTACTGTTCTTTCCTTTTATATATATATATATATATATATATATATATATATATATATAATTAGTTTGTTTATTTTTCTTTCTTTAAAAAATGTTAAAGCATTTGATAAAAATTGATTTGAAACCAAGATAGTGGATTCAACTGATCTCTTGATTTTTAAAGTGTGTGTATATATCAAATATGTGGTGCAGTTCAATTTATATTACATGAATCATTCATACAAAAAGCAGATTAGTGAAGTTAATGATATAAATGGCGAGAAACATTTTTGCAAACAAATTTATTAAAATTACATTAACCCACGAACCTCTAGATGAATGTTATGATCTGTTTTTAATAAATTCAAGTTGTATAAGGTCTTTTTTTGCTAGTACTTTTATCTGTTCATACAGACATCATCAGGCATGGAAATTTTTTTTTCTTTTTTTGTATGAATGATTCAGGTAATATATACCTACTAATGTCTACTTTATATAGTATACCTACTAATGTCTACTTTATATAGTATACCTACTAATGTCTACTTTATATAGTATACCTACTAATGTCTACTTTATATAGTATACCTACTAATGTCTACTTTATATAGTATACCTACTAATGTCTACTTTATATAGTATACCTACTAATGTCTGCTTTATATAGTATACCTACTAATGTCTGCTTTATATAGTATACCTACTAATGTCTGCTTTATATACTGTGTGTATTTTTTTATTTCTTATGGTGAGATTTTATCTATTTTATGTGAATCCTTTTTCTGATATGTAATGTCCTTTTGTTTTTTTTCTCAAAGGAAAAGAATCTTTGGTAGAATTCTTCAGTTTGAGTTTATAACACTTATGATTTTAAGTCAGTCAAAACAATCAATAGAAATACAATATAAGATGATCAATAAGGTATAATAAATACTTATCAAGTGTTCAGTGTGATAAGGATTTACTTAAAGTGTGGTAGTTTATAGATATTTCCTGGTGATATGTCAAATGTGATTTTGATTACATTTCTGCTAAGGCTATGGCTGAAAACTCCAAACTTGACACGTGTAAGAGCCCCAGTCAAACAAAAGTTTTGTTTTGCCTCAAGTCCATAAACTATGGGAAGCTTCAGATATTAATTTAACTGCCCTATAAACATTCTAAGAATGGGAAAGAATATCTGGCAACTTCAAATTTGTACTATTTTATCAATGACTCCTGAAAATACTTCAGTGGTTAGGGGTTCACAAATATCACGTTGTGATTGATTTATTCTGACCAGTTTCTGAGTTATTTATATTTAGATAAATTTTGTCTTTGTGGTGTCAAGGTTTCAGCCATTGTGCTCTCCAGCCTTCTTCCAGTCCCTGTTGATCCAGGTAATCTTCTGGGGAATTTAAATCTGAACTCTTTATTTAATTGTAAATTTTTTCTTCTGCAGACATCACATTTTGTTTTTATTTAGTACTGCTGATTCTGTTTCTACTGAGTGTTTACTACCTGGCCCATGAATTGAACTCACAATTACTGTCAACAAACTCATGAAGAAATGTTTTAATCTGCTAGGCTATTGTCCTGTGTCAATTCTGAATCTAGGACTTGGAGCCTTAAATCTATTGCTCTTATTTTCTGCCTGCTGCTGTCATGTTTGACTGTTTTCACTACTGTTGTTTTTTGTTTTTTATGCTGCTGCTGAAGCTTTCTGGTCATTTCTCTTTATTAATTGCTCATATGTGATATTTCTATGTTAGGCCTATTAAGGAGGCTTTCATAGCCAAGCATGTGCACTGATTCCCTCAGATACTTGAATCTCAAAAGTTTGTTATTTTTACTTCATTCCTCATGTGTTGATGATCAGCCATTCCTGATTTCATTGTCTCACCTAATTATGGCTTTTTAGTCTCTTTTTATGTTAAAAATAGGTATTTTGGGATTGAGATGTGGATGTAAAAGTTGCTAAATATATTTGTTGTTACTTTTTGGTCTCTTTCTCTCTAATCTTTGTTTTTCACTTGCACCCTTCTGGAATTTCTTAACAGAAAGCTTTATCTCTAGGTCTGAGATGGAAAGTTTGATCTTCTAAATATTCCATTTCTTTGAAACATGTGGTTAAGCATATGTTGAATTAGTAACAGATTGAACAAACAGGATAAAAATGTAGTGTTCATTGTTTACTAAATTTCAATTACATCTTTTGCTATAATTTTTTTATGCTTGTATGACTATTTTGGAGAAAGAAAATATATATTTTTTAACAAGATCCTAGATTACTTTGGTCTAGTTATCATTTCTACAACAATATAAAAACTTTTAAGATTTCAATTTTTGAATTGATTTCCTCAAATTATAGTAGATGTGTGGCTTTTTATTATATTCATTTTCAGCTGTGTAGATTGGAGATATGCTTACCCTCCTATATATCTATCAGCTTAGGATTGCTGCTGGTAATGTGTAACCCAGTACAACCTGCTGCATAGATGAGTGGTTGACATCTAAACCACTTCCCTAATTATCTATTTTGCTGGTGAAGAGGGTGGCATTTCACTCCACAGGTCAAAAAACAAGACCTGTCAAAGAGATGAGTTTCTTACAGGATACCAACAGCCATAATGCGTGCGCGTGCACACACACACACACACACACACACACACACATATATGAGAGAGGGAGGATGGGATCTTGGGCCTAGAATGGAAACCTTCCTAGAGATGCTGCCTCGATAAAAATCACTTGGTGTACTTGGACTACTATGAGTGGCTGTCATGAAGAGCATCTATCCTTATAAAACCTTGCCTCAAATTATGACAAATCTCAGTATGTTGATGGGTGTATGTAAAGATAATCTGAGATCCTCTGTCAGGCAGGACCCACCTTGCTTTGTGCAAGATGAATCCCAGTCTTGTCTCAACAAAAAAAAAACACTGCTATGATGATGGAGACATAAGTGCTCAAGTGGAGAGGTACCAATTGAACATAAAAACTCTCTACAGTAGTAATGAACTGCAAAATTAGCTTGCAAATAACTTCCTGCCTGGTGAGGTCCCATATTACTCTGTTACAAATCTTGTTTGTCTGGAAATATTTTTTGGTTTTGTGTTACAACTAAAATGCAAATAGAAGATGACTGAAAAATATATTTGGCAAAGAATTTTAAAAATTAGCTTTATTCTGATAGAATTTTCTTAATCTTTTATAAATTGAAAACAATTTATTGTTCTATCTTTTAGTCTTTGTAGAAATGATTTCTCAAATATAACTATTCTCCCTTAGATTTCTCATTTGGTTTTCTTTTTGAAAAAAATCATACCCAGAACATCTTTACTCAAATGGATTTTGTTTTTGTTTTTTTTCTTCCATGGCTTTGTGATATGTTGCTTAAGTTCTTTTATCTTAATGCCAGAAGTAATTAAATGAACCAGTAAAAAATTTATCAAAAACAGTTTGATATAGTTTTTAACTTTTTCTTTTCCAGGAGCAAGAAAAATGGCAGAAACAATGAAGTTTGGTCCTGAATGGTCTGTATATTTTGCTCTTACCTGATATGGTTTTGACCAAATTAAATTGTTTTATGATGTTCCTTTGAAGTAGTATTTTAATAATCATAAGAAAATGAATTTATTTATTTTTTTTTAAGTGTCTAAAGTTTTTATAACATTAATTTTTCTGTGACCCATGATGTAATTAATTCATATTTATATAACTGAAATAGGTGATGGCAAAATAAAACCTGATTGTTTATAATATTATCAGCTGATAGCAAATATTTTCCTTGAAATTTGGTTTCTTTCAATTTTTGAAGATATTTTAAACTTGTCAGTGTATGTATGTATGTATGTATGTGTGTGTGTGTATATATATATATATATATATATATATATATTCCATGACTTTTCTTAAAATAGGTTTAGGAAAAAATAAATATATCTCAAAGAAGTGAGTATACTGTTGTTTTCCCTCAAAGCTTCTCTCTCTCCAATGTAGAAACATAAACAGATGAAAAACCCTAGGAATACCTGTATGAGAGTCATGTTTTAAGGAGCAGTCTAACACTTTCAGGAAGAAAATGACTTGTGCATAACAATTCTCTATTTCATCTCATGAAAAAAAAATTAATGAATATTTGAGTAAAATGAGTTTCAGACACTTGTTTGAAATGGCTTGCTTATTTATGTGATGCTAACTGATTGAAAACTTTAAGTGTATTATGAAGAGAGGTTTACATTGTTGGACAACAATTTACTAGCAAAGATTGGATTGCTATTCTGAATGCTGTACAGTGTCTTTCATATGAAGAAATAGAATAAAAATATGAAAGATGAATGCGTGAACAAGTTCTAAAATGAGGTTCAGAATTTGGATCATAGATTTCACATTAATGTAGCCTTTATTATTTTGTTGTCATCACAGTGACAATGTTTTCAATCTTTTGTCTTTGAGAACTTTTTTTGCATTCTCTAATTTTTAACTGCATTATATTTATTCTTGGAGTTTCACTAATCTGGATATTAATTTGAAACTTGGAAAATATTGTAAAACATGTATTAATATTAGTAGACTACATGTAACTCTTATATAAAAGTCACATGTAGTCTACTAATATTGATAGATATTGTGTGAAATATTCTGTACATTAAAAGTGCAAATATTCCATGAATCCTTTCATTAACTTTCTGAAAATTTAGGAAAAATTAAATGGCTGAGACAATGTAAATATAAAAGAATATGTAAAAAAATTGCATAAAAATTATTTTAAGGTGAAAAAAAAAAATCTTGTTTCTTAATCAAAACTGATTATTTGATGATTTCTAAGTTTTTCATAAAACTTTTTTACAGGCTGCGTGAGGGAACCAATGTGGCTACTCCGCCCTCCTCTCCTGGTTTTGGGAAATTTAAGCTAGCAGAACATCGTTATGGCCGAGAAGAGATGTTGGCACTGTTTGTGCCTTCATGCAAAGTACCTGAGGATTTAAAACAATACCCCTTGATCATGGTGGACAAGGCTCAAGACCCCTTAGCTTACATACCACTTACGGAAGAGGAACAGGTAAATGTGGCTTTTTGAATTCAAATATGCAGTTGTTTTATCAACTCTCATATTAGTCATAAGATTTTTTTGTGGTGGATTACATTAACCATTCATTGGGTATCCCAAACTGTCCTAGTTTTACACTGCGAAAATGTGTCAAAATAGTGAAATTTCAACTACTAAAATTAGTATATAAGCAAATTTTAATCTTTTCTTGAAAGTACATGCAAATGTAAAATGTGTATAATGCAATCATTTCATGGCAAACTGTTGGGTCTGATGCATTGACAGTGAATGAACATTGTCAGCTGAATCCCATTTTAAATCAAACCTGTTTCATTGATTTACAGTTTAAATCTTTTTCTTATATTTATTTTAATGATTGATATTAAAACTATATAAAATACTTATTGTATTTTATCCAAACTGTCATGTTCAAATTGCTTTTGCTGAATTGTTTTTATGTACTCTTACAAAAAAAAGAGAAAAAGTAAAACTATTGATATTATAAAATAAATATATTCACTGGATATATACTTAGTTATTTAAATTTCACAATGAACGTTTGTTGGTTAAAAAAACAAATTAAATTTTTAAACAAATGTCCGTTTTTCCTTTTAATGGTCATTCATTTCATTTACATTCGTGACTCTGGCAATATCTTTAATTCTTGAGATTTGGGGATTAAATTGAAAATTTATTTGCATATTCTTTTAAAAAATGAAGCTCACTATATATTACAAAAATGAACTGGATATGTTATAGATTAACTTTGGCACATGGGTTCATAAATTGAAATGTAATTTTCAAAATGTAATTTTATTTTTTTTTTTTTTTTAAATGACTATTTGTTTACTAATTCTAGGAATTAAGAGTTAGGAATTTAAAATGAAATTGTTACATTTTCTTTAAAAAAAAAAAGGTACATTTTATTATAGTTCAGCTTTTGCAAATTTGTTGTCTTTTCATAATTTTTTATTTTTTATTTTTAATGCATTAGTGCTTTCAATGCCAGAAACCCTTACCTGGGTGATTAATAAAATTTACATATTAACCTTCTGTTCAGTGGATGAACTCCCTGAAAGTATTTTTTTATTTTTATTTTTTTTTTTAAGTGGGAGAAGCATGCTGAAGGGAACCCCCCAAGTTACATGCAATGTATGCTGATAAAGTTAAAACTGAAGGGAATAGCCATTATAATGGTATAACTTGTAATGGAAGTTCATCACCTTCTAAAGTACTCAGTGAATCTGAAAATTCAAACTACTCTATCATTTGTGATGAAGAATGACTTTGTTATGAGTGCTAAGGCCAATGGTTTGCAGTATACTATTACTTCAGCTTTTACATTGATCAGGTCTTTGATATTGTATCTCCATCCAGTGCTGTCATCAAATTTTTTATTTCCAACTAAAAAGCAGAAATTATTATTTTTGATGGTTTTTGTTAGATGAAATGACACAAGTTGTGTCCGTATTTTTCTTTAGATGGGACTTTGATATAATACCCCTTTCACATGATATGGTGTGCCAGGAATATAAACAAGTTCAGATTGTAAATTGACATTAGAAGAGGAAATTTTTTTCATCAGTTACAATAAAAATAAAGTTAAAAATTGCGTAAAATCTCAAAATTTTCCATAATTAAATACATCTATGATAAAAATGCATTTATATTAGAGAAAATAACTGTTTTGTTGAATTCCTCATCCGAAATTGGTAAAATTTCAAAGTTTGTCATGTGTGTTTGAATATGTTTTTATGGCAAGTTCAGTGTATACTTTTGACCTGTTTTTGCACTACTGTCAAATTGCACTGCTAACTGTTTTTACATTGTATAAATATGAGCTTTTTTATTGATGTACTACTGAAAAAAATTAGCTTCATCTCTTTTGTCCTATATGAATCATAGCAAGAAGTTGCAAGGTATTAACTGTTGAATTGAAACTTATGTGACCAGTCAAAATTTCCCTTCTGTGTCATGTTTTAAATATTTTTGTTTTTAAGAAGTTGTCCCAATATTTTAGCTGGTCTGATCTAATAATTATTGATTCCGTTAATATTTAATTTTACTTCAAGACTACATATATGACATTACATTTATGATTTTTTTTTTTTTTTTTTTTAACTAGCCTAATACTAGTCTAACACTTCGTCCCCAGCCACTCAACCTCCAGCGTCTTCCTCTTTGGGTTGAGGTGTCCACTCGGTCCAAACCAAACTTAGGGGTACCTGTCTGTACACTCCATAAGTACCCGTGGATTATTTTGACTGGTCAACTGGTCAAGTCCCGCTTGCTGCCCACGCAGTGTTAGTTTTTAGATCCAGTAAGTGGGGTGTTGTCCATACGTTCATGGTTGACTGGGGATGTGGACACGGCTGTGAGAGTTGGCGCTAGGAAGATTAGATTGTGGCAAAATAAAACAAGAAATAATATCTGCAGAAGCCGGACAACAGTGGGGGAAATATTTAATAATCTATGAAACTAAATCAAAATCAAATATGAAACGATAGCTCCATTTTGTGCGTGTGCGATTACGTGTGACCATGCGCGACTTGCTCAGCCATCATTTCAAGTCCACAAGACGCGATACACAGCGTCAACACTGACACAAAAGAATCGACCAGCATGTTTTCTATGGACAAAATTTTCAAGGAAATTGCTAAGAATTTGTTTTAAATATTAATTTTCTATGATATGTGAAATGTAAATGAGATTTACAAACCATTTTCGTCATAAAAAATATGAAACAAAAATCGATTTGTTTACTTTACGCTCAGATTCAAATCACAGAAAAAAAACATAGGACTTAGTGATCGAAAAATGTTCATATTCAAAGAATGAGATAAAAAAACATTGTACAAAAACATTCTAGAATGTCTTATGTTTTTGCAGTATTCTCACAATAATTATCAGCATTTCAGTTACCAAGTAACATTTTGTTTAAAGTTACTCCTTCAAACAATTTTCTTGCTTTTTAAATTATCTAATGAATTGATTTTTAGTTACTATTTATTGCTATCTAGATACAAATTTATGATTTAATATACATTTTCCTAATTTATTATTATTTCTTAGTAATATTTATTTCATACGGATTATTAGTAATCATTAGTGGGTATTGCTGGCTACAGTCCAGAAATTGTACATGTTGAGTCAGGACTGTACTTGTTCAGCATCTGCTCCATATACATTCTAATCTGTTGATTTTAGGTCATTTTAACCATGATAAATGGAAAGAGCACCCCTAGAAATGGCTAGATATGAAATTTGGGGTTTCTAGTGTAAGAAGTATTCATTTTATGACACAATTCAAGCAAGTCTAAAATCAAATACCTTGTGACAAAAGGTTAAAAAGCAATTTTTTCAATTTTGAAGTAGAATAATCCAGAATATATTCATTTTACCACTCCCCCCAAACATTAGCCATGTTACTGGTATATTCATAATCTGATATTTGAAATTTGGGATGAATGTAGGTCTTATTTCCAGTTTTATGAAATGTCAAACCTCAGGTTATGAGTTGTTTGCACGTCGTTGCAGAAGTTTTGATTTATAAAATTTGCATATTCAGACTGAATTTATTTAAGAAATATGCAGTGATACTATCTGTAATTTTATTATTAATTTCTTTATGTACCTAACAAGCTAGTATAATTTTAACTGTTCTTAATCGCTTTTTAAAATATGGTATTTTGTCCTAAGTCGAGCACATGTGTAAAAATAAATCTGCCAAAATTAAACGGTTTGAGATATTTTGATGAAATAAAAACTAAGTTTCTTTAATCATGTAGATTAAGAAGATGCAATCAGATAACACCTAGTACCTGTTTGAATTTTTCATCTGTGATACCTATTTAAAGCTTGCTATACCTGTGTTGAAAATAAAGTTTTAGTTTGGGATACCTACATTTATTTTTTGCTTGTTATAAAGTTAGGTTTCCATTTTATATCCAATTAATTTAACCTACACGACCCCTTGATGCATTTGGAAAAAAGCTAGGGGTTGGGGTAAGGCTTTTTTTTTATGGGATCCTATGACTTTACTCTCTATCATTTTCACCTTTTTTCTATTTCATCACTTAAAAATTATAAACTATAAATAGCAAATTTTATCTTTCCAAAATTAATAAATTTTGGATGAAAAATGTTAATGTTGCCTGTCAGTTTCAATAAGCATATTCAAAATTCTTTAACTATTTGTTTATCAAATTTAGTTTTAAAAATAAGTTTGATAATTTTAATCAGCTTTTCTGTAAATGATGGCCTTTGCACTTGCAACTGTTAATTCAAATTTTGATTCTTAATTGTTATTTCTGAAGTTTTAAATTGAAAGTCCTTATAGAATGGTGCTAATATTGGTGATAATTGTGTCCTATTGCAGCGGATAATGGCGCAGTCGGTGAACAGTTGTGCTGTTCTTCGAATGTCTGGGAGAGGAGGAGGCGGTGGCAGCGGCAGGGGAGGCAGAGGTGGAGGGGAAAGAGGTCGAGGGAGAGGTAGGTATCATTATAAAATGTACTGTTCTCAAATATCTAATGCAGATACCCTTTATCTTCTGCCCAGTAATCAAAGTAGACTGTGAGTAAAGAGCAAACTCCTACACCTAACTTGTTCTGTTCTTATAAAAGGTTAGTGGTCTGGCAGTGTTTTTCTTTTAGAAGTAACAATGTTGTCAATGGACTGTACCAGAAGATGCTTTCAGTGCTCAAATAATACAGACAATAAAAACAAACAAAAAATTCTTTAATGCTTGTAAAATTTCTGGTAAACCTACCATATAAGATGAAAAAGTTTAGAATTTTTTTTTGCTATTATCACTGTTCATTTGTCAGAATCATTTTTCACTTACCATATTCTTTCTGAAAATTTAATCTAAATGCTCTCCACCTTCAGTATGACACTGACAAGTTTGTGGCAGATTCAAAATTATAGAAATTTAAAAATAACATTTTTTGTTTGGAGAGCATACGGTTTTGTGTCTGAACAATTTCTATCTTAACTCTTGACAAACTGAACTTTGTTAATAAATAATTGCTTCTGTAGACAGTAGCTGAGTTTTGATTTTTAACAAAGATTGTAACAAATTTTTTGAAAAGTTCTCATTTGTTTGTCTCTTGCTTTTCTTTTTCTCTCTCTCTCTCTTTTCTTTTTTTTTATGCAATTTTGCTTTAAAGACAATAATAAATCTTTGTTGCAAATATCTTTCTCATGCTTCAGGTAGAGGTCGTGCAGAAGGTTTTGGTCAACGGCCATCATATGATGACGGAGAGACTAGCAGTTTCACTAGGAACCGAAGTCGAGAAAATTGGGAAGAAAGGCAAGTTACTTTTGCTGTCTTCTATGAGATTGGCACCTGGGTGTGGATTGGGTAACTGTGTGGTGAATTTCTTGGGAAAATATTTCTTGTTGATAATTGTCTTATTGTTTGCCATAATATTTTTAATTCTAGAAAACAATTTTTAACTTAGTAAAGAAAACAATTCTGTTGCAATGTTTTATCTCCAGTTATAATAAAAAATATTGTCTACTTCCATATTTTTATTTCCGTAGTAGGAGATATGAAAGAAGTTTTTCTGCTCGGAGCTTTGAAGATGGGGCCCATCCTAGCAAAGAATATTCCCGTTCATTTAGTAATGAGAACTGGCGGGATAAAAAATCAGCAGATGATGATGATGAAGGAGATTGGAGAAAAGCCGGTTCTCGAGAAAGATGGGGTAAGTAAATAACTGCTTATATTTATCATTCATTTTTTTTCTCTCTGTCTATATCTTTTTGACTCGGTGCAGTTTGTGTTAGGAATCTTTTGTTCCTTCTTAGTCTCATGCTTGTTTCATAAACAAAATATTTCAATTTGTAAAATTAACTTCGGTTTTATTTCACCAATCCCACCCATATATCAGTGTTAACTGAAATTTGGCTCCCCCAATGAACCTGTAAACATTTTCATATATTGTAATTCATTTGTTATATAGAGAATTTATAATGTTGTTCAAGTTGTCATAATTGAAGAAAACTCGTTAAGTTCATGAACCATGTCAAACTATTGTCTCTAGTCATTGGTTATGCAGAGGTTGCCATTTTTGACATGTGTTTTCTGTTCACTTGTTTGTGTATTCTATTCTTCTCATAAAATACTATAAGTTGGTTTTCAAATGAAAAACTGGTAATAATGCATTAAGGATGAAGTGAAAATAGAAAAATAATAAAAATGTTTTATCATTTTAATAATCAAGGAGTGAGTTTTAGAAAAGATTTCACTTCCCTGTTAGAGCTCTAGCCCCATTACCAGTTTTGTCTTTTGAAGACAAAAGATTTTTTAAATCTGTCCGAAATCAATTACACTGTAAATAGAAGCTAACCCTGCTGAATACTTTCAAAATAATATTTTATACTGAAGTATTTTAATAATGTTGATCTATTGAATTTTTATATTAAGTATTACAATTTAGATGGCCTTGTATTTTGAGGATAAAAATGAGTTTTGTTTTCCAAATTTTAGTCAGATAAAACAGTTATTTTGGAGAAGTTTCACGATTTGAATATTTTTTCTTTAATTTATTTTCCTTTTTTTATATTTTCTTGTTTTTTTTTTTTGTCCCACCAAAAAAAAAAAACTTGCTTTGTTGTTTAACTAATAACCGCTTACTATAAATTTTATACTTTTCCAACTTACATTTTTGTTTGCAAATCCAATAACTTGCCACTTGATTCTCTGCACCTATATAAAAAAATAAATAAATGAATGAATGTAAACTCCATAAATTTATATCCTATAAACCAGATCTTTCCAAATTTATTGAACTGCAACTCTCTCAAAATAAATGTCATGTTTGGTAAGAGAAATTCATACAATTCTCTGCCTTGCGCACTATCTAATTTCACCCCCATTCATTGTGACTAAATACCTGTAAGATATTATGTTAACAATTCATTTTAATACAAAGCAGTTTAGTGAGAATTTCATACAAAGCTTGATAACAAAATAATTTCTTAGTAACTATTAAGTTTTAATAGTAATTACTTAGCAGTAACAGTCCCTCTATGGAGCTTTTATGTTTTACTTATCTATAATTTTATCTGACTCCTTAATGCAGAAATTTGAAAGTAAGTTGTGAATTGAAATAACTTATGATAAAAATTTAATCTGAAGTTAAAAAAAAAAATCTTAGATGTAGTCACTAACAGCATATGAAACTAAAATAGGAAACTGTCATTATTTTAATGGTGGAATTTTTAATCTGGTTACTATTAAATCTTCAACTTGTGGATTTGTTTATACTTTAAATGTACAATCACAGTTTTATTTTTGTCTGAAAAAATTGCAATAACCAGCAGATAGAATATGAAATTTAAAAGAAAATCTCAATTGCAAGTATATTCATGTTCTTCCACACCAAGTAAATTGAATGAAACTTGATGACTTGAGCTAATTTTGCTTTTAAGATGTTTAGAAGAATTGACACAACTCTGGTGGAAAGTGATTTTTGTTTTTGTTTTTTTTTTTTTAAATAAGGAACTTTTTTTTTTTTCATGACTAATTTTTGTTGATTAGCATTCATTAGACCTTTCTGTAAGCATGATGTTTGTCAGAATTGAAAAATACTGTTTGTTTTTTGTTGATCACTTTAGGAGGGTGGTCCTATAAATATAATATCGAATCAATTTTTTTTTTTTCTTTTAAAAGTTCTCTTTACCTTGTTTCTATTTACGAATGTCATACTTGAAACTGGATCCACATTATTGGAAACTGCATAAGACTGATGTTGCCTCTTTTCCCAGTTAAATAAACTTTTAAATAAGTTTTTGAAGAACAGCTTAATGTATTTTCATTTTAGCTTTATTATTTATTTTAAATGAAGCCTAACATTTAGAGATATTCCTCTTTCAATTTTTAATGTTATGATGAAATTTTTTTTTTTTTTTACTTGGAATATACATGAAAATCTTTTTTAAAGTTGTAGGATACAGTTTAGCATTTAAGATAAATCATCTTTATCTCCCTATGTTTGTGCAATTACCGCCATAATAAAGACAAAAAGGAAAATATATATATTAATCTGCTTTGCAAAAAAATTTATTTAAAAAAACAAATCTTAATTGGAAGAAGTGGGGAGGCAATATCAGTAGTGTGCAGTTATAAGTGATGTGGCCCAGTTTCAAATCTGACATTTGGACACAAAAACAAGGTAATAATAATAAAAAATAAAAAAAAGTGCTGTGATTGATTTGATACTTTGTTTATATTATGAACAGGGTCCATTTTCTGAAATGATAGTGCAATATTTTTTATTGACAAATGCTGTGCTGAGAGAGATGTTTAAATAATGCTAATCAAAAAAGTTTTTTTTTAATTTGCAGAACATTTTACCTGAGTAGTGTCAAAGAATTTTCCCTACCAAAAAAAACTTTTCCTTCAATTGACTCAAATTATTATATTCAGAGCTAATTAAGCAGTGTTTCTAAATTCCATAATCTGTGAATAAAAAAACATGTTTGACTTTTTAAAACTAACTGCAGATCTTTGCTGAATTATTTCAGATTTTCTAAAAGAAATTAGATTTCAAGTTAAAGCAAACCTATCTTTATATTTTCTAAATTATATGAATCAGAATCAAGCTATTCAATTTTAATAATGTTGACAGCTTTTTTTCTTTGGTTTTTTGACCACTGATTAGTCGCTGTTCTATTAAGAACTAAAAATTTGGTGACTTAAAAATTGAATTAAATAACTTTGAAATTATGATTGCTGATCCCCAGAGAATAAGGACAAATAATTTGAAGTAAATCTATAGACATGCAAATTGTTCTTTTTAATTTACAATTTTATTTAAAAAAAAAAATTAAATTACTTTACCTATCTTAAAACTTTTTGAAAGAAAATCCAGTTCCATTTATTATCAGCTTATGACTTTCATTAAGATATTTGGTTCTTTTAATCAACAAGTCACTGAAAAAGAAAAGTTAAAAATATTTTGAATGTTGGATGTTCTGTTAAATGATTGATTAGACATTGAGAATGACAAAACCTTTTTCTTCTGCTTGAGCAACAGCATGTAGTTACCATGTCCACTTATTGAAAGGACATGGAATCTAATGGGTTGCATATTTATCTATGTGGCGTGTTTCTTGTGTCTTTATTTTTGCAACTTGCTGCTGCCTCTGCTGTCCTTAAGGAATGTCAGAAGTTAATGCTGTAGTCATTCACCCTTCAGCTCTCATTTTCATTGTCACTTCAATTCCAATATCATCTTTCTCATTGTTACAATAATCAGTCATGCCTTTGGTTACCGAAGACGACGACGAAGGAGATTGGAGGAAGATGGGGCCACGTTGGGGTAAGTTGTTCAAAATAAAGGTTAGGCCAATGTAAAGTGATTAAAAACTGGATCCTCAAGAATTTTTGTCCTATAAGATCTATTCACTTATATAAGTGGAAACTTTTTAAATTAACACTTGATTTCAAAATTCATTCAAATCCTTAAAATAATTTGGAGCATTGTAAATCCTTTGGCAAACATTCAGTCATTCCTTTTTTGGTTTTACTTATTAATTTGCTTTCAATGTAGCTTTATCTTGAAGTTAAATAATTGGTATGCAATTAGAACTGCTTGACTGCAACTTCATTTGGCTCTAAACATTTTCCTGTATAAGCCAAAATTTAATTTTTAGCAAAAATATTTGGCTCAATAATAGTTTAGATTTTCCATTGAGTTTTTATAAATGTTAAAAATAGGTACCTCCACAGATTCATGATACATATCGTTTAAAAGAAAAATCTTGAAGCTTTTATTTTAGTTTTAATTTCAAGCTGATAGATTAAATTGATTGGAAGGAGTTTTAGTTTTGATATTTCTAAAAATTTGGTATTTTGCACCATTTTAGCACACTGTTATAAAAATGTAAATCTCTTTCTTAAATAAAATCTTTCAAAATCTACTTTTCTGAAACTTTATTTAAAGAATATTAGTTGATTTAAAGTATAATTAATCTGATTTGAAACTGCTATTATTTATTTTAAGTTTAAATTATTGCAGAAATTCATTTTTATTTTTTTTTAACACAGTGGTAGCTGTTTATTATGCTGACAGCTTGATGACAGATTTTTTCTAATGTTGTTCTATGGTGGAATTAACTGGTGGAGGGGGGGATGTAACATAAGTGCCTCTTTAATTAAGTACACAATCTTAATTTAAGAAAATATTCTCTAATCTGTTTTATTGAATTTTAGAGAATTTTGGCTTTAAATTTACTGATAATATTGTGTATGGGCAACCGTATCTACAAAAATTTGCACATTTTCACATATACAAAAACAATTCAAAATTCTTTTTAAAAATACTCAGGTTGTCAGATTGTAATAAGCATTATATTATGATTAGTAAATATAGTTTCACTTACACATTGAAACTGAATTTTAAGATTTAAAACTTTTTATAAAATATTTTAATTAAAATTGTAAAAGTAAAACCAAAAGCAAGTTTAAAAAAAAAAAATTTTTTTTTTGTTTTTTTTTCCTTAAGACAATATTGTTCATAATATATATTATTCTTATAAACAACTAAAAGTTTTTAAATAATGTCTTGGTTTTATTTATTTTATTATTCGGAACATTTTCAGTAAGACTGGGTTTGGTTTTACAAAAAAAAAGAAAAATTGAGGATTTAAATTCTCCAAAGAGTTCTGCTTTTAACTAATATTGTGTGTGGCATCAATCTCTTTCAAGAAACCTGGAATCTGCACCCAAAGAGTTATGCCTCAGCTGCTGATGGCGGTATAGCCTCTGTTATGGCTGTACAGGCTCACACGGGAGTGTCAGTCTCAATTCACAATGAATGCATGTGAAGATGCTCTCTCCCGATGTTACCTTATTGTTTTCTTTCCATCAAACATGCTTCTCCCTGGTGGCAAGCCTTTATTTCTCCTCTCCTTGAAATGTCCAACTCCCTCATGTCCCTTTTGCAGAAAAATTTCCCTAGTTTTCATAAAATTAAGTGGGGTGAAACCTTTCTAAAATAATTTCATTCATTTGTGAGTAAGTTCTGAAAGTTTTATCAAAATTGGGCAATTATTTAATTTTTGCAAGAATTTTCAAAATAATGTCTTTCACCACAAAACCCCCTAAAATTTGCTATTCTAATTTATAGTTCATCCACTGATGCAAGAAAAACAAGATTTTTAATCAATTTTCAATGTTCTAAAAAAAAAAAGATTAAAAAATTTAATTACATAGAAAATGCTTTAATCTTTTCTCTTAATAACAAAATATTTTGACAATAAAACTTAGTTTTCATCAAGTTTGGGGCATTTTTTCATTATAGTATGCTCTTTTTTTCTTTTTTTTTTTCTGGTGAATTAGTGGAGGTACCTAGTTAAAAATTATCTTTGATGATTTGTTTTATTTTTTTTAAATTTTTTTTTTTTTAAATTATGCTTTTGATTTCTAGTTTCATTTATTTACTTTAATTACTGACTATTGTAACAGTTTATCCAGCAATTTTCAAATTCTATGAAATCTTTAGAACTTGGTAGTAGTGTAGGTGCTGTGACTGGCAAGCAAAAAATCCTTTTATTTAGTATATATCTTAAATGCATACTAATTCTTTAAAGATTGCTTGTTACTATATTTCAACTGCTGCTCTGTCTTGTTCTACACTCTCTTAAAAGCAAATGTCATTACAAATATTCATTTTGTACTAGTATATGAAACAGTTTCAAAGCTTTTGCTCAGTCCATTATTAAAAAAAAAAAAAACTCAAGACAACGCCAACTTTTTTCTTTTGTAAGCCTTTGGCAATAAACTTGAAGGCAATAGTATTTTCATTCACTGTCATCCCTTTAGAGAAATGAATAAAAAGCTTTGGCTTTTTGCATTGTTACAGTTTGACAGCTGAACACCTTTTGGGATTAAATGAACAAAAATCTGTTAAAGCTGTGAGTAGCTCACAGACTGGGAAGCAACAGTAAACTTCTCAAAGGACAATAGTGACTCAAATCAGAATTTTTCAAGTATCCCCCCCCACACACACACACATGCACACCTCTCATCTGTCTCTTAATAACTTTGATGAGGTAAAATTATCATCAGCTTAATTTCTTTTCAATTTTGATTTGATTTCTGGCATGTTCAGCAGAGGTTATACCTTTTTATCTGATTGATGAATTGTTGTTTGTTAATCATTAAAAATCAAATGTTTTTCAATGAAGTATCATTATTTTGGAAATTATCAAATGCTTATCTTGAAATATTTTATACTGAAAACAAAGATTAGGGTGTCTTAATTCCCAGATTTTCTGAACTTTTTGATTCATAAAAATTGAATATTAAATAGAAAAGGTATAAAATCCAAAGTAATCATTCTTCTTGTATGGTCTACCAAATAACCAAGGTTTTTTTCTTTGATTATATAAAGCCTGACATTCAGAATTGCCCAACTGTCTTTGTAAAGATCCAATTATTCTTATCCTTCACTTAATCACTTCTCCCTCTCTCAAACTTCGTCAATGTTTCTTTGACAGCTGGCATCAACAGATGACTGGATCTCTTTAACTCTCTCTCTCCCTCAATTTAGTTTGTAAACAATGGGGATTGTTTCTTTCTTTAAAATTTCAGGTCATCAGAGGTGGAGGCTCTTGGAGAGTGATCGCAGCAAAAGCTCAACAGGCAATGTCTTCTTCAAAGACCGACAACATACTTTTGACAGAGACCGTGACAGACAAAGAAGCTTTCAGCGCAGCCGAAGTACAGAAATGTGGGAAGAAGGAGGTTAGCAATTTTGTTTCATTTACTTTTTGACACAACAAAAATTACTTTCATCAAATGACATATGGAAAATGTTTAATACTTTTTCTGTTCATATGAGAAAAATGAAATCTCCATGATTTATATAATTTTCAACACCTCAAAATTGGAACATTTGGATTTTTTATTTTTTCTTAAACAATATTTTATCTTTTTTAATAGAATTATGGCCTTTCTTTCAGACATGCCTGAATGGAGTGTCAGCAATGAAGATGATTATAATGAAACGGGAACTTTTGATTCCAATGGGATATTTGTTTCCAACAAGGTAAAAACAATTTGTAGATAATTTGTTTACAGTTTTTCATGCTTCATCAGGTTTCATCTAGAAGTCAGCATGTCTATGTAAATAACTAATTTTAAATGATTAGAAGATATTTAACTGTATTTTTCATGCTTTTGCAATAATTCCTGTAGCTATTATGGCAGAAGGTGACCGTTAAACTTGAAGAAATATTTGGAGTATGTCAGTGCTGGTGAATTTGATGTGTGAAATGCTGATTGTGGCCATTTAGTTTGCTTAAAAAAAAATTAATGGTTTAAAACCCAGGTTTTTTAAGATTTCTGTGACTCTCTCTCTCCATTTTCTATTACATAGGAACCAATGAAATCTGGCCAACTGCGGCATCATGGGAGAGAGAAAAAAGAAATTGCACCTAATCTTGATGAAAATTGGGAAGAAGTGGTTGATGAAAAGGAACAGATAGAATCAAAAACAGTGAGCATTGCATTTTGAACTCTTTTATTCTGTTTAGGTCTTTAAATCTTTGGTGCCATAACTTGATTTCTTTCTTAGCTCTATCCTCATTCATGTAAGCCTCTTCATTGTGTTGATTTCACCGAGATAGAAAATGTGACTTGTTGACTTATGTGACTGTTGTGTTGTGACTTATTTTACCAATTCAACTGTCACAATTTAATACTTGCTCCTTGTAGAGTGAAGGAGACAGTGCCCACCAAGAAGGTCCTCCATATGTTCAAACAGCAAATGAACTTGGGGAAGATGAAGAACAAAGGGCAGTGGAAGTAAAGCAGTTGCGAACGAGTCCAGTTGTAAATAGTGTACAGAAGTCCCCTCATAAAGTGGTCCATCCTGTTGGCCAGGTCAGTTCATGTTCCCCACCTGAGCCTCCAATTTGCAGGCAGGAGAAAGAAACTGTGGCCAGTGTGCCTCCCAACCTGGCCCCAGACTGTCCGATGATGACCTCGGAATCACTTTTATCCTCACCTCACAGAGAGGTCCTCTCAACAGATGGTGATGACAACAGCAACAACAACAACAATTCTGGTGCTATTTCAGATGAAGATACCCTGGACAGGCTCAAGAAAACTGCAGAAAATATTGTTGCTGATGTCACAGAAGAAGTAAGTAGCTCTCTATTGTTTCTTCTAAGAAGAATTGCTAATCCAATGTCAATAAATTCTATTGATTTGTTACTGTTTAAATTTGATCTCAACTTTTCTTGGACAATTTTCAAGTTTCTCTATGAATGAGATTATCAAAACTCCTTGGGTTGTATGGTTATTAACTATCAATTCAATGTACAATGTCATAGATGATTAAAATTTGTTGTTTTTATGGAATAGACCATTTTATTCCATTTAATATTGGTTACCTTGATGATTTTTTTTTCTTTATTCTTTCTAGTAATTTTTTTATATTGGCTGAAAAGTGTGTGGGGAGGTATTTATTTTATTTTGCTACAAACACTACTAGTAATTTGTGAGATTTGAGGGAAGGGTCTACAACAGTTTTTGCTTCAAAACTTTTGGAATGAGTTTTTTTTTCACTGTTTTTATTTTAGGATGAAGAACCAAAGAAAATGTCAGATAGTCCAGTGAAAGCGCCTGAAGATGAATGGTATTACAGAGACCCTCAGGGAGACCAGCAAGGTATGTACATTTTCCATCTGTGAGAAGTACTTAGCAATTTATTTTTTAAAAACTTGATGCAGTAAAAGAATGTTAAAAAAAATAAAAAATTACTGTATATACTAGAGTATAATTTTTAATACAAAAAATAGGTGGTTGCATTATACGCAAGTAAACTTTTTTCTGAACTGGTTAAAATTCGTGCAAAAAAAATATTCAGGAGTTGCAATATATATACTTTTCTATTCCCTAGACAAGTAAGGGTAAGTTTGTAGTTTAAAAGCAATAATTCAACCTTGCTAACCAGATACTTCCTTTGCAGCTAAACTGGCATATTTTCTATGAAATTTCTCAAACATTTAATCTGGTAAATGTTGTTAATACTGTTTATTATAAACAGAGCATTTACTTAAATATTTGTGTCATTATAAATAACGTATAATGAAATATATATATATATATATATATATATATATACACACACATAGGATTTTTTTAAAAACCCTTATTTACCATATTTATGCATTTTCACAGCCAAATTGGTTAAATAAACTGATTTTCTTTACTAGGTATTAATATAGTCCTATGCTGTTGATCATGAGTTCAATCTTTGGATCTGGTAGTGATGTACCAATTCAGCAGGAATGAACTAACTGATATTACAGAAAAATATATCACAATCAACAGATACCTCATTTCAGCCAATCAGTGGACATCTGATGATGACCAGAAAGTACTTTGTCTATAATAACATATTAACCAAGATGAGAACAATAGTTAAAAATAATACAAGAATATTATACTTATATATAAACACATAATCAGAAATTGGATTTTTTTTTTCTTTTTTCTTTCAGGACCATTTTCTGCTGAAGAAATGTCAGAATGGTTCTCAGTTGGTTATTTTGCTATGAAACTCATGGTTAAAAGAGGCTGTGATGATTATTATCAACCTTTAGGTGAGATCAACTGAATTTTCTCTTAACAATTTTCTTCCTAGATAAGGGAAATATACTTTCATTTTCTTTGAAACTGGAGCAATATGCTAATATTCCAGGTTTGATCACCAAATAACTAAATTACAATAGACTTTATTTTATAAGCATTTTTGCAACTAGAAATTTATAAAAATAAAAAATTGAAATATGTACAAATATTTTATTTTCTCTTAAGGTGATCTGATCAAAAGATGTGGAAGGGTGCCATTTCTTTCTGGGCCTCCAATCCCACCTTTTAAAGTAAGTTTTTGATCTTTTCTATTTTTGTTAAGTCATTTCATTGCAACTTCACATTTTAAGTTAGAAAGAATTTAGATTTTTGTTTAACTTGTGTTTTTGTATCTAAAATTAAACTTTTAAAGTTGGTAAATCTGAATTGGTATGAAATTCCTTTGTGTAGTTCTTTCTGCTTTTCTGGAAGAGAAATTTGAAAAATGCTGGCATTATTTTTCAGCTTAATCCAGTCAGCAGTGTAAGCCCAAACTCTGAATTGGACTTACAGGCAGATGCAGGAGTCTCCGTCTCATTATCGTCTCCGTCACCTGCTCCATCAGTTCCAGTAGTTACAAGTGGGATCTCCTCCACTGCAGGTGTTCCTAGCCAAACCCCTATATTGCCCACATTAGCCAGCATGGCTCCTCCAACACCTCAGGTTCCTACTCAGCCACCTGGACAAACTGCAGTTTCACCTCAGGATCAAATGGCCCTTCTGCATCATTTCATGCTGCAACAGCAGCAGCAGCACCTGCATCTGTTCCAACAACAGTGGATAAGGTAAGTAATGACTTTGTTCCATTTTGCTCCCTGAAAGATTTTTCTTAGTGCAATCTTTAACTTTTGGCTACTCTATAAAAACTCATTGCAGAGAGATGCAGTAAAAGGAAAAAAATTTAAATCCGATTACTCAGTGAAAATGAAAAATAAAATTCTGCTTAATACAAATTACTTTTTCTTTCTTTTTTCTTTTTTTATATTGACATTTTCTTTGTGAAAGAATCTCTAAAACTTGTGTACCATTTTCTTTTCTCTTAACTGCAATGTTTCATTTCTTGTCCTTATTACCCAGGTGAATTGATGTTTATAAATTGCCATATTGTTTTTCAGACATCTGCAACTGCAAATGGTTCAACAGATGCAGCAGCAGCAACAGCAACAACAACCTGTTCCTCCACCTCCATTACAGCATCTGGATCTTAATGACCCTACCATTGCCAGCAAAATTATTTCACTTCAAGATCAACAGGTGTTGATGCAAATGCTAAAGCCACAACCAATCCTTTTACCTGGTCAGCAACCTCCACATCTGCCCCAACAGCCTTCCCAGCAACCACCAGGGTAAGCAGCTCTTAAAATCCTCTTGGATAAATGGTGTACCATGACTTTGTATAAAATAATCTGCATTTAAACAGATGACTTACAAAACATTTCTATTTTCCTATTTGTAATCTTTGAATCAAGATTTTCTGCATTTCATTCTCACTCTTTCCTAATGAATATGTTACTTTTTAGAATCAAGATCTTCAAAAGCAAAAGTAATTGCTCCATTATATCTTGTATATTATATTTGTTGTATATTTTCAATGAAAAACTCAAAATACTTTAAATATAATCTATTTGTTGTGAAGTCAAGGTTTAGCACTAGTCAGTCGCTAAGCATGTACTCATTATTCTCAGTGATGAGTTATATAGGCTTTCTCTTGCACTTATGCAAATTAAGCATATTAATTTGACAGTATCACTACATCTCCCTGAAACGTATAGGTTTTATACCTCTAGTAGTTCTTGTACTTCTTCTCATGATAGTTTCATTACTTCTCTCTCTCCCGTATTTCTTTTTCTGGGAGACCTAAATCTGTCCTGTGCTAAGCTGTAAACATAGGCATTTTCTTGCATTATTTGATCTTCGTCCGAACTTTCAAACTCATTCTGGCCCACTTGATCCTGCATTATTTTGTCTTCTGATGTTTCATTCTGTAATGGTTGTTCTAATAAATCATTAACGGATAGAATCGTAGACATTTCTTCATCATTTTGCTCTTCATATTCACCCTGTGTCCTTATTTGATCTGCATGGGCTAATACACTGTTGCCGTTTTCTATATTTATTATAGCTGTATTGTGGCCTTTTTGCATGATAAATTCTGCCCTTTCCGGATTTGCTTTTTTGTTCTTTTTGTACCACATTTTTTCATTTGTGGAGTATGACATCGTTAACGGAGCTCTAATTTCTTCCCATTGAAGCTGATGTGCTTTCTAGTCTTCCCGCGTGTGGTATTGTGTGATAGCTTAAAAGCAGCCTCGGTAGAAAAGCTTCTACTTTTTCTTTTTGCTGAGAGCATGCTTTTAGTCCCGTTTTTACTGTCTGCACCATTCTTTCCGCTAACCCGTTTGACTGAGGGTGATATGGGGGTGTCTTATACGGTTTACATCCTATTTTTTTTAACCATAAATTAAGATCTTCATCACAAAATTCTGGTGCATTGTCAGATACCAGGGTTTTTGGTATGCCATTTCTGGAAAATATGACCCTTAGAATCTGTTTTATCGTAGAACTTTTCTTGTCTGGCACCCGGATTATTTCAGGCCAGCCTGAAAAAGAGTCTACTACATAATAAGAGTCCCACTCCATTAATATACGCATGATCCATATGCACCCAACTCCATGGCGCCACTTCTCTTGGCCACGAATGTAAAGTAGTCTGTGTAAAGTTTCTTAATTCTTTACATTTTTTGCACCTTTTTATATATTCTTCGACATCTCTTGAATATCCCGGCCACCATGCTTCTCATTTTATCCTTTTTTGTGTAGCCGCTACTCCACAGTGTATATCATCATGTACACTTTTTAATTACCAATTTTCTTTGTGTTTCTGGGGGAACTACCAGATCCCCATTACAAATCACTCCATGTTCTATCGTTAATTTCTGTGTTATTTCTTTGTAGGGTCTTTCCGCCCTAGAACAATTTCCCCATGAGTTTTTTCTTATTCTCGATATTATCCTACTTAGTACTGGATCATGTCTAGTTTTTGCAGCCATTCTATCTAAAGACAAAACATCAGTTTCTACCCAATGTAAGAATGTATCTTCAAGTTCTTCGGTTTTATCTTGTGATTCCTTGTAAAATCTCAATCTTGATAGTGCATCTACGTGTGGAATTGAATTTCCTTTTACATATTCTATATCAAAATCAAATGCCACCAATCTTATTGCCCATCTTAGTATCCTCGATGTCGTGGCTTTGGGTAATTCTTTCCTTGGGTTAAATATAAACTCTAATGGTCTATGATCACTTCTTAACAGAAATTTTTTTCCAATTAAAAATTGTCGGGCTCTAGTAGTTGTCCACACGATAGCCAATGCTTCTTTCTCTATATTTGAATAATTAAATTCGGTGTTCATTAGTCTTCTTGATAAATACATTATCGGATGTCCTTTTTGTGATAATATTCCCGATATTGAATGTTCGCTTGCATCTGTGGTTAACGTCATGTCCTTTTTTGGATCAAACATTTTCACTACTGGTTTCTTTGCTATAATTTCTTTTAATCTATCAAAAGCTTTTTGTTGTTTCCCTGACCAAATAAATTCAACATTCTTTTTTCTTAAATTTGCGAACGGTTCAGTCAAGTTTGTATATTTTGGTACATATCGCCTGTAAAAATTCACCAATCCCAAAAAAGACTCCAGTACTTTTTTATTTGTAGGTGTAGATACTTTTAGTACTTTTTCTATTAAGGCTTGGTCTGGTGATATACCTTCTTTTGAAATGGAATAACCTAAAGATATTTTACTACAATTGCTTACACATTTTTTTTCATTTATTGTCATTCCAACATTTCTTAATCTATTCAAGATTGTCGGTTTTCTTTTTTAATTCCTTTTCATTAGTAGCTCCTATGCATATATCGTCTTGGTAACAAATCATATTTTTCATATTTTCTAAAACCTGTTCAATGGCCCTTTGAAATATGGCGCTTGCGGTTTTTACTCCATATGGCATCCTTTTCCATCTTAGTAACCCTATTGGCGTATTTATCGTGGTTACTTCTTTGGTTACTTCTGGTGGTATGCCGTTTTTAAATCTATTTTTGTAAAAACACTCATTCCTGCCAGTTCATGTAATGCAACTTCAACATTCGGTATGGGATATGAATCCAAACAGACTTTGTGATTTACGCCTATTTTGTAATCTCCACAAATACGTAAATCACCATCTGTCTTCCTCAACTCTACAATGGGTGATGCCCACTTACTGCCCTCAGGGGGAACATGTTCAAGAAGGTCTTGTTCTATTAATTTCCGTAGTTTTGTTACTACTAATGGCAACAAATGTACTGGTAATTTTCGTGCCTCATAATAAGAGGGGGAGATATTTTCTTTTAATTTTAAACTTGCTTTTTTAACTTTCGAATTTTTTCCATTTTTATCTTATTAATCAATTTGGTAGAATTTATGTTAAGCATGTCGTTTCCAAGAAGTCCGTGGTTCTTTTTATAACTTGTGACAATTATAGGTATTACTTCAAATTTATCTTTTAACTCCAAGGAACCTTCAAAGTATCCTAAAGTTTTTATGACTGACTCATCAAATTGGCAGAATTGTAAACTGCTCTTTCGTAAAGTTGGCTTTCCAATGCGTTCCCAAAAATATTTTGGTATCAGCATTACTTCACTCCCAGTATCAATTTGCATATCTAAATTGCAGTTGTTAATTTTAACCTTTAATATACTGTCTTTTTTCTTTTGTTCAATTTTTTCTATATTCTTATCTTTTAATGTGAACACTTCCATATTGGTTTCATTTTCTTCAATTCTTTCAACAGTTTTCTTTTTGAATTTGCATACTGCTTGAAAATGGTTCTTTTTTTTAAGCAATTTGTACAGGTTTTTCCAAATGCTGGGCATTTTTCCCTTTTTATTTCGTGTTCATGTCCACAACACGCACATTTTCTTATCTTTTTTAACATGTCTGTATCAGCGAATATTTGTTCGCTGGGTTGACTTTTATGATGGTTGTATTTCTGTATCAATTCTTGTTGCTGTATAAAGTCAATGCATGTATTTAAAGACATATATCCTATTTATAGTTGTTCCATTATTTTATATCGGTGTGATGCATTGCACATACCTTCAATTATCCTTAACTGAATCAAGTCCTTTTCAATAGTCTGTCCATCTTGTCAGTTTTTCAAATTCGCAATATCTACTTGCATTTCGTAGATGGTGTACATGTTTTATAATTGGTTCGTCAATTTCTTGTTTCATCAACATGAACTTCGTTCTTTCTGCCACTACAAGCCTTTTTTTTGGTCTCGTATTTCTCCTTATAATCTGACTTATTTTTTCGAAAGTCAGGTCTTCCAAGTTTGTGGGATATGCCATGGTGGAGACTTTCATTATTGCCTCGCATCCAGCTGTAGCCAAGAATAAATCCGTAATTTCATTTTCACCTCCCTTCTGGTTGTCTTTCAACTTTTTACTTCTTGCACTGGCAGAAAACATCGAACCCATGCATCCACAAAATCTGGATCTTCTAGAGACAAATGGTATCCTATCGGTGACGCCATTGTTGTGAAGTCATGGTTTAGCACTAGTCAGTTGCTAAGCTTGTACTCATTATTCTCAGTGACGAGTTATATAGTCTTTCTCTTGCACTTATGCAAATTAAGCATATTAATTTGACAGTATCACTACACTATTGAAGTTATATATCAGATGACAATGGAGGACTGTAAAAATTAAAATCTTCATTAGTGATTTGTGAGGCATAGACAAGTTTATTTTGTTTTATCCAGCATTTTTCAAATAGTGGGTGTGTGGGTGGGTGGGGGGGGTCCTCACCAAAAGCGGTGGTAGGCGAAAATTGGTTTTGGAAATGAATAACAATTTACTTAATTTGAACAACTGAAAATTATGCATTTTCTTAACCAAATGGGTCTCCTCTAAATACACAGGTTATCAAAAAACTATCAATATTTTAATTTTTAACTGTCCTGTCTATTATAAAAACTTCAAGTTTTAAATTATTCAGAAATCAATATTTTTTATGTGGTTATGCATATACACACAATTCTATTATTTTATAGCATCATAGCTATGTATTTTAAAGTTACTTTAACGAAACTGAAGCACTTAGATGAAGCTCTAGAGCTTCCTTAATACTTGCCTGACTGATCTCCAATTAAGTCTCTTTGCAAGTATTTTGAGCTTCTCATCTAAGATCATAGTTCACTCTTGGAGATACTATTTTGGTTTCCCAAGATTTTGTGGACCTACGGTAAAAATTTAAATTCATCTTATATGAAATGACCTAAAAATTAAAATCCCTCTGGAACTTATCAGAAAAGTTTAGAATTTCTGATTTATAATCAATGTCTGAAATATTTTTCTTTCTCAAATATTGTTCCAACTTTTGATCTTTGGATGAAACTCAGTTGATTTTCACATATTGACAAAAATGCTCACTTAGTTTTGAAATGCTGCTGCAAAATTGATAAACGTTTTATCTCACCTGTCACTGTATGGTTGGAATCTATTCAACATAAATCTGCCACACAGCCTGATCTCCCTTATTTACTAATGAGATATTTTGTTATTATAACAGGGGGTAATACTTGATAACAATTCTTGAATGGATTTAGAGATGGAAGCTATAGAATGAATGTTGGTACCAGTACAGAATGATCTTTTCCTCTCACCATTGCTCAGTTGGGAAGACGGTGGGGTTGACCTAAAACGATTTACTGTTCTAATTCTAGCTGAATAATTCAAAGGGGTTTTCAGTGTTTCTTATGACAAATGGTGTCATGATCGGTAAACGTCAACGTCTTATATGAAAAAAAGAAACTCAATTAGTTTAGTAGTTTTTAGATATTAAACATTTTGTGTGATGCACAATTATGCTGTAGGATTTGGACAGTTTTTGGTGTTACACCTGGTGTATATATATATATATATATATATATATACACACACACACACACACACACACACACACACACAACAATAAAATATTTAAAACCGCTGGAAGAAAGTAAATATACAATACAACATGTAAAAGACCATGAAGAGTTAACAAAAGAATCTGTAGTGCATTATGATTTAACTCCCCTTGTTGGTACAGTAGTATTTTCCTAAAAACATTTCGAAAGTTCTTCAACACTAATGTAGGAATTTAATAGAAACCACCTAAAAATAAGTGGCAGTTGCGTAATATATATGGAAAAATTAACATGCTATCATAATGAGACATTATTGGATGTTTTACATTTTTTTCTATATTTGTATCAACATTCTTATTGTATGATAGATTAAAACCTATTTTTCTGTTTTCTTTGTACCTTGACAGCATGAATTTTAGATTGACAACTAGGTCTCATGGTTTTCTTGTCTAAATAATTAGATATAACCATGAGTTCTATTCTAATAGTTTCTTTCTTGCACTTCTCACTTGTGGAAGACACTTCTGATTTCTTGCTTCCCTGCCACCTATTATTTTCAGAAATTGAAATGCAGTGTCAATCACCATCTTGTGTCCTCATGAATTCTGTTCTTTTATTGTTTCACTAAAGTCTTCTCATTTTCTTTCACTTAGTAACCCCCCTGGCATGTTAATGACATTATCACATTGCTTGGGATGAAATGATTTTAAAAAAACAAAAGAAAAAAATTTATCAAAATATATATGGGCATTGTATATATAATAAAAAAGATTAACAGAAACAGGAAGGTATTTGTTTTTTTTTCCCCCTTATTACTCCTCTAGATGTTCAAACTTTGCACTGCCAAAGATACATCAACATTATTAACAGTTTTTGGGAATTGGTGTCCACTTCAGAACAGACAGTGCTTCATTTAGTTCTAAATATCTACTTTTGGTGATTTGAATTTTTAAGAGACTTGGTTGTGGTTGCAAGTTGTCATTTGACAATTAAAAATGACAGGCAGTTGTGGGAAAAAAAACACACATGCTTTAAAATCACTGAACCAGTTACTTATGGCTTGCTATCAGTGTAGACCAGGTTGAAAATGCCTTTTAGTAGTTTGGCTCTGTAACCCCAGTTTTCATTGTAATGGAATAAATTCACTGGCTGATTGCTCACAACCTTTTGTTAGTTCTAATGATGCTTAGTTTGATAAAGTTCAGCTGAATTGTGAATTTTCTAGTTTTGTTGTTCAAAATTGCTCTCTCTCTCTCTCTCTCTCTCTCTCTCTCTCTCTCTCTCTCTCTCTCTCTCTCTCTCTCTCTCTCTCTCTCTCTCTCTCTCTCTCTCTCTCTCTCTCTCTCTTATTTTAATTTTGTCAAGTTTGGTGTGCTTCACTCTTAGATCTTAGTTTTCCTTGGATTTTTTTCTTTCTTTAAATGCCATATACATTTATGACATTGGTAATCATAGTTTTCTACAGGCTCTTTTTTTTTTTTTTTTTTTCTTTATGTGAATTGTTGAGTAGTTTCCACATAGCTTTTTTTTTTTTTTTGTGGCAGCTTTCCTACATAGACTGGGGACCACTTATACTTAATTCTGATGCTTTACAAACTAGATCTTATTCACTTTTTCCACAATACCTCTTATGTAGAGTAAAGTTTCTCTTAAAAACCTAACTTATCAGCTGGTGGTTGCTACTAATATTATGTTTGCAGAATTATTGTTATTTGCAAAGAATTATCTACTCTTGTTGTTTGGGCCATTGCATGGGTTTTGCTTAATGCTGAAAGCAGCAGACCATTTCTTTCTTTTTACTGTATGGAAAGTTGGAATCGAAATAATGCCCCATGAATATCATTAGCTTGTGATATATACATATTTTGAACTTGTGTTCTGTACGAGTTATCAATGCATTCACTAAGGATATGTCACTATTCATATTTTTTCCTGCCAATAAAGGAACTGTATTGTTGGCATTGTAGAATTGACATGATCCAATTAAAATTTATTTTGTGGCAATGTTTTCAAATCTTGAACTTGAAAGTTTGATATAAATTACCCCAACTTTCTACTGTAATGTCTTAACATTTGCAACTCAAGTTCTTTTCTCTCCCTTTGTCTAGTACCCCCCAGCCAGAACCAACTACCCAGCCGCCACCATTCCATCGCTCTTTCTCTCAGCCAGCTGAAACTACAGATACAGAAGAGACATCAATTTGGGGCAATCCTGCCAACCCAGGTAATCTTGTAACTTCATTTTTCATACTTTTTTTCTTTATGGAAAAAGATAGGCCACAACTGACTCTTTTTAAAAGATTTTGAGATTATTTTTTTTTTTTTTTTTACATCTCACTACACCAGCCAATTTTCCCCACCAATAGTGTTAAAGCTTCCTCAAATCAAAGACTTAAAGTGAAACTGGTTGAAATAACCTCAAGAGAAACATGGGTGAGTTATAAGAAAAATAAAGGAACCCATTTTCAGAACTGTCAACTGACTCTCAATTGTAGAAACAATCACAATTCATTTATCAAGAGTTACAATTGTCAGTTTAATCCTTTTTAATTCTGCAGTGCTGCAATCTAAGGCCAATTAATAAGTGTTGGCCTTATTCACAGCAGATCACAAAAACAACATATACTCCAGACTGGTGACTAGTAATTGGTTCAATAATTCAAACAGGAAACTTTGGTCTTTGACTCTTCCACTCAATTGTCAGTTTGCAAACAAAATGTGCTTAGACAAAGGAAGATTTATTCAATTGACCAAATTTTCATTGAGCAGTATCTTGCAAGGTGGGGTGGTGAAGTAAGAGCCCAAGTGATAGGTGGGTATGGTGTCAACTATACGACTGCTACATTTTGTATCAACAACTGCCCTACTCAGTTACTGCTACTTTTGGTGGGTCCCTGTATTTACGAGTAATGCATTTCTTTCAGGTGTTCAGTTACAAGTTGATTCGTATATTTGAATAGTAACAAGATCATGGGAAGAGTTGTGGCGCTTTCATTCCCCAGAATTGTTTTACTTCATGGATAATCAAGGCAGAATTGAGGTGTAGTATTAAAAAAATAACATTCCTTTATTGAATTTTGGCCAAGAACCTCGCAGGAGCCAGCTGGTGGAAAGTGGAGGTGAGGGTTGGGTGCCCCTTTTATTTTGTGTTTACCTGATCCTGAAAACTTAAACTCATTAAAGCCATTAGTTCAAACTTTGGTACAAATTGATTTAATTGTAATTAAAAGCTTTTTGTTTCTCCAACAGCCCACAAGAAAAACCAGACCCCCTGTAAAAATCCAATTCATGATCTAGGCAATCTAAACTTTTCACATTAACTTTAAGAGGTTAACATTAGAGTTTAATTCCCATTCCAACAGGCATCCAGTATAAATTCATCCACTTGTAAAATCTATGCAAGTATCTGTTACAGTAAAGTTACGTTTGCAGTATTTGGGATATAGTCCTTCAAAATTTTTACAAGGTCTGGGGGTGCATTTAAGTCTAAATAAGCATTCAAGACAGGGGAGATGCTTGATGATGGTGGAACTTTACAAGTTTGATATTTGAGGTATTGAATGTAACCAACCACTTTTCCCCCCGACTGAGCTGTTCGAGCTAGGCCAGAGAAGAGATCAGCAGCCAATCTCTGGTCGTCTAGAGTTTTGGAGGTGCACCCATATACCATTGTATCATCTGCATAGGAATTTACAAGAGATCAGAGTATGCTCTTAAGTAAATCATTAATATAAAGCAGCTGCCCTGTTGGCGGGGCTTCCGAATATGCTGCCTGCATCTCTGCTTCCTATGCCAACTTTCTTTCAGACAAACTTCAAGGTTCATGTTGGATCCACCCTCTCTGACCTCCACAACAAAGAGAAGAGGATCCCACAAGGAAGCATCCTCGTGGTAACACTCTTTAGTATAATAATCAACAGTATCATTAAATGCTTAAATCCTGGAATAGACAGCACCCTGTATGCTGATTATCTCTTGATATGCTACAGATCCAAAACCCTACACATATGCTATGATTGAATGTAAATAAGATTAATAAATGGGAAATAAACAATGATTTCAAATTCTCCAAATCAAAAACCCAGTGTATGCACTTCTGCATAATAAGGAAAATGCACAATGACCCAGTCATTAAACTAGAAGGAACTAAAATACCTGTCATTGATGAACATGAATTCCTTGGAGTTATATTTGATAGAAAGCTGACATTCATCCATCACATAAACACACCTGAAATCAAAATGCAACAAAACAGTACAGTTCTTTATGAGTAGTGGCCCACACAGAATTGGGAATCGACCAGCAAAGCCTACTAAAATTATATAGGTCACTAATCTGCTCACAACTAGACTATGGTAGTTTTGTTTACAGATCAGCCAGGTCTTACATCAAAGAGCTAAACCTTATGCAAAATGAGGGCTTAAGACTAATTTTAGGAGCCTTCAAAACTTCTCCAGTGGAAAGCTTACATGCAGAGGAAGCACCCATACAACTTGAAAGCAAAAAAACGTGTCCTACAATTTTACATAAAACTTAAATCCTACCCATACAATCCAGCTTCTGATTACACTTTCAATCCAAAGTATACCCAGCTATTTGAACAAAAAGGAAAAGCAATAAAATGTGGTCTCCATATAAAACCTACCTTCAAAGAATCTCAAATCCCTCTCACCAATTTACATGATACTATCTATTCACACCCATCCCCCGAAACAAGAAAATTGTCAAAATAGGTCTCCCAAAAGAAACCTCCATTCTTTGGGGCAGACGTCTATGCAATAGTCTTGGCACTCAACCTAATCTCTGAGAGCAACAACAAAAATTTCATGATTTTCTCAGAGTCCCTCTGTTTTACTATGTTACTATATCCTGACTGTGTATCGGTCATACAAAACTAACACACTTCTTTTTGTTTAAACAAGAAAACCAACCAGAATGTATAGTTTGTCAAACAATTTATACTGTTAAACACATTCTAATAGAATGTGGTGAATTTGCCAATATCAGACAATGCTTTTACAATATAAATAATATATATTCAATAATATCAGTATAGATGACATTTTGTCCTTGAAAGAAATTATACCAAAAAATATAACAGTAAACTTGAACTTTGCCCTAGAAACTTATCCCTCAAAATGATTCCAATCCATTTAGCAACAAACAACTTGTAGGAAACTTGCTGTCAAATTCAAGAAAAATTTATTGGAAAAAAAAAAACAAAAACAATAAATTTGACCATTGTTCATGATGATGATGTGGCTATTGTCTCACTGATTCTGTAAGTAATAACAGGATATCAGCAATGGACTGAGCAGATCAAAGTCCATATTGTTTGTTACTCAAGAGGTCTTTGTTGTGGTGATCAACAACTTGTTGATAATAGCCTCAAAGAGTTTGCTAATGACACTGAGGGGTCTGATGGGCCATTATTGAAATGGTGTCTTGAAAACTGCGTGTACATTTGACATCTCATTCACAGTTTCATTTGTCATTTTCATTTTAACATATTCTATTTATTTTATCTTTAAGGAACTTTTTGATTATGTAAAATCTCCAAAAGGTCAGTGGCAGTTCATCAAAATTCTATCCATTCCAATAGAAATATATACTCTCTCAAAAGTAATTTTGAGAGCTTGTGACAAAATGTTCTTTTTGATCAGAATCAAAAGTAACAAATAATTTTTTTTTAATTTTTTTGTAATAGCCCCAGTTTTTGTTATTTAAGATTTGAGAAACTTTGATCTTTTTCTTCTCTAAGATTTGTTAATAGGATCGAATTGCACCTCTTCAGTTGCAGTAGAGGAACCACAATTGTTCTCTACTTAGACAGGTACAGAATACATATTTTATCTTAGAATTGGAGTTTCTGTGGTTGATCATGTCCAGGTAATAATGGTATGATTTTTCTTGTTCTCTTAGACAATTGGTCACAACCAACAAGTGTCTGGGATCTTGCTCCCTCTGGGCCTCCAGCAGGCTTACCCCTTCCCAGTGAACTTCCTCCAGGGAAAGTCATCAATGTCCAGGTAAATTGTGTGTTTACTCTTCTCATTTGACCTAAATATTTCTTACTAAAAAATAATTGGTTTGTTTTTATTTGTGTATGGAAGATGTTTTAACTTTTCCTTTTCCATCTGTTGCTTGTGTTGAAATTACAATTTTTGACATTGGTGATTCTTCTTTTTATTATATCATTGATTCCTTTTTACTTTAGTAAGTTTTTTAAGTAACAAAAACATGTATGGATGTGCAAGTAGCATGTTTATTAAGGTGGAAAAGGTGTGCTGAGTCCAGATTATGAGAGTCTTTTGTTCACTTCAAGCTGTGATGTAAAGTGCATAAATCCATCTTCTTCCAGCTTTGGATTAAATAAGTGTTGATGAGGCTCTTTCGGCCAATTTAGAAGTAACACTTTGAATACTCCCACCCTTTAATAATAGAACAAAGTAGGCTCTTTGGCCTTGATAGTTCAGCTAATCTAGAGCAACTCTAAATTTGAGACCAGCTTATTCATATTTTTCTTCTACTTTTGTCTCAGTCATTATCAAGAACTGCATTGACAGCATGACCAAGATTTTGTTGGTTACATCCTAACTTTAGTTCAAATATTTATATAAAGTAATGGTGATACCATGTATAGAATGGTGTCGCAGAGATTGACTGCATCAAAAAAGAATGTATTAGATATTTTATGTATTATTTTATATACATATTAAATATATCTATTATACTGATGATATTCAATTCTTTATAATGATCAAGGCTTGAAAAACAAACAGAATAAAGAAAAGAATTTGGACAGTTTAACCACAATCTTGATTTTGCTATACAACTTCTGGTTTGAATTCCTATCATTACTATTGTCCTCATTCTTGATTGGCAAGCATTTGAACAAGGCCAGAGGACACAACAGCTAAAATGTTATCACAAATATACTCCCTCCCCCCACCAAATCTTAAACAAAAAATATGACTGCTTTCTTTCACTTGTATGCATTTCATTGAAAATCATGTTTTTTGGGGTTTTTTTTTTCCTCTCCATTGTTTTTAGGAACATGAAGAGATGGAGCGCAAAGAGCAGGAGGAGAAAGAGAGGAAGGAGGAGGAACTACGGCGACAAGAGGAACAATTGAGGCGAGAAAAGGAAGAATTTGAACGAGAAAAAGAAGAAATTAGAAGACAGAAAGAAGAATTGGAAATGAAGCAGAAACTTGAATTGCAGGTAATTTACAGCAGAGCAACATTCTCTTTGCCAATTTTCTGATTTTCATACACTATTGACATTGTTCGCTTGTTGACATTTTCCATTTAGATTAGAATTAGTATTAAGTGAGGAAGCACAAATGCACACAAATATTATGGTTATGTAGCATGTTTTGATTTATTTTTAACAGAAATCGAAGAAAACACTTTACCTTGTGAACTCTGTTGAGAGTGGATTTTCTTAAAAGTTTAAATGGATTCACGTGTTATTGAGTAATGTAGTGATTGGAAGGGCAGGATTTACTTCTATCTTTAAGGGGGAGAGTGGATGGGTGTTATGTGAATCAAATTATTTTGAGTAAATTGCAAAAATCAATTCTGATTAATACTCCTAAATATTTTGGGGAAAAAAACCTACTGTAAACTAGTTGGCAATCTGTAAAGCAAAATTTAAGTTTTCAACAATGATGTTGAAAAAAAGTTAAAATTTTCTTTTACAGAAACTTGAAGAAGTTCGAAGGCAGGAGGAGGAACGACAGCGGCTTGAAGAAGAGCGTATTAGGGCAGAAGAAAAACAGAAACAGGAATTGAGGCGGCAAGAAGAATTGCGCCGACAGGAAGAATTGAGGCAGCAAGAAGAATTGCGCCGACAGGAAAAATTGAGGCAGCAAGAAGAATTGCGCAGACAGGAGGAATTAAGACAGCAAGAATTAAGACAGCAAGAAGAATTACGCAGACAGGAAGAAATGAGACGGCAAGAAGAATTACAGAAACAAGAAGAAATGAGACGGCAGGAGGAACTGAGGAGGCAGGATGAATTGAGGCGACAGAAGGAATTGAGAATTCAAGAGGAATTGAGATTGGAGGCTTTAAAACTTGAACAAGAACTTGAAAAACAAAGACTCTTGGAACATCAGAGACAACAGGTAGAAATATATATACAAATCCCTTTTTAGTTTCTACAAAAGAAATACCCCTTTTTTTTTTTTTTTTTTTTTCATCCTCATCTCCCTTTCAAACTGACTTTTTCATTTGTTTTTGAGTTGCATCTGAAAACATTTGAATGAATTTTGAGAAATGAATAAAGAAAAGATTCCTGTGGAAATAATAATTGCTTAATATCCTGAAACAGTTTTTGCTGTTCATCTTGATTTTTTTATGTGAATTAGAAATTCTAAAGGCCAGCAGTATTTGCTTCCAATGGAATTATAGGATTTTTTTTAACAATTATTTCTGTTTTAAATTTTCTGGACTTTTTCATGTTGTTCACTTTATTTTTCTTTTCTTGCCTTTTACTCCCAGCAGCAGCAAGAGGAGGCTGAGCGACAACTGGAATTGAAACGGCAACAGGAACTACAGCAGCTCCTAGAATTGGAAAAACAAGATCAATTGCGCAAACAGGAGCAGCAGCGCCAGCAGGAACAGCAACGTAAGCAGCAGCAGCAGGAACAGCAGCGGAAACAGCAGGAACAGCAACGTAAGCAGCAGCAGCAGGAACAGCAGCGGAAACAGCAGGAACAGCAGCGGAAGCAAGAACAAGAAGCCCGCCAGCAGCAGCAGCAAGAAGCTTTGCGTAAAGTCAAGCAACAACAGAAAGAACAATTGGCCAAAATTCAAGTAAAGTTTCTCTTTAGATGAAAGAATTTTTCTATTTCTGCATGATAAAGCATTATAAAATACCTTTTTCTGCTATGCATGCAAACAATCCCATTTATTTACATTGAAAAAAAAATGTTGACTGTAATTCCTGTTATAGAGAAGACAGAGATTAGCAGGAAGAAAGAACAAAACATTGGGGGGGGGGGGGTAAGCTTTGTCCTTATCCTGGGATCCAGTTTTGACTATTGACAGATTTTTATGTGAAATTTTTCCAATGGCAGCCAGTTGGTTATTATCTTCAACTTTTGACAAGACCTGGAAGATTTTTCTCCTCCCTCACCTCCCTACACTTTTTTCAGAAGAAAGTATTAAAAATGTAACTTTTCTGTCTCAAGAAATTCAAGTGTTAATTTGTCTCTGAAATAACAATTTCTTTTCAACTAGCTTCCTGCTGGTGCCAACTGGGCCAAGAACAATTCTGCTGCTGCCCAAGCAGTTTCACTTGCTGAAATCCAACAAGAAGAGGAGGTAGAAAGAAAGAAAGAAGAGGTAAATAAAATTAAATTTCTCTCGACTTTTAACCTTGTTGAAAATGCTACATAGAAATCCAAAACAGATTTTCTCTTACCTTCTCTCTCACTTGCACAAGAGCTCCTCTAAAAATACATTTTTGTCTCCTCATGTCGCATAGAAAAAATCTCCACTGTTTAATTCTTAAAAAAATAAATAAGTTATCCTTAATGGAGTAAAATAAAATACAGAATAAAATAGTTCTCCTCAGCTACAAAAATCTTCATTGAGTGCCAATTTTATCAGGCAAAATAATTGCCATAAAGCTTGTAAACCTTTCACGCACACCAAGCTGCCAAATATTCATCCCACTTGGCATAATAGTCATCTTAGTGGAATTATGCACTGATATCATTCTCCAATTGTGAAGCAGTCTTGTCAGTGAGACGGAAAAAAGATTGCATTTGATCAGTTCATACACCACCTCCCCTTTCTTGTTCAATCCACTATTTTCAGACAATGCTTAGCAAAGATATGAAAAGGGGGGAATCAACTGCTATTACTTGATATTTATTGTTTTGTGCAAAATTGATTTTTTTTTCTAGTTTGCCTAAAAGTACTATGCAACTACATGTAAAATCTTATTATAGAGAAGTTTTATTTCACCACAAATCAATGTTTGTGTTGTATTTTACTTTTGAAAAGTTACTGTTGTAACTAAAATAGTTGTATTTTACTTTTTTAAAGTTACTCTTCTAAAAATGTAGTTTCTTGTGTTTTTTTCTTTCCAGTGCCAACGCAAAGCTGAAGCACAACAGTTGCTTCTTCAGCAGCAGCAGCAACAACAGCAGCAGCAGCAGCAGCAGCAGCTTCTACTGCAACAGCAGCAGCAGCAGGCAGCCAATCCAGCTGCGCAACAAGCCAAAATTTGGGCAAATAATAAGTAAATGCAACTGTTGTTTTTCTTCAAAATTGAACTTAATTTTTCCTATTCATTAACAGTAAATTAATACCACAAAATTAAAGCCTGTATAGTAGGTACCTCCACTTGTACACTGAAAAAAAAACAGCATAGTATGATGAAAAAAGGCTCCAAACTTAAAAGCAAAATTTTATCATCAAAATAGTAAGAGGAAAGGCTAAAGTATTCTTTTTATTATTTTATTAAATTTTTTAATCCTTTCTTGCACGTTTGAAAATTTGGTTAAAAATCTTTGACGTAATATTTACAATTAGTTTTTTTTTTTTTTCTTTTTTTAACCCAAGTGAAAAAACATTGTTTTGGAAATTCTTGCAAAAATCAAATAATTTTTGGATTTTAATGAAACTTTCAGGACTTATTCACAAATGAATGAAATTATGTTTGAAATTTAAATTTTTTTTTTTTTTTTTTTACACATGTTACTCCCCACACATCCTGACTCACTTGATTCCATGACATTTTGATAAATTAAATTGCAATCTCAAAATTTGTTTTATTAGTTTAAAGCAGGGCCCCTTGGAGAACTTAAATATACAGTCCCTTTTTGTAAAATAGGACTGCCAGTTACTGAATATATTAATCATAAAATAAAAAATGCAATAAAACTATGACATTACTTAATTAGAAAAGCTATTAATTACTTTTATAAATAAGATTTATTAAGGACACTATTGTCTTAAGAAAAATTTTTTTTTTTTTTCGATGAATAATGAATTTTTATAAGAATTGTTTTCATTTTTTTTAAATTTTAATTATAATAAATTAAATCATTTAAAATTCTGCGTAACTTCAATACAGTTAGGTGAAAACTATATTTATGAATCAAAAATTGAAAAGTTTGTCATTTACCCCCAATACTTTTAAAAAAAATTTTTAGTTTAGAAGCATTCTCATTTTTGTAAATATTGATATCCATCATGTGTTTTAAGAGTTGTCTTCTCTGAAAAATCTGGCCGTCTGCAATTCTGTGTTTCATCATATTTACATCTCAGCAGGCTTTGCAAATCATCCTTTCAAAATTTTAAAATTTAAAGTAATTTTTACTTTTTTAATTCCTTTTTCACAAAATATTTTTATTTGACATATTTATTTTAGTGTAGGTCATGTTTCAATTAAGTAATTTGTTTTTTGTTAGTATTTTATTTCTTACTTTTTTAAGTTTATTTTTTGTGAGTCCATTTTGATAAAAATGGAAGGCTAAAGATAAAGTAAATGAAATTCAATGAAATATTAGATAATTGCTGAAAATGTTAATTTTTAAAAAAATTACTAGGCAGTTAAAAACAACTAGATTTCGTAAATTTAAAAATTTTGTAGTTAAAAATAAAAAAAACTTTAGATTTTGTAAATTTATGTCAATCGAGACCCTGTGGTTAAGAAATACTTGTCTACTACGTTTTATGCTATAAGTAAGCAAATTAATTTTAAATTTTCTAATTTTCCTCAAATAATGAGTCATGAATATATATTTTATTTTTGGTAGAATTTTAAAACTGAGAATTGACTTTTGTTAACCAACTATCAAAATGGCTGATACTTATCAATTTTTATTGATTTTCTGAAAGTCACGAAAAAGTTGATTCCAATCAATATAATTTCTATTTGAAATACCACAGTATTTTGCTTACTGGAAATAGTAAATTTAATCATTTAGCTTTCAATTAAAGCTAAAATGAAACCTTCAAGAATGCTTTTTTATTTTAAAAAATTAATTTAAAACTATGGGTGGGAAGCAAAATTTACAAAGAAAGTTATTGTAAATTTTGCTTCCCTACCCTGTAATTTTTTAAAATGACAAAGCATATTAAATTATTGTAAATTTAGTGGAGGTCCCTACTGTATAGGCTGTCATGAAGAGATCTTCAGCCAGTTTTGCCTTGGGGATTTTTTTTTTAACAGGTTTCAGGTGCATTCGAATTTTCAAGGTTCCTATGCCAGGTTTTTTTCAAAGGTCATTTAATTTTATGATTTCTAGAAGTCAATTGTATTAGTATTCTGATTTTGAGTTAATTTTATATATATATATATATATATATAAACACACACATATATATATATATATATATATATAAACACACAGGGATCATGCAAAAAGTTCTAAGCCTCACCTAGGAGTTGGAGAAACAAGGCAGTTTTCACTATTTTACAATATGGTCCTCCTTAACATCAATGCACTTGGTCCATCAATCCCATTATGGAAGAAGGTGGCATCATGGTCCTCTAAAAACTTCCAAACTGGCAACCATGCAGGTGGGATTTCAGTTCAGGAAACAGGAAGAAGTTTGATAAAGCTAAATCTGGTGAGTAAAGGGGATGGGGTAGCAATTCAAAGCCACCGTTAGCTGCTTCAGCTACTGCAACCTGAGCAGTATGAATAGGCATGTTATCCTGGAGCAAGAATGCACCTGCTCTCAGCTTCCCTCTGCATTTCAACTTGATTGCTCCCTTCAGTTGTCTTCATTCTGATGCATAGTACTGTCCATTAATAGTTCTCCCTTTTCTAAGTAGTCTATCATGATTAAACCTTCAGAATCCCCAAAACCATTACCTTGCCAACAGATGCTGCTGCTTTGAACTTTTTCAGGGGTTGAGAGCCAGAGTGTTTGCTTTGAATCTTTGATTCAAGTTCAAAATGGTGAACCCAGGTTTCATCTTGTGGTGGAAATTCTCAGGGTTAGCCTGGAGGCGAGTCAGAATTATTCAGCTTCTTCTCTGATGTCAGTATTCTTGGAACCCAGTTTGCAGACAACTTGCTCATCCTCAAGATCTCAGTATGGACCAAACCAGAACTAATGCCTATAGTTGTTTTACTGTCCAGCAAATAGCTGTCATCAAAACCTGCCCCACTTGAATTCCACAGTCCACTTTTTCACAGTTGCATAGAAAGGGGAGTCCACAGCAATGTACCATGTATTCATAGATTTTCTTGGGTGTCTTTATTACTGCTCGGGCCTCTGTTTTGTCCATTTTTAACTTTTGTCACACACCTCTTACCTTTGTATGGGCCTCACCTGCACAGAAATTAAGACAAATCTTAATTAGTTTTTCTACTTTTATAAGAAATGGTAGTGTGTTGTCATCGCAAAAATGTTCAGCTATGGCTCTTCTTTCTGGGTGAGACAGAAGTTTTTGAATGAACCTTGTAATAAATACATATATACATACATACATACATATATATATATACACACACATACACACACACACACACACACAATGGTATGATTTTTAAGTATTAATGCCCATTACTTTTGCTTTCTCATTTTGGCTGCAACTAACATTGTCTAAGAAAGGATGAAGACAATCTATACAAAATAAAGAAGGCCTGGGTTAAAAAAAAAATCTTTCAAAATCATTTCATCTTTTTCTTCTGTATTTGGAAAAGTAAACAATTATGTAGTAGCAACAATCCACCATAAAAGCTGTGGAAAATAGAACCCATGTACATTCAATTATTTCTCCTCTCATTTCAGGCCAAATTCCTTTTACCAAATCAAAATGGTCAAACCTTTCAATGTCAGTTTTGCTATGAACTTGTGAAAATTTTATATTTTAATTTAAATCTATTTTAACCAATTTTTATTGAAAGATAAATTGTTTCTACTAAGAATTTGATTTTTATAGGATTGCTGCCTCAAAATCAGCTGCTAAATCCTTGCTTGAAATCCAGCAAGAACAAGCCAAGCAATTAGAAGAAGAGAAAAAGAAAAAAACCAATACACAACCTCAGCAAACTGCTAAAGTAAGTGCAACCGGCTGCTTTTTATTCACTTGAGTGATGTACTATTGTTGTTGTAATATATTTATGCTTTCTTTCTCTTTTTCTACTGAATTTTAGAAAGGTTGATTTAACTGTTGTCTCCTTTTTTCCACCTCTTTTTATATATATATACATACACACACACACACAGTATTTTCTTGAGCATAACACGAGAAATTTTGAACAAAAATTAAGGGAAAAAAGAAGTTGTATTCTACACAAAGGTTTTAGAAAAATCTTTTACTCAGATTAAAAGAAACTTATTTGAAACGGCCAGATTGTAAATACTCAGTCTAATCCTCGACGATGCCAAGTCACTATTTGCTGCTCGGATGAAGGAACGTATTGCATCCCGCAAATTTGGCTCCAAAGATTATTTGCGCCTCTGCAAGAGCGTTCTGAACCATAACAAACCCTCCATTCCTCCCCTGTTCAATCAGTTTGAGGTCCTGACCACCTCTGCCGACAAGGCCGAATGCTTTGCTCGGAAGTTTTCTTCCAATTCTACGCTAGATTCTTCCGGGGTACCCTTGCCCGATTTCCCTCCCAGAACTGAGGCCCTCCTGGTCGGATTGCACATAACCCTGTCGTTGGTATTGGGCATTATTTCTAACTTAGATCACCACAAGGCTACTGGTGGTGACGGAATACCAGCCATTGTCCTGAAGAAATGCGCACCTGAACTGGCGCCTGCCCTCTCTAAATTGTACAACCGCTGCCTCAAGGAGTCCTGTTTTCCTGACTGCTGGAAGTCCTCAACCATTGTTCCTGTCTTTAAGAACTCTGGTGACCCCTCCGACCCTTCCAATTACCGTCCTATCAGTCTCCTACCCCTCTTAGGCAAAGTCTTCGAGGCCATTATCAACGCCGAAGTGATTAATCATCTGATATCCCACGATCTGCTCTCAGACAAGCAGTATGGTTTCCGCTTTGCCCGATCTACTGCCGATGTGCTTACGGCCATCACTGAATTTGTCTACCAAGCTATCCATAATAACGGTGAAGCTCGTGCCGTGACCCTTGACATTTCCAAAGCATTTGATAGTTTGGCATGCCGGCCTTCTTCGCAAGCTGCAGGGTTATGGTATCACAGGTCGATTGTTTGACCTAATACAATCATTCCTGTCAAACCGGGATTTGAAGGTTGTTCTCAGTGGATTCATCTCCAGCTCCTATCCCACTAACGCAGGTATTCCTCAAGGCTCCATCGTAGGCCCTACTCTGTTCCTCATATTTATAAACGACCTACCTGACGCCATAGACTCCCAAGTCGGCATCTACGCTGACGACACCACAATTTACTCCTGCCTCAAACACAAATCTAGTGAGGCTGACAAAGTTAACCTGGCAGCTCAAATTGAAAAGGACCTCCAATCGGTTGTGAACTGGGGCGAGAAATGGTTGGTTAACTTTAACGCCTCTAAAACAAAACTGCTCTCTATTAACCACCACAAGGATCCCATTAGAATGTCTGAAGACCAACTTCTCGAGAGCTCCTCTCTGCGGCTGCTCGGTCTCACGCTGTCTGCTCGGTCTCACGCTGTCTGCTGATCTGAGATGGAACAAATACATCGAGTCAGTTGCATCATCCACCGCAAGGAAAGTTGGTTTCCTGTGCCGAGCCAGGAAATTTTTCTCCCCGGAATCGATCCTCCAAGTCTATAAATCGACCATTCGCCCTTGCATGGAGTATTGCTGCCATATATGGTCTGGGGCCCCTGCTGTTTGCCTCAGGGTTCTTGATAAGATCAAGAGACGGATAGGCAACGTGATTGGCCCTGATCTGTCATCTTGTCTGCAGTCGCTCTCTCACAGACGCGATGTTGCCTCACTCTGCCTTTTTTACAAGTACTTTCACGGTAATTGCTCCGAGGAGCTGCTTTCGCTTGTCCCTAGGCCTCGTGAATTTAAACGTCTCACGAGGCTGGCATCCCACTCCCACCCCTACACCGTGGAAACTGTTAGATGTAGACGTCTCTTCTACTCCAATAGCTTCATGTCTCACACATCTCACCTATGGAACTCCCTTCCCTATTACTGTTTCCCTGACAAATACAATCTCCAACAGTTTAAGTGTAGCGTCAATCGACATCTCCAGTTGCCTTGATCTATCCACTTCCCTTCTCCACATCCTTTCATTTTTCATTCCTATCTGCTCTCACTCCAAATCTTCTGTAACCCCCTTGCCTTGATCGACCCACTGTCTTTCTCCACATCCTCTCCTTTACCACTCCTATCTGCTCTTCCTACAAACCTTCTATAACCCCTTGCGTGATAGTGGCCTCCAGCCTTGCTTGGGGTGATACGCTTAAAAAAAAAAAAAAGTATATATAATAAAAGACAAAGTAGGCAGGTGTTGATAACAATTGTTTGCAAAAGGTATTTGATGTCGGCGATATTTATTCTTTGTGAATCTGTATAAGTGAACATCTTTTGTCTCAAACAGGAAATTCACTGAAATTGATTTTAAAAAAGAAAAAAAAAAAAAAAATTAAATGGATGAAGATGTAGTGTTATAAATAAATAAAATATTAAATAAAAGGTCTGGTGTAATGCTGAGAAAGCCATCAATGTTTGGGATCAATTTCATGCCCATCTTACAGAACTAATTTAAAAAAAAAAAAAAAAAAAAATTGAAAAAGAAAAACGTACCAAAAAGTTATTCCTGGTTTATTAAGTTTTCTTCAGCCACTAGACATAAGTATTTAACAAGCCATTTGAAGATTAGGTCAGAAAAAGATCGATGATGTGGATGAAAAAACTGCAGCAGTTTTCTTTCTTCTTTCTCTCCTTCTCTCTCTCTCTTCCCCTCCCTTTCCACACAGACAGTGACATATAAATATGAAATGAATCCTCTGTATTTGTTTTGGAAAATATTTACCTCTATACAGTAATTAGACAAACATTGAACACTTACATATTTTTCTAAATAAAGCTAGTTACTATCTTAATCTATTTTTTTTTTTTTTTTTTTTTTTTTTTTGCTCAGAAGTTATGTTTAGATTATGAACAATATGTAAAAATAAATTTGAATTTAGTTTGCTTCTTTTCTAGAGCTTTTACAGACTTGGCAAGAATATTTTGCTAATTAATGTTCACTACAATTTGCTTTGATAAATGAACTATCTTTCTACAAAAATAATTTTGGTGTTTTTGAATATATATTTCAGGTGTCTCTGCCACTGTCAGCTATTGCCGTGTGGGGTCGTACTTCCCCTGTATTATCAACATCTCCTACCTCAGGCTGGGGTTGTGACTATCCTTGGCAAGCTCAGGCAGGCAGCAAATCAAATACAAGTTCTATGTGGGAAGTTCAGAAAAATAATAAAAAGCAAGCCACCTCTCCCACTAAGAACACCACAACACTGTAAGAATCTTTCCTTGTGACTTTTTTTTTTTTTTTTTTCCTGAAATGAAATTTTCACATACACACAATTGTTTGCTAGTTTGAAACCTTTGGTGAAATGTCTGTTTAGATTTGAAACATTTCTCTGTTAGGAGGAGGAGGAGGTTAATTTATTGTTTCTTTTTCTCTTACCTACCTCTTGAGAACTTTTTGAATTAAAATTTGATTCTTTGTCGTTTTTGATGTGTGTATATATATATATATATATATATATATATATATATACTTGTATTTTGAATGGTCATTGCAGCTTGTGTAACGGCGTTTTCCCTAGCGAGGGGTGTTTGATTGACTTGAACTTTTTTAAAAGCCTTTATTCTACTTTCAACACCATTTGAAATGTTGAAACAAAATGGCTATTTTTGTAGTAACTTTATAAAATATGTTATAATTTTCGAATAAATAATTATATTTGTTCTACTTTGTATTGAGCACTCTTTTACGAATAGTATTTTTTGGTTATTGGAATTTATTCCATATACACCAATCCTATACTTATGTGTGTAAGTGTGTGTGTGTATATATATATATATATAATTTTTTTTTTTTTAAGGACGAAATTCATCACATGAAAATTTTTCCATTTTGTCATACATTTTTCCACCAATATTGTTCTTGATATATAAAAATATATTGTTATCTCACATATGTTTATTATTGCTATCATTTTTTGATGGATGCCTTGATGCTGGAAGCATTTTATTAATCCTAAGGCAAATATGTTTGTCTTGTTCAAGAACACAACACCACCCCACCCCACCTTCTCTCAAATGTACACAACTTTGCATTACGTGTCAAAGATTTTACTTTAGAAAATTTATTTTAGCTTCTATTTACTCTAAATGGGTGATTTGAAAATTTAATGGAAAACTTGTCATATTTTTGTAGCCATTCTAACCTTTGGCTTATATATATATTTTTTTTTTTAAATTATTATTATTTGAATCTTTTATTATTTAACAGGGATTCTAACAGCTTCCCAAGTTTGACTGCTACTTTGTCTCAAAACACAAAATCCAAATCATCCAAGAACAAACACAACACGGTAAAAAAAAACCTTTTTCTGTTTCTCTGCTACTCAAGTTTATGAATTTATTTTAATTTTCTACTCTTGCTTGTCATAACTCTTTTCTCTATTTTTGCTCTTTTTTTTTTTTCTTAGGATGGTGTGCTGAAGTTGTTTCAGTCATCAAATTCAAATGATGATTTTATTCATTGGTCAGAATCTATGCTTAAGAATATTCACGTCTCTGTTGATGGTAAGAAATTGACATATTCATTTTTCACTTTTATACCGTTAAAAAAGAAACATGTTTTTTTTTTTTTTTTTTTAATTCTAAAAAAATTAATTTTCTGTATTGGTCTTTGTAGAAGAGAAAAAGACTCTTAAAGTTTTTAATTTTGTCAGTTTTTGTATAAAACTGATGTCAAGCCATATTTGACAACATGGTTTGACATCAAAAATTTAAATGTGATTCCAGCAAATGATCCCATATTGAGCTCAAAGAAGGCATGGAACAAGAGACCTGTCTATAAATGAAGACTTTATATTCTAGTTGGGCCTTTAATATAGGCCTTTACTCTTGCGCGCACACACACATATATATATATATATATATATATATATATGGTAAATACTATCCATTTATTGACCTGGTGATTGAGAAAACTAAGTCTTACTGCAAAAAATAAAATCCATAAGCCTCAAAATAGAGCAATTGTTTGCACTTCCCTACCAGTCTCACCCAATCACAACCCTTTCTTACCTCTAATAAAAGAATGTTGGATATTGTCCCATACATATTAAAAGTGGACAGGCCTGGTGAATGTACCAGCCAAAGAAGCTTGTGAATTATAGCACTCCACATAATGCCAAGTAGTTTGGCTTCAAATACACTCTGAAAAATGTCATTCCTCAGGTTTGTCATAAAGGCAAACAATCACTTGTATTAAAGCAGAATTTAAAGAAAAAAAAAGGGTAGTCTGTATTGATATGTCTGGGACTACATTTGCTTTGCCAGCATTTACAGCACTGATAAATCTGTCACTCCTGCCCAAATGATGCATTGATCTTGGTAAGCATTTGTGTGACATGGTTATTTAAAATGTGATCTCTGGATATAGGGATGTTTATTTGATTTCTGAAGTCAACATAAAGCATTGTCCAATATCCACATCAATTCTCTGGAACATAAATGATCACTCTTTTGACTTGGGGCATCTTTATGCTGGTATTAGCATTAACATTTATCCTGAGACCCTTCAAGAAGTTTACCAAAAAGATTTTTTTTAAAAAATTCTGATATTCAGTTGTCAGGTCATCTAAGAGCCTGACTCCCCCACTCCATACCATTAGTATGCGGTCAGATTAGGGACTTTTTGGCAACTTTCGTACGTGTAGTTCTAGTTTTTAAATTTTTCTTTTCTTTTTCTCTTAGTTCCAACCTTTGTGGCCTTTCTCCAAGATGTTGATTCCCAGCAAGAGGTAAACAACAAAAACTTTTTCTTTTTTAATTAAAATTTATTTACTTTTAAATCTTTCAAAGGAACCCTCTAATCTAATCTAATCTATTTTTAAAGGTTCGGGAATATGTGCGTTCTTATTTGGGGGAGAGTAAAATTGCTGCTGAATTTGCTCGTCAATTTTGGGAAAAACGAAATGCATTGAAGAAAAGTGGTCAACAAGCCAAGCAAACAGCCAACAAGAAAACTCAACCACCACAAGAAGAGGTAAGATAGAAATTAAAAATAAAAATCCCTTCCTTTCAGAAGTAAATAAACAAAGTTTGATATTTTTTTTATATATATAGCCATAACAAATAAGTGGTGAGATTTTGGGGGTCAGTTCTTGATTTATTCATTCCCTTTCTTGAATGAGGAAAATATTTGATTTTGAGTTAGTTTTTCTCAAACCTGTTAATTCTTGTCATTGAGTAGTGAGATGATGTTTACAGTCTTGTTTTATTTCAGGAAAGTATTTGGGGTCCTGTGCGTAACAATGCCAGTGATACAAACTGTCGCAACAATGCAAATGATTCCAGCCCAGCCAATAAACAGGATCAGATATCATCTGGCAGTAACAACAACAATAATAACACCAATAATAATAGCAGCAGCAACACTGAAAAGAGCAGCAGCAGTGGCGGAGGGGGCAGCAGCAGCAAGGGCAGCAAGAAAAAGAAGCGAATGCAGAAGCTGGACACTAGTGTGCTGGGCTTTACCGTCCATGCTGCCTCAGACAGGTTCAATGTTGGATCTATTGATTCAGTCACCACTTTGAACAAATGAGGAGGAGCTCGGTCCCCACCTCTTCCTCCTCCACCCACATCTCTCTTGCACCCACACACAGACACAGCCAGCCAGCCTGATTTCTTTACAACTTGACCTTCTTGTGCAATGGTCCCTCTCTTAAAGATGACCAACTCTGTTGTCGATGCTGATTCTGCTCTGCAAGGTGAAGTTTGGCATCTCTTCCTTGCTAAACAGTATTTGACACAATCACCACAACGCAAAGGTTGTTGCAGTGAAACAAATTTCTGTTTTTATATATATATATATATATATATATATATATTAAAAAAAAAATGGCGGGGGGATAAACCTTAATGGTGACAAACAATTTGTTGCAACAATGGATCCTACATTTTGTTTCCCTATCCAACTTTTTTTTTTCCACTTTGCATCTTAAAAAAAAAAAAAAAAAATTAGAATTGTAACTTTTTGCATACATAAATAAATTGGCTGTGATATTAACTGAAAAAAAAAAAAAAAACCCCAAAAACTCATCTCTCATCCCAACTTTGGGAAAAAGATTGTAAAGTATATTGAGAGAAATGAAAAAAAATGTTCCTGTCCCCCCTCCCCTAAAAAAAAAAAAAATAAACTAAACATACAAGACACCCCTGGGTGGATGTTCCATCTGTATTAAACCAGGTGAATGACAAAGTCTGCTGAGGTCTTATCCCATTTCACCAAAACAATTCAATTCTATGACTTCTTTTTTCCTCCTTCTCTTTTTTTTTTTTTTTTTTTTTTTTTAATGCCTCTTACCCACTCTTCTTTTCAAAGAAGAAGGAAAAAAGAATTATTTCAACTCTTCCTTTTCTTTTTCCAAAGAAAACCCCTGATTTCTTGCTTTAAAAGTGAGAAACGAACTACAATACGAAGGGATGGGACACTGCTGACTCAATTTCCATATTAAAAAAAAGAAAAAAAAGAAAGAAAAACTCAATGTTTATTAGAGAAATACATAAAATTTATTTCAGAATACATTTGATGTTTGTGTTTCTTTTACTTTTTTTGTCAAGGAGTACAACTAATTTTATTTCAAAGCATGACATGAAATTTACTCAGAGACCTTCAATACTCATTTCTAGAGCTGAGCAAGGTAAGTTCAAGTCAAACTTGGCAATGACGTCTGGGTGCAAAATGCCAAACTTACCAACACTCTTGTCTCTCACCACAATCTCTGCACACCGTAAAGGAAAGAAGGTTTCATCTAGAAGGGAAATAAAAAAATTATATATATATATATATAAGAAAGCAGCAAAATGTCTATTGACTGTAATCTCATGTCAAGGGGGCTTACCTTCACATTGCCTGATGAAATAACCTGAACCATCTCTTGTTGGAGCAATGTCCAAAAGTTGCATGACTCTATCCAGCAATCCATGAATTACTTCAAATCCAGAATTCTTGTTATAGAATGTGGCACAAAGATGACGTTCATTTCTTGCTCCAACATCTGTAAAGAAGTGAAAGTTATTTAGGGAGGAAGAAAATTTGAGCCTCTGTAGACAAATGACATTCTCTTTTGCTTGACTCACCTTTGTTGGAATCCAATACTATTACATCAGAGATTTCAAAGAGTTTCAGAGGCAGAGGCATATTTTTGTTATTGGATAAGGTTTTTAACAATCCTGGCAAGAGTGTTGTCCTGGCAACCTGGAAAAGAATGGAGAGTTGAAAATGAAATCAAAAGCAAGCATTTTAATCAACTGTTCAAAAGTAAGGATAACCAACCTGGAATTCAGGAGTTTTTGGATTGGTGATATGAACAGCAGGCACATCTTCTATGTTTTTTCGTAGTTTTCCAGCAATGTCATCTCTTGAACACTAAAAGAAGAAAAAAACAAAACTTAGTTTTTGAAAATTTAGTTTTTGCTCAGTTAAAGCTTGAGGGTTTTTTTTTAAGAAACTCGTACTTACAAGTGCAAAAGTAAGGACTTCTGAAAATCCAGCTGCAGCAATGTTAATTCTCAGTAGATCCCCCAATCGATTTATTGGAACCTAAAATAGAAATTAAAGTATAGAAGTTTTGTTTCTTTCCCTGACAAATGGTAAATGTTTTAAGTAGGATAAATCCTTACCTGTGATGAGACTGTGTACATTTGTGGAATAGTTTGTTTAATATTTTCATAGCCATAAGCAATAGCAACATCTTCAATTATGTCACATGCGTGGATTACATGTAAATAAGTCAAGGTAGAAACAATTGATTGCAAGGAAAATTAAAGTAGTATTTTTTTTTTCTCATTGAAAATGAACTGAAATGTTTAAAAGGATATCTGTTCTGGTTGGTGGAACTTGGACAAGAAGTTTGCCATCTTCACTGACTTCACTCTTCAAGCACATTTTGGTCAAAAGGGTTGCCAATAATTCAGCTTCTTCACTGAAAATGAGCAAAATTGACACCAGTTAATAGTTTATTCCCTCCAGTATTTATAGCCCTGCCCACTCCCCTAATATGTCACTATTTGTAATTGGCTTTTTTTCTGTTTGTAATTTGTAAGTGCCTTGAAGAAACCTCAGACATTTATATTCAAACAAGTCTCAAGTGGCTCTATTACTACAAGAAAGTCAATTACCTGATTCCTACTTTCTTGTTGATAGTTTCTACATCAATTGTTTCTGTTCGAATAGCAAGTTCCTACAAGAGAAAAAACAAGATTAGTATTATCTCTGCCTTTTTTTTTTTTTTTCTTTATCACTTAAGGATGTAATGAGAGATTCAGACTTTTTATAAAGATAATTTTCTACTCACCGGATAGATGCAGCTGGTGCCATCAACTTGAACAACTTCAACAGCTTCAATTCTAAAGATATAAAGAAAATTATTTTTTCCCTCTGAAATGCTATAATTTTTTTAATCTCAGATTTGGCAAATATAATAACAATGGTACTTACTGAAATGGTTCTTCACAGTATTCACTAAACATTGAGACAATTGTATCAAGAACTGCTTTAGCCTTGGTCAAGTCTTTTGCTGTGCATTCTATGAAAATGTTCTTTGTATCCAAAGTGATTTTGGAATGGTCACCTGAGGAGAGGAAGAAAAAAAAATAAAGCAAAATTTTAAAGCCTGTGTTGATTCTAGTAAAGTAAATATCAAAGAATTATTACCATTGATAATTGGGGGCATTGACAGCACGACTCTGTTGTTGTCGTATATCACTGGGTAGAGGGGTTCATCTTTGAGTATGTGTAAGTAATGTCGCAAATGACTGTCAGTCTGAAACAGCAAAATGAAATTGCTCCAGAAATAGTTCAATAATTGAATATGAAAAACTACCATTGTCTGACCCCCACACTCTCTAATGCATGGTTGAATTAGTTGGGGGAGGGGAGATAGGGCTATTTTTTGTAGTGATTTTATAACATTTATGTTATAATTTTTAAATAAATAATTATATCTGCGCTACTCTGTATTGAGCACTCTTTTAAGAGTAATAATTGTTGGTTATTGGAATTTATTCCGTATATACCAATCATATACTTGTGTGTGTGTGTGTGTGTATATATATATATATATATATATATTTATTTTCACAGAAATTTAAGGTACATATTGAAAGTGTGAATTAAAGAAATTATCTTTGGATTAAGGTTATTTTTATTTCCTTTTACATCAGCACGAACCTCTTGTAACTTCACAAAGGCTTACTCTCCAAAAAAAAAAAAAAAATATATATAGATTAAATAAAAAAAAAATAGGTACTTAAAAATAATTAACATATTAAATTGTGTAATTAGTTGACAAGCTTGCAAACCATTATGACTGCATAATGCATTCTTTCTATATGTTGTGCTCCATACTTGTGGCCTTGTGCCAAACTTAGTAAGTACATATTTCCATATTGGAACATCAGAAAACAATTCTGGCTTAAGCAATGACTTATTTTACCTCCAAATCTCGAAGTTAAGAGTGACTTTGGATTAAAACTGGAATGGATGTTCTTTGTAAACAAATTTTACACCTGAATTGAAACCAAAACCCTAAAGAATAGATAGAAAATGACTCACAGCATACAAGTCCATCAATTCAACTGCAGTATAAGTTTTGGTTTGATTCAATGGCTTGAATTCAATTTCAGATGGCGGCAGAGCTTCATAGCTAAAGGGACCTTCAACTGTGTCAAGGTCATGAGTTCCAATTGCCACCAATGTCCGCTTTCTACAAATAAAAATGAAGTTAGTTGCAGCATCAAATATTCATAATATATATAAAAATAATGGAGTAAAATATATCCGTTGGTCCTAGTAATGTAAAAATATTAAAACTGATGCACAAAAGAGAGCTCAATGTATTTTATTTATACAGAGCAATAGCAAAAAAAAATTTTTTTATTTCGGCAGATGATGAAAGTGGTCATCTGTCTTCAACCCCAGTGTGGGATGAAGTTCATGTCCGTAGAGCAAGTAAGAGTTAATGGTAATGAAGTGATCTTAGAAGCTAAAGGTTCAACCTAAAATTTAACTTGCTGAAAATACTTAAACATTGAAAAATGTGAACTCTGTATTAAGTCAGATGGTAGGTACTAGACTGGGGTCAGGGAGAGTGGTAACTATCAATCTTAAAGGGGAGAAGGTGTATTAAATAATGCCAGAGAATGTTGACCCTATGAAGACAAATTAGGGGTATTAGAAATAGTAAAAAATAAATTTTAATTTTAAAAGTAATTTTTAAAATTATATAAGGTAACAAGGACGTAAGGGATTAACACAAAGAGAATTAATTAAGGAATTATTCTAAGTAGAGGAAAGTTTATAAATTATAATTAATATGTATATGAGGAGTGACTTAGGAGAGCTAAATAAGGTAAAATTATACTATGGAAATTTGAATTTGTTTTTATGTCGACATTTGAAAATTAATTTGTTCCTCTGATTCAATAGTTAGTATTGTATTTTATTATTTTAATTTTTTTCTTCTAAGCATAAATTACATCTACCTCTAAAACTGTTGACATAAGAACAAATTCAAATTTCTATAGTATAATTTTGCTTTTTTGCTACTTTAACTCCCTCCCCAATTCCTACCTCCTCTAAAACCTTTTTATATTATATTTATTATAATTTATAAACTATCCACTACTTAGAATATTCCCCTAATTCTCTTTCCCTTATGTCCTTGTTATCTTATGTATTTTTTAAAATTTATTTTTAATTTAAATTTATTTTTTCCTGTTTCTAATACCCCCAAATTGTCTTCATAGGGTTAATAATTTCTGACATTATTTAATACACCTTCTACCCTCCCTGGCACCTACTGTCTGACTTAATATGGAGTTCACACTTTTCAATGTTTAAGTATTTTCAGCAAGTTAAATTTTAGGTTGACTCTTTAGCCTCTAAGATCACTTTGTTACAGTTAATTCCTACTTCCTCTAACTTTACAGACGAACTTCATAAAGACATCGTCTGCTGAAATAGTCTATTTTCAACCGGAAGTAAAACGATTTTTTGATTATTCAATATACACACACACACATATATATAAACTATTTTGTACCATGTGGGGGGAAAACCTGCTGCTGAAAAAAAAAAAGTGATTAACAAAATCAAGCAGAGCATATTTGAATTGGCTTCGAGTGGGGGATTGAATAAAAAAAAAAAAAAATGAAATGATGCTAGCATTGACATGGAATTAGCAAATTGCTTATCTGCCACCGTTGCCAAATTGAATTCTACATAATAAAGAGGAACTTTAAACTGAAAAGAATTCACTTGTCTTGGAAAATGAATAGAGATTATTACAGGAAAAAAAACATGGTGTAATGTTTACTAAGCTTGACTAGAGAGTTTAATCAATAAAACTGTTGAGCAAACTGATCTTTTTGTACTAAATTAAGTTTGCTAAATATCCAAAATGAGTTGAAAGTATAAAAGAAATTTTCATTAACAAAATGGTTTGGGTTCATAAGAGATATTTAATCATACATGAAAGTAGAAATGACTTGAAAATTAATTTTGTCTTTTATTTATTCTAGCACAAAAACTTTAAAAAGTTGTCAGTTTTGTACTGCTAGATTCATGGAATAGTGTTGGAGGAAAAAAAAACTATTATCAACTGAACAGAGAAATGTAAAGTTTACCTGCAAATATTTTGATGCAGTTTTTCTTGGAGATCAATGAAACTGTTGTATCGTTCCTGAAGTTAAAGGAAAAGCCAAGACTTGAAAAAAGATTTCTCAGCTATTTTCAATAAATTAATAGTCAATGGGGGGGGGGGATTAATTAAAATCATGTGACTGAAAAAAACTCTCTTTTTATCTTTGTCTGGAAGTTGGAGGAAAGAATCTTTGAAAATTATTCCTAAAGCAAAATTCATTTTTTTCTTCATGAAACAAAGTTGTTTCAGTTAAAAGTTTTGTTAATTTTATTATGATGATTCTCATCAACTGAACTGGAAGAAATTTATATCAGTTGCAAAATGGTGCTCATCTAAGACAGGATTGATGTCATCAATATTCAACATTTTACAATACATTTTAATTCAGTGTCATTATAAAATCAAGTCCACATGTAAATGATATTATCTCACACAGACACCTGAGGTTAGAGTGCACAACAGCTTTTCAGCTGTTGTGCACTCTGGCCTTCAGGTGTGTGCCAATCCAGGTATCCTTCAGAGAATTTCAAACTGAACCATTTATTTAATTGGAAAGAGTAGATTATTCTCACTCCACTGTCCATGTTTAGGAATATTATGATACATACTCACAAGAATCATCAAACAGCTTCAAAATAACAATCTTTCAAATTTAACAGTAGTCTGCAAGTAGAAAAAGAATGGTTGAAACAGAAGTTTGGAAAACTACTAGAGTCTATCTTCCTTATGTCTAGGGCTTATCAGAAAGCATTCAGAAGACCTGTGATCCATACAACATCAGGACAATGTTCAGAAGCAGCTTGACCTTTATAGAGAAACCTCTGCAGAGTCCAGCCTAACACAGAGAAGACCATGACCAAAAACTATGTATTGCAGTCATGGCAAAAACAAAGGTAAATACCAGCTGCCTACTGAAAGCAAGGCTGAAGAAATGAAATCATGTATAAAGGGGAAAAAACCAACCCCTATGAAATGAAGTAATGCTGGAGAGTCAGGTGTCTGAAGTAATCAGCATATATGCTAGGCTGTGAAAGCCTTCTCAGTAGGCCCCTTGCATAGAAACATGTCATTAATAAATAAAAGAGAAATAGAAGCAACAATAAGCATAAGGAGCAGCTAGATTGGGGTTAAGATGCCAAGTTCTAAACTTAGGACTGTCCCATGAGACAACAGAATAGTGGATTGAAGCACTAGTTCAGAAATCTGATATAGTAACTGAGTTCAATCTCTGAGCTGAGTAGTAGGGACTGAGACTCAGTGGGAATGGGACACACAAAATTAAATGAGATATTCCTAGATATGGACTTTATTTAACCTACAGGAGTAGATTAAATAAAGGGTTCAATTTGAAATTCCATGAAGAACAAATTCCTAAAGTAGGGCACAACACCCAAAATGTGATAACAACAAATGAAGACAGACTGAATGTAAATAATATCTTGTATACTTATATTAAAATATCTATCTATACATATTAAATATAAGACAGTGTATTAGTATATTATTATTACTCTTTCCAAAGATCATCTTAGAATTACGAAAACCTTTTTGGAAATCATATGAGAGAAAAAACTTTTTTCAAATCAATCAACAAAAGAAACATTCTCTCAGAAGAAAAGTCAAAACTTTTGTGAGAAAGGATGCTTTTGGGTTTTTTGTTTTTTTTTACAACTGTTGAAGTTATTAATCATGAGTAAAAGTAACAAAAATAAATCTCACCTTGTCAAATGTAATGTTTCGTAAGACAGCTGCAACACAATGTGGACGTACTTGGCCAGTCTGCAAAAGCAAAGAGATTTTTTTCTTGCACAAATTTGAAAGCAACACAAACATTGAGTGTGGATGGAATATTTGCAGTTCAGAAAAATAAAAAGCAGAAAATGGTCTTATTTGTCTTTACCTCTGGTTTAATGATTAATTTCTGACCTTGACCATCAGCAGCTTCAACCCTCGTGTAAATAGGGGCCTCAATTCTAAAAGAAAGAAAAAAAAAACATCCAAAATTTTATCAAATGCCTTAGCTATGCAATGTAAGTGTTGTTTATTTAGAGGATTGAAGCTCTTTTAATTACTGAATTGTAGAGAGGGTGTCTTGTACAGTAACACTTTCACTCTTTACCCAACCAACTATCATATAAAGCTTAGGATGAAATGCAGGTACAAAGGGGTGCATGTCTATTCCAAAAAGTAAATGTGACCATCCCAAGGTTAATCTGAATTTATTAATTCTATTTTAGACAGTATTTACAATTTTGCCAGTTCATAAATTACTCTAAAGAGGTATATCAATAATGGGGTAGTGTGGTTCACCTTTTTTTTTATTAATAAAAGATTACTCTCAAAAGAAGTTTCTACCCATTAACCAAAAGCTAATAGAAATAATATTTGGATTCTTCTTTCTGTTTCAGTTTAGTAAAATCAAAAACAGAAATTACTTGACTACAAATGTGAATAAATTTTCTTTTCCATTTTATTTGCTTTACTGTTTGTTTCAGTTTTGTGACAGAAGCATTTGATAACTTTGGAGGTAAAACAATTTGCTAAGATGTTGGCTGCATTTAAGGAAAAAAAAAAAAGAAAAAAAAAGCAACTATTTTTTCTTTTATTTCATACTCTTTCAACCTGGAAAGAATTTTTTCTTATTTGCATAAGTGGAAATCAATATTTCATATTCTTCTGGTCACCCTGTCCCAAACATCATTTTTATCAAACAGAAGCTACTCTATTTACATTAGTCGGACTATTGTCCTCATCTTTGTCGCCATATTTGTCACAACGTTTCGGCTGTTGTACGCTCCGGCCTTCTTCAGGTGGTTGGAATTTTGAACCGAACCCTTTATTTCCTCAAGGACACATGGTACAGTGGATAAAGGCGTTGGTTAGATCCAGTGACAGACCCAAAGAGTGTGAGTTCAATACCCGGTTCAGGCAGTGGAGAACTTTCAGAGGGAAAATTACCAGGAGATAACTGATAACTGACATCCATCAAACATGGCTCGTGGAACTAGAACAGTCTACCCCAGTGATCGAAAAAAAAGGGTTCGGTTCGAAATTCCAACCACCTGAATAAGGCCGGAGCGTACAATGGCCGAAACGTTGTGACAAATATGGCGACAAAGATGAGGACAATAGTCCGACTAATGTAAATACTGTACATAATACCTCATCTCAGAAATATAGACAGACTCAGAAGCTACTTTGGAATTGAATATTTTGAAGAGATTGACTTTTGCAATTTGTTTTAGTATTTTTAGAAAAATTTTGACAGATATTTTTAAATAAAAAATAGTGAAAAATCATTTTTATAATGCAAGAAGCACTTTGACTTCTATCTTCCTAGAACAATACATTAACTTACTTTTGTAGAAAAACAAGCAACCCACGAGCCAGTCCTTCCAGACAGAGTAAATCATATCTGAAAGTAGATAAAAAAGACAACATTAATGTGTTGAGGAAATTAATTTGTACTGAATGCAAATCAAGTTGAATGACTTTTCCCCAAAATTATTTGAAAAAAGAAAATCATTGCAAATTTAATGAACCAAAATGAAAATCAATTTTATAATGATGAGTTAGAAGCCATAATCAAAATGCAAGATAAATAACATGAACAGAATTAATAAAGTTTGCAATGAAAAGAAAAAAGGTTAAAAAGGATGAAATGGCAACAATCATACAAGCAAGCAAACAATATAGTTAAAGCAAATCAAATAGGTAAGAAGGCAAAAGAATTTACAAACCATGAGTTAGTGTTTGTACACAAAAGCAAGGTCAGACAAGCGAACACAGTAGGTCTGTCTAGTAGTTAAGGCAGATCTGAAGTGAGGTTATTTACCTTAGCCTCTCCACAAGGCAGGATGTGGCACAAGGCCATTTTTATGTGGGCGATTCCAGGCCTGTAAGCTCAGGAAAAAAATCCACTGTAGACTCCACATACACGGGGTCAGGTTGGTCTACCTCCCCAGACTTGACTCTGCCCTTTAGCATAGCCTTGCTTGAGTTCTTCTCTGCCTTTGGGCAGAGAATTCGAAAAGGCAGCCACTAGCCTAGTAGTAAACTGCCTGACTCAGCCGATCTGGACTGGGAATATTTATTTCCGTAAAAACAGAAAGTGTGGCACAAGGCCGAAATGGGGAAGGGGGAAGAGGTTGGTCTTCTGTCTTAACTTTAAACTTAGCTAGCCACAGATGCTGACCCAATCATACTTAAATATTCCTTGCACCAAAACAACACATTCTTACTTACCTTTCTCACCGCACCCACCATAATACCCTAATGTCTCGATGAAAATACTAACTACTCCCCATATGTACAATATATTGTCTGCTGGGGGAGGGGAATAAAACAACAATTTAAAAAACTAGCCCCATGTGGGCAGAAACATCAGTTAACTGTACAAAATTAATGTGGGACTATAATAATATAAAACAAACCTTCATCCCAAGCACTAACACAGATATGCACTCATTCAGACACAACAACAAATACGAAAACACACACACAAAACGAAAGATGCTCTGCATCCACCAGAGAACTAACGTCACTGACCACCTAATGAGGGAGAGGATGGGGAATTAAACTTAAAGAAAAATAGGAACAGAAATAAAAGGGGCCAATGAGCATACATAACCTAGCTAAGTTTAATGAAAAAGGAAACTAAAGAATCAAACCTAAACCTAAGCTAGCCTAATTTTGGGATGGGTTGCCCATGTTCAACCCAGGCAAAGCAATATCCTGTGTTGCCTAAGTGCCACTCCAGGTCAGCCCCTTTCACAAGACACAAACGCGCAAGATTCACCCACCTTTTGCTGAATTATGATGAAGTGAGCCATTGCCTTTCTGACCTAATCTTGATCTTAAGCTGATGCTTAAAGTACAAGATCAGCTGGGTAGAAGTAAACTTCTCGCCTTCATAGAATCCCTTCTGATGTGTCTTCCAAATCACGACTCTCATAACACCTAGCAAGCATAAGAACACATAATATTCAGCCCTTGCCAGCGGCAGAGCCACATTGCTACAAACAGAAGCAACCTCAAGGACAAAGAACTTTCCAGGCAGCATGCGAACCATGAAGTCTTCAACATACTTGCACAATGGCACTACCACCCTGCAATGAAAAAAGGCGTGACCAATGGTCTTGACTTCCCCACTACAGTGTTGGCAGTTTGGATATTTCTCCAAGCCCGCCGAGCAAAAAGTCTTTTGCCGACCCAGAAAGCACCACGCATCACCAGCCAGGTGAGTGATGCCTCATTATTATTGAGATATTTCAACCTGAGCGCCCAAGGCCATATTGAGTGAGCCTCCTGCTTCGTAAGACCGAGCTCGTCAATCAGTTCATCTCGAATGCCCCCACCAACTAATACCTGATATAATGCCTTACGTTGGAGAGGCCATCCGATGCCGCTAAGAGGCGCTTCAGAGCACGATGACATTCATGGTAGAAGGAGAACTCGACTCGGAGTAAACTGGGCCTCCTCCTTGTATGAGTGCACACTTCTCAGGGATGGGAAGTTCTTACGGGTGTCTTCCTTCCAGAAAGCGCCCTCCTCATCCGATTCGTGACACATTTGATCCAGGAACCCGATGCAAAGCATATATTGACGAATCTCAATGCTAGGCAAACCTAGACCGCCTTCAGATGGATGAAGGCAATAGGTCTTCCAAGAGACTCTGGCGGCCTTGCCTCCTCACAAGAAGGAGAATAAGAGCCTCACTAACGCCAGTAAAGTGTCAGATGGAAGTGGAAGCACAGAGAGTCAGTAAAGGAGAATCGGGTAGATGTGTGAAACACATACTTCCGCCCTCCCTTTTAAAGAAAGATTCCTCCGAGACCACAAATTAATTGTGATCTTGGCCTTCTCTTGCACCTCCAACCAATTCATTTCCAATTGGAGATCAGGACCGAACCAGACGCCGAGAATCTTGACTGGCCCATCCATCCAGAGGAAAGGCCTGGGAAGAGAAACTCCCTTCGACGCACCCAACAGACTTATTGTGGTTGATCTTGGCCCCTGTCACCATCTCATAACCACTGATTTCTTTGCTGACTTCGTTAATCTCGGCCTTGCTCAACACAAGAACCAAAATGTCATCAGCATAGGCAGAATACCTGGGTTAGGTGGTAGCACCAGGTAGGGAAATTCATAACATAAAGCAAAGGCGAAAGTGGACAACCTTGACGAATGGAGTGAGACAATATGTAAGGCTCCGATCATACTTTAATTCGCCACCACCAGTGCACTGGGGGTCACATACCGAAGTCGGATCCAGGTGCAAAAGTACAGCCCGAAACCAGCCGCCGAAAGGACAGCCTCGAGAAAGCGATGGTCAACCCTATCGAAGGCCTTGGACTGATCTAAATTGATCAGCGTGGCTTCATTGTTGACTTGCTTGATGATCAAGCGTACTATATGAAGGTTGTCCTGAATAGTCCTGCCCTTCACACCACAAGTCTGTTCGGAGCCAATCAGACTAGAGAGGACAGCCTGCAAGCGGTCCACTAAGACCGTAGCCAAAATCTTTAACTCTGTGTATAACATAGTTAAAGGGTGAAAGTTACCTAACCCATCCCCACTGTTTTTGTCCTTATGTAACAACTTGATTATGCTCCTGGTGAAGTGTTGGGGTATAGACCCCTGCTTCATCCAGTTGCTGAAAATCAGTGCCAGCAAGGGAAAAAAAACGGGCAACTGCCTCAAGTACACTTTGTACGGAAGACCATCTAATCCCAGAGATTTGTCCAGGCCAACCTGTTTCAGCACTTCCCAGATTTCTGACTCTGTAATGGGATCCTTGCACCTAGCTGCTTCAGCTGCCTCGAGGCAGGGAAGGTCAGCTAAATAGGCGTTGAACTGAGCAGGGCTCAGACCGGGCTCCCTGGGGAAAAGTTCCTGAAAGTACTCACGAAAAGCTTCACATATGCCCTCGTTTGTGGACATGGTCCGCTTATCCAGCAATGTGACGCGTGCAATATGCCACCAAGATGCACTCCGAACCTCCTCTGCACACAGTTCAGCGCCCATATTCATTGCCTCAGAAGACATTCTTTTTGACCTAGCCCTAACTACCAGAGCTTGATCCTTCTTGATAAGCAAGGAGGCCAACTCTGCCTTAGCTAAGGCTACGTCCCCACTATCACAAGATTTAATCACCCAATCAACTTTTTGCTCACAAATTGTTTGCACCGCTAATCTATCTAGATTGAGCCGATGACTATATTCAGCAGCAAACATTCTAATTTTAGATTTTAGTTTATCCTATCAGGCATTTCCCACCACAGTCCCCGTCAGTCCCCTCTGTATCATTAGTAGCAGCTGGTCCCGGAAATCTTGCTCCCCAAATATTGAGCAGTTCAATTTCCAGTAACCAGCCATCTTAACCATAGGTTATCTAACTTTACCTGGACCCGTACTAGGCTATGATCCGAATAAACTATATAATGGAAACTTGGACACCCTAAGTGCCCTACATCGACTCTCCTGACTAAGACTCAGTCAAGGTAGCTAGAACGCACCTCCGTAACCGAGACGCAACTATTAGTCCAATACTCACTACCTCCTGAGGTTGTTCATTTTGTTACTTATTGACAAGATCAAACCTGTCGATAAAGTCCCGAAATGGTTTCACGTCCAGGGTTGTTAGTATCCGAATTTGACGATCTATATCGGGGTCAAAGACAGCATTCCACCCCACCCCCCCGCTAAAACTACCCGATGAGATGACGCCAAGAACGGCTTGATCAGCCAAAACAAAGCAGGCTGCTCAGAATGCTTATTGGGCGCATAAACCCCAATGAGACGCAGAGCCTTATCCTCTATGGTAACATCCAGCAGGCAAAGTCTGACCGCCGGATCTACGAAGACAAGAGCACACTCAGCCTTCAAAGATTTGCCCATCAGCCAAGAGACACCCCTCGAGCGTCCATCAAAACATGCTGAATAGAGGGAAAACCCCCTAGACAGAATGCTCTCATGATCGCGAGACGAAAAACGGGTCTTGTGCACACAATATATATCCACTCTGAGACGCTGAAGGTCATGATAGAGCCTCACCCTGTGAGACTCCGACCTCAGACATTCAAACTAGCTAACCAGACAGACATTATCAAACCAATTAGGTTTGTTTACTTAAATTAAACATGGACGGGGGTCAGGATACCGACAGCCTCCCCCATCAATCCATGGCCCATTTCAGTCTTGATGGTGCCGTCTTGGGGGAGACCGCCTATATCCCACAGGAAAGTCAATTTTAGTGTTCTATATAGGGAGGGGGTGAACAAAACAGGGACCCTCCCAGCACAAAATTGTTTCAGCTTCTTTATCATTTTACACAATCGCAATGGGAGGTGTCATTTTAAAAGAGGCTATTGCCTCGTCGAGCATAGTCCAAGTTTGCCGCGCCCCCGTCCCAGTTCTAATTACAGTTAATACCTGTTGGGCCTCCGAAAAGTTTTTAGGTTCAATATTTTTGCCCACATATTCTTTAATCGACAGGAGATATTTGAGATCTTTAATTCTATTGCCGTAATCCTTGGCTTTTTCAGCTTGGCATGGGGAAATATGGCAAATGTCCTCCCCACTATTGTAGATGTGTTTTGGCATATTTTTATTTTTATCATTTAAGTTCTGAGTGGGACTTCTTTGTCCTTTATTAAACGGAGGGGGCATTTTGGGTGTTTTAAGGGGTGAAAGACAGAGTGTGGCAGGGTGTAAAATTTTGTCTGAATGGAGTGGGGTCTCTACTGAGAGGGGTTGGGGGATGGGAAGAAAGTGTGGAGGGAGTGGCATTTTTGGTCGGAGAGGTCTTATGTAGAGGGGTTGAGGGAAGGGAAGAATGTGAAGGGCCAGGGGAAGTGGAGGGAGTGGCCTTTTTGGGAGAGGAGATTTTTTTCTGACTGGAGTTTCCACTGGAAGCATGTGCTTGTTGTGATGATTGAGTGGTCTTTTTGGTGGGAACCATTTTATGTTGGTTTTTCTTTTCTAAATTTTCTTTCAACTCCTTGATTTTTCTGTCTTTTCGAAGCCTGGATCATATTTCTTTTAAAGTTCTCTTAGAGTGGGTCTAGAGGCTGGGGCATTGCCCTTAATGTTGACAGAGGAAGTGGGGCTGTCAGTGTTTTTTGACCCAGGGGCTTCAGGGGAGTGAGGACCCACTGTCTGGCGCTTCCCTCTGGCCTGGCCAACAACCTGCCATTCCCCCTCTCCCTTTTCCGTAACTGCACTAGCAGCAGGCAAATGCTCTTCGGGGAATGGCCAGAATATATAAAATGAACACAAAATTTAGAAACAAATATATTACAGAAGAAATTAACAAATAAAATACAGAACTTAACAGATATTTAAAGGAAAGAACAAAGAACAAAGTAACATATAAAACAAAGGAAAATAAAGTTGGACGAAAACCGTAAAAATAAAAAATAAATGGGGAATGGGGGCTTAGATGTAGACCCAACCGGGGGTTTCACCACCCTGGTCCCGGAAGCTGGCATGCCCATTACAGGTGTGGTGGTGTTCAAAGACGTGGTCAGAGAGGGAGTTTGATCAACTGGGGCCTGACTTCCAGAGGCCTTCATCAGTTTGCGGCCGGTTACAATGACTGGCAGCCTTAGGGCCCCTACTTCCAGACAGTTGGGGATGGAGAGGAAGGCTTTGCGATCCAACATGATGTCAAAACTCCATCCCCTGGTCAAGTTATCGCAGGAAGCACCTAGTATTTCGCCATACTGCGACAAGGAAACTGCCAGGTGTTCCCCGATAACCTGAGGAGGGACCTCGTATATAGCCAATGTGGTCCTTCTCCTACCCTCGTACTTGGTACGTAATATCAGATCTTTCGTTATGAACTCTTTACTTGTCGCTTTTACGCAATCTTCAGGTGTGGGTAGCAATACGTCCCACATGAAGAAGCCTGAACCCATGACAATTTTAAGTGGCTTAAACCCCAGGGTCACCAGTGTTTTTACCACTGTGTTTCAGGCTTCTTCATGTGGGACATATTGCTACCCAAACTCTGGGAAGAGAATAAAATTAAAAAAGGAAAATAAACTGGAAGAGAAACTCAAAAATTAAATAATAAAAGAATAATAGCAAAATAAAGTAAAAATAAAAAATGGGGAGGGTAAGGATTTGAAATGAAAAAAATCAAAGATTTACAAAACAGTCAAAACGAACGTAAGAAAAAACGGTAAAAATAAATCAAAACTTAACAGAATAACAGCAGTAAACGGTTTAAAGGATTCTCAAAGTGACAGAATAAAGGTTTAACAAAGACAGATCTGGACTGAGTCATGTCAAAACACAAGCCATCCCATTTTATTGGCTGAGAAAAATATCCCAGCATGCATTTTGTGTCCTTCTCACTATAAGAGGGGGAGGGGGAAACTTTTGCAATCATTCTTAATACTTTTGGGAAATTGATAATTGTGATAGTATATGACATTGCATGGGAGTACAAATGTTTCAGGAAGTTTGTCTTCTTGTCTAGTGTTGTTTTTGTCAGTGTCATGGGAAAAAAAAATCCATTGTCTCTCTCTGTTATTTTATTTGTTTGTGAACCGAGGTGGCAACTCCAGCATGCCAGACAGACACCACCCACTCAGTCCCCCACCCCCCAAAAAAGATGAGGCATATTATTCCAGGATCAAAGATAAATACATCTCTGGCATTTAACTGCTCACCATTCCAGCAGCTTTGGAAAATATAACCATATGGATGATTTCCCTGCTAACAACTGAGGTGAAAACTCATAGGTTGATGGGAATTAGCAGAGAAAGGTGAACAAGGAGAAATGTTGGGTTGAAGCAGGGCAGAGAGGAACAGAGAAAAAGTAAAAACACTATCTGCTCTGGCTTCACCAGTAAAAAACAGAATCTGTAGATCAGAAAGGTAAGGCTATGAGCCGCCCCCCCCTCTCCTTCTAGGGCTCTGTCCTCTTTTTATCCCTCTCCCACCCCTTCCCAAGAGAAAAGGAAAAGATTTCTTCCCAAAGGAGAAAAAATCTGTCAAGTGGACAGGCAAGTGTTCTGCCCAGAAGGCCCTTTTGAGGCCCCTCTTTAAGCTTGCCTCCATAGATGGGAAATTTACAGAGGACCGAAGAAATTTCTCCCAAGACACAGGTGTAATTACCTTCATAAGGAATACTGGGGGAATTTAAAAGTATGGGACCATTTGAAATGGCCCAGATAGAGTCTCCAGATTTGAAAAAAATGGGGGGCAAATGTGTGCAGCTTGAATGTGAGGGGCCTAAGAAATCGGAGTAAAGTGACCTGTCTTCTTGTCTTTCTGTATAGATGTAGCTGCAATCTAGGAGACACACTTAGTGATGTTGATGCTCATGTGCTGTCTAGCGACTTTATTATCTATTCAGCATATGGGGACCAGCTGGCCAGAGTTGTTCCCTTGTTAGTAAAACATTCTCTGGATCTGAGGGTGGACCTGTCCATGTCAACATGGGAGGCTGGTTGATCGTGGCCAATATTGCTGTGAGCAATGGTTTGTTTCAGATTGTTGCAGTTTATGTGCCCAATGACCAGGGGAAGCATGTTGACTTTTTTTGTCAGTTGGGGCCATTCTTGGTTGATCAGTCGCACTTAGTCTTAATGGAAGACTGGAATGCTATCCTGGACTCCAGGATAAACAGGGGGCAGGCAGCTAGCAGGAGGTCATTGGGTGATTGCAGCTTGGTTGATCTGATTGGCAAGTTTGGGCTTGTCAATAGATACCAGGTGGATCATCTGCAGCGGGAGATATGGACGTGGGCTCTTAAGTGGCTGTCTCTTCGGGTAGCCAACTACTTGGATAGAATGTTAATTAGAAAGGTTGATCTAGATTTGCTAGATTGTCCCATATTCCACTGGTTAGATTATTCAGTCCATAGACTCATCTGTATCCAGATGGTGTTAGGCACTAGGCCTAGAATGGCTGGACACTGGAGGTTCAATCTGTCTTTACTGGACAGGTGAGACTTCCGGCAACAGCTGACTAGATTAGTGCTGCAGGAATTAGTGGGAGTAGTTATTAGGAATAAGTGGTGGGAGAGACTTAAGGATAGGATTAGGTCTTTCACCACTGAATATAGCCAACGACTCACTTTAGATAGGGCTAAGATGGTGAAAACTCTAGAGGATAATCTATCCTGGGCGGAGGCTGAGGTGGGATTCCTTAGACATAGCACTAGCTATACAGGTTCTGGAGCATGATGCTAGCAAGTGCTATCAGAGTTAGGTAATTAGACATAGTTTAAAGAAAATGCCTAATGAACCTGTAAATATAGGCACAAGGAAGAGATCCATTGAGGTTCCAATTGATACATTCATGAGGTCAATACCCTGGAGGGGCATACTCTGAGGTCGACCAAGGACATGTGTGAAGCCTTTTGGCAGCATTTCAAGAGCCAGTTTACCAAGCAGCCCAATCTGAGTGGTGATGAGTTTCACAGCTATTTGGCTGACTTTCCTGGACTGAAGTGGCTAGCTATGAAGGTGAGATCACAGAGGGCAAAGTTTACTTGGCTTTGAAGAGGGTCAACAGTGGCAAGTCCCTGGGACTTGATGGTTTGCTCTATGAATTGTACTTGAGGCTGTCACACATCTTTGTTCTGATTTTGATGGTAGTGTTCAACAACTGGTTCTGGCAGGCGTACATCCCTGATTGGATCTCCGGGGATGTGATCATACTGTTGAAAAAAGGCAAGTGTTGAGCGAGAATTAGATGACTATAGGCCCATAACTCTGCTAAACACAGAGTTAAAGATTTTGACCAAGATCCTGACAGAGCGTTTGCAGTCAGTTTTCACGAGCTTGTTGGAACCTGAGCAGACTTGCGCTGTGAGGGGACGAACAATTTAAAGCAAGCTGCATTTCATCTGCATGATCATAGAGGTTGTAGAAGTTGACGAGGAAGCCACGCTGTTCAATTTAGATCAGTCCAAGGCATTTGATAGGGTCGACCATCAGTACCTGGCTGCTGTCCTGCAGGCCACCGGATTTGAACCCGACTTCTGCAAGTGGATCACTTCCCCAGTGCTGTGTTACAGATGAACAGGAAGACCCTCCTTCACCACCTAAGAGACAGGGAATGGAGTCCAGCCCTACATGGAATCACTGTCCCTGGAGGCTGAGCCAGGGTTTCCACATATGCTGATGACATATCTATTTTTGTGTTGTGCCGTAGCAACACTGAGGTAGTACAGAAGGCACGAGTGGTATGAGAAAGTGATGGAGGCCAAAATTAACTGTGACAATCTGGCTTGCAGTTAGGTGCCCTTTAGTTGGACAGACAGACCCGTCTGCATTCTTGGAGTGTGGTTCAGGATCAGTCTCCAGCTGAAGAAGAATTGGTCCGAAGTACAGTCAAGGCGTGACCACCGAAAGAGATGGCCTATTCGATAGTGACGTGAAGTCACAAAAGTAGTCCATGCAGTGAAACAGACAGTAATCATAATGTAACGAATAATTGTAAGAAAAAAATTGGTTTTAGAAAACTTTTAAAAAATACATTGTTTTACAAAACAAATAAACAGAATTGGATTTTATACAGAACTTTATTTCATATTAATTTTTAAAAAATAGCCGATAAGAAAAAAAAATGTTGCTGAATGTTTTGTTAAAGAAATTAAACATCATGTTAGAATAGATTTCATTAAATTTTAAAGACTGAAATTCGTTCATTATTTTATTTGTTTCAAATTTGAAAACATTTTTTAAATCAGTATTGTTTTAATTTGCATGTTTTTATCTTAATTTTAGTAATTATTCTGTAAAGTTACAATATCGTAATTATTAATGATTATTATTCATATACACTCGGACAGCAACAACTCAATTATGACTTAGGAAACAAATAAACAATTAAATAGACGAGCAAATTACATGTAAATGATAAACGATTAAAATATAAATAAGAAACAAATAAACTAAATACATGAAAGTAAATAAATTTGATACAAAAAAGAGATTTAAAATTCAAATAATACTTATAGAAAAGTAGGTTACAGAAAATTAATTTTAAGAATGAAATTCATTCATGATTTTTAATTGTTTCACATTTGAAAATTTTTTATAAATCATAATCAGCATTGTTTTAATTTGCATGTTTTTATTTCAATTTTAATAATTATTCTGTAAAGTTACAATTTTTGTAATCATTAAGAGATTATTACAGTAACAACTGAATTATGAATTAGGGAACAAACAATAATTAAATAAGAAAATTATAATTAAATGAGGAATAAATAAAATAATTATGATGAATAAATAAAACAATTAAACATAAACAAGAAACAAAAACACAAACAAGAAAATAAATTAGATAAAAACAATAAATAGATTTAAAAATCAAATAATACTTTCAGAAAAATAGGTTACTGATACAAAATTTAGCTGAATGAAGTTTTCTTTTTCTGCTTAACTTGTTACTTGTAATATTATTATTTTCCCTAGAACAAAAATTATTGAAAAGAGCATTTGTAGAGCTCCAGACAAACATTCTTTGTATTTTTCTATATTGTTACCCTCATCACAAGTGTCAACATAAAAAAGAACCTCATAATGTGCAAAAAACATTCAATGTTATATGCATGGCTTATTTTATTTTTCTTTGATTTACTGAATGAAGAAAAGAATGATTTTTTATCAGCTTATCAATGACTACATAATTATTCAGAACAAAATTTATAGTTTTATCATTAGGATATAAGAGAGAACCTCTATTAATCCCCTGAAAATAGCTGCTTATTTCAGGTATTTCTTCCACATTATCTCTTACACTTCCAGATATTAAATCTTTGCAGCTATTGCATTTAATTTTCTTAAAAACTGCATTACACCAATAACTTGCTAAGTATAGTATTACAGGTAGAACTTCTCTACAATTATTTACATCATCCTCTTTAACATCAATTCTATATTTATATATATAAAACTTTTCCTCCTCTGTCACTTCATCCCAGTTTGGTTCTTGTAAACTCTTTAAATCAATTTTAATGCATTGCTGATTAAATGGTAAGTTTAATTTTAAAACTGATTGCATTCTAATAATTTTTTCACACTCAAACACTTGCCGTATCGAGATATTATACTGATCCCCAGTAAGTTGTTGATATTGACCAAACCTTGCTTCAAGGTGATCAGTTTGAAATTTGCCTGGTAATATGTATAGCATTTTCAGTTCTTCTATGCAATACTTGGTCAGTTCTAGAAATGCATAGGTTGTATGATGCAAAGCATTGAAGTTTTCCTTTGTTAATTTACCATTTCTTCCAGAAATGTTATTCCAAGATTCTAACCAGTCACAGAATACAGAGAGAAATCTAAAATTTTCTTCATTCATTCTAAGTGGATTGCAGTATTTATTTCTAAGCCGACAACCTTTATATGGCATTTTAACATTCATTATTATCCACCAAATATAAAATATGTTTATATATTCTGCAAAATTAGGCAAATATTTCCGTTTTCCTAAGATCAATAATCCTTGAATAGTGTATTCATTAAAAATTTGCAGAACTAAATTAGCATTTTGCCTTTCAAGATTAGTAGGAGAAAGTGCCTTTGAGGTTAATTTATAACAATATTTTAAAATTGACTGAGATTCTAAGGCATGAAGTTTCTGTAAGGTAGAAAATGTGGCACTTTGGATACTATCTAATTCATGATTTCCATCATGACAAAATTTGGGGAACAGCATGCATTTATTTGCATCTTTTTGACTAAGCCAATTGTTTCTAATGCATTTTAATATATGGACTGAGTCAAAAAGGAAGAAAAGAGGTTGAGACTTTATAACTGGGGGTGGATATACAATGGAAAGCTTTGAAGAACTGCAAAAGAAAGATATAGCTTTTTTATTTATAGCATTATTATCTGTTATGATTGATAATACTTGAAAGCCTATCTCCTCTAAACCAATTATATGTTTAACTATGTCAAATAACTTCTCAGCATTAAGACATTTAGTGTGCATAACATGCACAACATTTTATATTGTGAGAATACACTGCTAATCCTAAAAGCAAAAGCACTTGTTGCAGCTTCACTGCTGTTATCAGATAAGCCAACAATATTACCACCCTTATAAATAAGGTTTTAGATGAATTTCATCAACAAGTAAAGATACTGTGATGTCCTGCACTAGGAGCTTAAATTTCTTTTTAATATACATAAGAAAATTGTTATCATGTTGCTCAATCAAAGGATTCATATATGTTGATAAGGTTAATCTTTTAATGGTTGAATAGCTAGGTAAAATTATATTTTTGCTGTCTCTTAACAATCTGTACCCTTTAGGGGAGCAGTTATATAACAATGAAGAAAATATCATTATTTCTGTTGAATAATCAAGCTTATTTTGTGTCATTAAATTTAGCTGCTCATATATAAATTTGATTGCATTAATATGTTTGATTCTTTTTGCACCAATAGTAGAAATGACATTACCAATTTTAATATAAAACTCATATTTTGAGGTTCAAGTTGCTGTTGTTCTGTGTCCATTTTTTTCATGTTTTCTATCAGAATTTCAAGAGTATTTTGATCAGTTACGTGTTTAGAAATCTTATAATCCCCTATTGAATGTATTTCCACATTTCTACAAAAAAACATGTACTGCAAAATCAGATTCAATTACAAGAGACAGATTTTGGGATATGGGGATTTGATGATGCTGAATATAATAAGTGTCTCTTGCTGCCTAACAAAACTCCAGTAATTTCTATCAAGGAAATTTAATTTCCCTTCTAGATCATTATTATTATGGAATTTCTTCTGCATTTTATATGCTAAGTATTCATTAATACTTTGATTTAATGCACTTTTAAGAGCAGAATTCTCTAGTCACATTCTCCTGGAATCTGGTGATTCTCTAGAAGTAGTCAATGAAGATAAATATGAGGGACAGTTTGGGAAAATTCTAGGAATAGCACCATCATGAAGATATATTTTTTTAGGTTAACTGCAATTGTGACACCTGTTTTTTCGTCAAAAGCTGACGATTCTCTCCTTATGTCCTCCGGTCGAAAATGTAGTTCACATAAAAACTCAAAAAGATTTTAAAAACCAAACCTATTTTAAATTCTTGTGAAAATCTAAGGAAATCAATCAGCAAAAAACTATAAAATCTAAAAAATAATATGAAGCATTAACAACTTTAGGAAAAGTGGAGAGAATTCAAGAAAAGATTATTAGTGACGAAGCTATGTAGAAATAAGAGAATTTTTAACGTTTATTCATTTCTTTAATTTAAAATGATGAATGCAAAACATTTTTATGAATAAAACAATTCTAAAAAATTGTTAAATTATTAGAATTATTTTTATCGAAAATTTCTTAAAGTTTATTTTTATAAAAATTAGATTTCAGCTTTTAAAAACTTTCGCAAATTTCTTTTTAATGTGTTTTGTGAATTATAATGATATAAATTATTTTAATCCTCAAAGTTTCAATTGAGTTTAATAACTTTTTAAAACAAAGCTGTTTTAAAATGTGTTGTGAATTACAGACATTCAATTCAATTAAAGTTTCATTTAGTCACGAATAAAACAATTCTAAAAAATCGTTAATATTATTTTTTATGTATATAAAATATTCCTTTAGAAATTCATGAATGAATTTATGTCGAAAATTTCTTTAAAGTTTATTTCTTAAAAAAAATGTGATTTTAGATTTTAAAAACAACATGTACAAGAATGAATGTCTCTCTCTCTAAACTTTCTCGCTAGATTTATGTCTTATTAACTTTATGTTATGAATTACAAAGACATGGTATTAATTTTATCATTAAAGTTTCAATAAAATTTACTTATTTTTTAATACAAAAAATACTCACTCTGCTGAATTTAGTAGATAAAAATGATCTCTTCTGATTGTACAAATCTAAACATCAGATAATTCTTTACCTTTAGTTAAAGAAAATACATGTATTTTAGGGCCGTTTTTATAATTTCCTTTGCAATTTGGTACAATGCATCTATAAGGCATTGTTTTTGTTTTAAATTAACTCAATATTTAAAAGAAAATATTAATAAGTAATTTAAAAATGCCGCCATAAAAAATCTGCTAAACAAAACAAACGACACGCTTCTTGAAAGTCGGACTCAATGTGATGACGTCACATTTCTCCGTAACCCAATGAAGTTGGCCTTCTATATCGGTGGTCACGGTCAAGGGTTGAAGTGGTGGTCCAGACTTGGCTTTGATGGCATTTGTTCATGAAGGGTAAGGCAGGGGCATGTTCCGCATACATCTTTCCAAATATTCTTTATCGACTGGTTGGACTTCCTCTCTGCAAGAACAGAAAGAAGGGACTCGATTGCTTGTTGACTTCCCCCGTTAGGTGGTCACAAGTGTCTGGTCTGCAGAGAGACTGTTGCCCAAGTCCAGTTCCATGGATGGGGGTGGGGGATCAGGGGCCGGTAATGCCACAATTGTTGTGCTATCCCCATGCTTCAAGGTTAGTGTTCCTACGCTGTGCATTGACAGAAGACTCGACTTTGGAAGGGAGTATTAGGGACAACTTCCCTAGCATTACTCTCACTATGGGTTCTGACTAGGACAGTTACTGATGACCAGTCTTTCCCACCTTTCCTTTTGGCCTTGAGCTACAATTTTGTATTAAAATACAAAATAAATATACATTCCTAATACTTTTAGGAAATCAACATATAAAGTTTTTTTTTATTACCATTCAAAAGGTTTTCAAGAGTCAAATTTCTTTCAGAATCAAGAGTTATTCAATAAAATGGATTCTTAGGATTCAAAATAATTGACAAATGGAGGAAAGTTTTATGTATAAGTTTCTTCCACAGATTTATAGATTCAATTTCCTATCTGAATGTTTGATTTGTTCATATTGAAGAACAAGGTGATGTCTTTGAAATTGATACTTATCAAGTTAATGGCATTTAAGATAGAAAACTAGGTTTCAGAGTAGCAGTTGGTCATTACTTTGGTAGCTTCTTTAGCTATGTCATCATGGTCCAGAATCTCTGCATCCACATCCTGAAGGGATGCATTGATGACAGGAGACTGGGGAGAAGACCAAGATGACACTAGACTGATAACATCAGAAATTGGAAGAATGCTGGTGTAGTGTGCATGACTGTGTTAAGAGAGAGGACTGGTCCCTGATCCTCAGCAATTGAGAAGGGTGGGAAGGAAGCCAGCAAGTTTTTCTTTAAGATATACTGTAGCAATGAAAAACACTGGGTTTTAAGTATAATGAAAAAAAATATACTCAAAAGGTTCTAATGTGAAATAACAAAAGAAATACACTTTCTTTCTGGGCTCCACACAAGTTTACATACATCTCTTTGCAATCAACATCTACCATTAACTCATAACTAGCCAAGCAATGTCAAATGAGAGAATAAAAAAAAAATACTAATAAAATGTAGCCATTGTTTTTATGCCCCCCCCCCAAATGCAGGAGAATAAAATTAAACTTAATTAATATTGTCACATACTAGGAATCCAGATTTTTCACTTCATTTAATATAGAAATATCAGCACAAATACCTGTTTGCTGGGATGTCAATCTTGTAGACAATTTCATCAGACAAATTTTCTGAAGCTTCAGTCAAACCCTGTTCTTTGGTAAACATTGCTTTCTCTGATGTCTATACAAAAAAATATTCACTTGTTAGAGTCAGATCATATTCAATAATAAATTTTAAAAAAATGTATTGATTTTTGAAATGAGAGAAAAAAACTTTTGACTTTTGTGACAACAAAAGAAAGAAAATCAAATTAAAAATCATTTACTGACAAAAATAGTTCTCATAATTGATTTTCTGGAAAGACAACAAATTTAATATTTTCAGCAGACTAAAATAAGATAGCAATTTAATTTTACTTTGAGTTTTCTATAAAAGATAAAAAGCAATAATTTGGCTAAGTATAGAGAATGAATAATAAATAGATTAAGTCATCAAAATCTGGACAAGTATTTCATGAGAATAATTACCATATTTTATAACATATCAGAAAAGAAATGACTCAGAAAATCACCCTGCATTTTATATGCAAAGTTGATACCTCCCATAGGCTAATTTTATCAACACTCAACTACTGTAGGCTAAAGTACCTAAGATGGCAACTTCTACCGACCACCAACTCCATTATTATTTACTCAATTGACAGCATTATCATCAGTACTGTAAAAGGAATTATCATAAAGTATTGACAACTGTGATGAAAACATGACTTATCTCGGAGTTCAAAACAAGTGTGAACGTATCTTGCTTGCAGGGTAATGCCGAAAAGAAATATGGCTGCTATCAAAGACACAATTTATCCGTACCTATCTCGTCCAAAATGAGACTATAACTGTACACATGCAAATTTCAGCAGTGTCAGATGGGCATAAAAGCGAGGTACCAGCGGCACGAATCAGGTTGAGTCATTCGGCGGACTTTGTGCAACAGAGTTGGACGTGCGAATTGATTGGCGGACAAAGAGGAATTTGAAGTAGGCGCGTCTGAATTGGTGTCTGTTTCACGACTGTCCAGTGAAACAGCCAAGAAAGGGAAACTCGCAATCCATTTCCTCAGGGCAACTGTCAACGAACGTAGAACAGCTAGTCTGCCGGCGAACGGCACACTGCACTCTCTAACACCCCTCTGGTCACTTTTTCTTTTGTTCACTACAACAACATTCTCTCTTATTGTAATTATATAAGATATTTTCACTATTGTGATCTTTTGCTTTATGTGCAGCTATACTGCTAGTTTGCCTTTTTATATAATGTTTTCTGCTATAATGAAATGCTTTTGTAATGTAGCTTGATAGCTTGCTTTAAATATACTAAAAACCTTTTTCCTGAATATGCTTATTGAAATGGGTGTGGGTTTAATATTAAACACACACCCATTTCAATAGGCATATGTTCATATATCTTATAGATCTACTTGTTCAAGAAAAGCTACACATGAATGAATACCTATCCGTCTTTTAACCTAGTCAGGTGCTCAAGATCACAGTGACCCTACAACTACACCTGATCATGGGATTGATGATGATCTTTTATACTGTCAAATATAGTATGTCTTTTTTGTTTTGTTTTTTTTCACAGCACATGATACTGATGAAAAGCTATAATTAATTATAACATTCTTCTTCTCCTTTTTACACAAAAAAATTGCACTGGTCATCATAAGCAAATATTAATATTTCATCACAAATTTCCAAAAAAAAATCAAAGTATATTCTTTTTATTATATTATTCAGATTGTAATTATTGTATACATTCAAGTCGTTAGGTATAGAATTTATGTGCCATATCCCTTCAGAGCATGAGCAAGCCTGACCCTCCACACTTTCCAATTAAAACATTAAATAATAAAACTATTGAAAGAGTAAAATGGGTTTCTCACCACTTCATCCAACTCCAGTCCATAATCAAAACAAAGATCAGCAAATTCGTCATCAGCTGAAAAAGAAAAAGATTTTGAAGTACCAAGTCAGCAAAGTTGCAACGAAAAATTATTTTTATCTTTCATTTCATTCAGTTCTGTGAAAGCCAAGCCTTGAGTTGTATAACTTCAGCAACAGAGTACTCTAAAAATAACACAAAGACTAAAAAGAGAGGAGAAAACACAGATTTCGAGTAGACGCAACACAATCTTCATTTGGTCCTGTGTCAAACTAAAAAAAAAAAAATGAATAATAAATCAAGCGTAAATGAAACTTTTGTTAATTTTTACTGCCACTTTCATTAGATATCGATTAATTTTGATAAATTAAAAGAAAAAAAAGAGACTGGCGCAACACAATCTTCTTCAGTTCGGTCACGCTCAACGGGGGAAAAATACAAATTAATTAAAAAAATTAAATTAAAAATATTTACAAATTTTACATTTAAAATTTTTAAAGATAAAGTCTTTAGTTTTTGTGGACGTTATTGCAATTGTTTTATCAGGAAAAATCTACGCCAACCAACAAAATCTCTCGCCCCACCAGGAAGAATAATATCGAACAATATTGCATATCTTTTTTTCATTTTTCAATATTTTTGATAACAAAATAAAATAATGATTTTGTAAGAAAAAATCGCACATTCTTAAGCCAATATGAATGATGTTTTGTGTAAATTTTTTAAATCCACCCCATCAAAAAAAAAAAAAAAAAAAAAAAAAAAGAAAATTTTGGAATGAATGCAATACTTTTTTGTTCACGTGCCAAATCTTGTCAGGCAAGAAAGACAACCAATGACATCATAATCGCAATTATTGGAAATTAATTAAATTCATAAATAAAATAATTGGTAATTAATAAAAGTAAGAGAAAAAGGAAGAAAAAAAAGACTCCAATTTTTGGTAAAAAACTTTCACTAATGAGATTTGTTCTTATAATTTTCTTTTCAAGTAGAGAATTTGAAACTAAAATTTCTTGGATAAAAATAAAAGGAAAATTAAATTTTAAGTGTAAAACAAATGTTTTTAAAATGCTATTGAATTCATTAAAAAATGACGTCAGTTAACAAATAAGTTACACTTGGAGTCAAGTTTCAATAAATCAATCAACATTTTAAAATGGAAAAAAATAGAAACGATCCTGATAATTTGTAAAAATTATTTTCGATGTCACTTAAAAAGCATTGTGAAACAAAACAAGAAATTTAAATCGAAAACTGTTTTATGTTTACAATCGACACTTAATGAATGAATTGTAAAAATATTCATTTCATCTGTAAAATAAACACCTCATTTTTTATAAATTGCAATATTTTCACTAAATAATTTTTCTATTTAAAAAAAAAAATCAAACGAAGGATGATATTAACTTACTATACTCTTTGCCCAAAGCACTGATCAACGATGCTCGATTTATAGTAATAGTCGGCATATTGTAGTCAGATGTGTTTTATCAGTTGAAGAAAAGTGAAAGCTACAAAAAGTCACCGGCGACGACAACGTTGCTGATGAAATTGGTTTTGCCAGACGAAATTTGTTCTTCAAAAGAGAAGATCAAGATAAAAACGCAGTTACTTCCCATTATGCAAATAAAACGATAAATTGGGAAGAAATTAGTAATGCTTTAATGAATAAATATCGATCTTATTTTCATTTGAAATAGAAATGCAATTACAATAGCTTTTTTTGTTTTTTAAATATACAAGGACAAACTTAAAAAATTAAAAAGTGGCTACGCTTTATTTCTAAAAAAATATTGATTTGTGTTGAATAAATTCTCGTAGTTGTTACATTCACATACACATTTCATATATATGTAACAATACGAGACAAAGGAAGTAGCAAGTTTTAATGGAAAAAAATAGAAAAAAAAAATGTGAATGCAAGAGGAGGCTGCAATTCCCTTTGTAAATTTTTTATCTTAATTGTGTATAAAAAATTGTTGAAATAATAACGCTGTAAAAGAAACAAAAATAGAGTTTGAAGATCAATGAAAAAATTGTAGCAGATATTTTGATGATGTCAGTCACAATTGTAGCTTTCTTTCAAAATCATGAATGGTTTCTTTTTCCAGATGTCATAAGGATTATTTGTCAATCTGTAACAATAGATATTCGCACTTACCTGATCCAAAGCACCCAAGGGTCTGACCTGCCAAACCACCATTTATGAGAGGTTCAAGACACATGCATGATATTAAGCACTTGGGGACTGGCCATCTTAACTATAGGAGAATGACCACCTGCTGGGAAAAAGGCAGTATACAATGATGGTAAAGGGCAGAGAGAAGTTGAAAGTGGAATCAAGCAGATGTGAGATTTTGGTGTTGTAAAGACTGCTATTTGTCAACACGACTACAGAAACTATTTCGGATGCAATGAACGGACAGTTTGATTTGAAAATTATTCCCGAATTTGATGGGACTGGAGCTGTAATTGACTGGATCGAGAAGCTGGAATTGGTGTGTGACCTATCTGGGGTGAAGCAGCTTGACTGGGTCATCCCTGTTCGCCTAACTGGGAGAGAGTTTGTGGTTTACCAACAGCTAACCAAGATGAGAAATCAGATGCTGCCTTGATCAAGGAAGCACTAATCACCGCCTTTGCCGCTGATAGTTTCATGGCATATGAGAAGTTTGATGTACGTGTGTTGTGAATCCTGGTGAAACTGTAGATGTTCATGGCAGATATTGTCGGTCCTTTTCAGAGGAATCCTAGACTGTGTAATGGCATGTGTGTTTGTGCAGGGGCTTCCTGGTCCCATGAAGAAGCTCTTATGGTCCTCCTCTAGGGTGAATGATATGTCTCTTGAGGAGCTGAAGGAACCAGTCATTGCTGTGGCACAGCCTGCCTGGATTGCTCAACCATTCCTGGCTGTAAGCCCACCTGATACATACTATAAGTATAATGGTCCCAATCACTTTACAAGGGCCTGCATGTGGAGAGGGAAGACTACTCCTGTGCATTGTTATCAATGCATCAAGACTGGTAACCTGGTCAGAGATTGTCCAGAAAATGAAGTTGGGGACAAGATATCAGTGTTGGTCTATTCCCCAGGCAACAGGTAAACTCAGCGCTACCTATCGTCACTGTCTATGTTGATGGTGCACCATGATCGGCTCTCCTTGACTCTGGATGCTCATGTTCTATTCTAAGCGCAAAGCTATGTCAGTCTTGGTTGAAGCAGGACATGGTGATAACCACAATAACTGGAGCCATGCAGGCCTGCTGCTTCCGCAGCAGGCCTGCTGCGGAAGCAGCACTGTTAGGATTTGCACAGCAACTGGTAACATTGCCATGATCGATGTGCTGGTTATGCAAGGGAAGCCTCTTTGAATATCCAGTGTCTAGCAAGTTGCAGGAGGAGTATGAGCATGAATTGCAGACTTTTATGAACAATAGTTGGCTGCTGCCATATATTGATGAGGTGACCGCTGATGGCTATACTACAGACCAATAAATATAAGGTGCATCCTGCAATGGACTGTCACAAACTAAACATCTATGTTGACACATTCACGGATGCTGCGGATATCTCTATAAAGAAACTACAAGAATGGAGACAGTAGGGTGTGAACATATCCATAAAGATCTAAATGCAGCTTAACTTCATCCTGTGACACTATTTAGCACTGGTAAATTATAAGGTTGATGAATAGAATGACAGATATACCGACAGACCACTGGTAAATAATAAGAAGGGTTAATGGATAGAACAAAGGATATACTAATAAACCACCGTGAGAAAGATTGAAGATTTTATTTCTCAAAAAGCCGAAATTTCTCAAGAAACTGAGAGACTAGCTTAAAAGAACATTTTTTTTTTTTTTATTTTTTACAAAGGGGCCATATGGCAATATTCTGACAATTGATTGATGATCATTTCTGAAAGTGCTGGTCATAAAAACAGAAATGGAGAGAATTGGATAAGATTTAAAATCATAATTTGGAGATAAGGGTTTTCTTGGGGAATGTCCCTGACAGGACTGAAAGAAAAAAGCCATCTGCTTTGTGTCTAATTTGAGACAAAAACATAGAACTGATGTGGGATATTTTTATTTTTTTACATAGGCAACAAGTTTGAAATGATAATTCTTTTAATGATCTGGGGATTAAGCCATGCCAAGCAGTCGAGAACCATTTGTTGAAAAGTGGCTAAGGTGTCAGGCACAGATAGACACCAATGAGGGTGAAGGAGCTACCCATGCCCATTGAGAAGTATTAGCAGAAGATGCTAATAAGAGAAGTATGGGGCAGATCAATACCTGTGACTGCTGCCCATGGAAAAAGGGGATCTCCCAAATTGGGAAGTAATTAATTTTCAGGATCCTGAAAGGAGAAAGGTATTCTTTGTAAATGGTAAGGAAAATATTGAATTCCCCAACTGTGTCATGCCCCACACCAGTTGGGTGAATGTCAATAAATACAAAGGAGTCAAAGCGGCAAAAAAAAGAGAATTGTTCCAGACACTGGATGAGAAACAACACACGACTGTCTGCTTGAAGAGAACCTCTGACAGCCTTGCACCAGACTTCATTATTTCCTTTTCATGTCTTCATTCTACTTGGACCAGCCCAATACAAAAATACCTGACGATGATTTGATCCTGGCCAACCTTATGATCAAAATAATCACAATGAGGGATAAGGCATGGCCTAGATTGAAGTGATCACCTTATTGATCAGCTGTGGGTATCAAACTTTTGGACAACCAGGAGGGACTTGAGGGAGACATCCCTAGCAAGTTGTGTGATAATATAAAATGCAGTCTTAAATCCCCAAGGGAAATTGACAAAAGGTTTTCCATTCAAAATACCAAAGATGGGTGTCAATTACACACTGGGAAAGTGAATTGGCATGAATTATAAAAAAGATATAGTAGTGAATAAAGCTTAAAGAATTGTAAAAGGCATTTAATTACAATAAAATTAATTTGTATCTGGAATTTTTTTCTGGGTTTGAACTCATGACTTAACTAATAGGATCAAGCAAAAGAAGTAGCACCTACTCCACACTTCTAAAAAATGATAAGTGCGATAACCCAACAAGCCCATTCTAAGTGGGATTATAGCTAAAATCCATTAATAGAATTTTATTTTTTAATACTACTCTCTATTTTGACTGACCCCAGTATAGTGTGAATAAAAGGATGAAGTCAAAACTCTTCCTCTGATCCTGTTACTACGGACATATGCAAATGTACTTGTAATCTGATACTTGAAGGAAAGCAGTTCCTCATAAATAAATGGGCTCATCATGAATCAGTCAACCTTCCACTACTGAAGCAGACAGAAAGAAAACTATGACTGCCTGAAGAGGTTACTGCTTTTGACTAGCTGGACTATTTTACTTTGCATATCTAGAAAGAACCTGTGTAGAGAACTAAGGAAAGAGATAAACCAAGTGGTAAGATTCGGGCTATTAATACCCCATTAAAAAACAAAAATGTGTATCTTGGTTATTTGATAAGTAAACAGCTCAACATCCAAGAAGCTTTGAATCAACTTCAACTAATCTCAGCATAGAAGACAAATTGCTGGACTTATTAACCTGTATAGACAAGTCAGAGAGACAATTTGACAGATCATTATTCACATCATGAGTGAATCTTTGATTAAAACCAACATGCCTCCTCCTCATTAGCTGGTCTACATTTGAACTAGTTTCTTTCTGTAAATTTAAAATCTGATGCCTTTCTCAAGTCCATCTCTCTCAGTTCACGAATAGCCTTCATATTAAGTGTTGCCAGTTGTTTTACTTGATAAATGACTATTATTAAAATATCAGCATATTTAATGTTTTTCTTTATCATCTTTACAGTTTTGTCATATTTTTGCAAATCATTTTACCAGTGCAGAGATTATTGTTCCTGGTAGGCCTACTTATATGATGCAATCTGAACAATTCATTTTGTTGCCTGATGTTTTCTTGCTGAGTCATAACCATACAGATACAGCCTTTGATTACATTTCCTTATTTTATACCTTTGTCTGCTTAATGGGTGCAGTATTTATGATCATCTCAACTTGTTTTTCTTCCCTTGAATTCAATTCTGTGTCTTCATTAATGCTCTTCATATCTATTAATCTGCTACAGCAGATTTATTGATGAGACATCCAAGTAATGCAATATATGCTGGTTTCTTTATTTTTCAGTTTGGTTTTGTATAAATTACAATGACTTTAATTGCACAAATGAATGAAAAATGTATATTTCAATAGTAATTTTCCAAGGCATTTACTCTGCTCATCACAATCCCCAAATTATTTTTTTCTTACCCTGGTATTTTTTTTTCCCACTCCACAATAGCAAAATGTGACATATGTTCCATTTTAACCAACTGACTTTCATAAGAGCTGTACTGAGCTCATGACATCCAATTAACCAGAAAAAAGAAACAAGTCATATTTGAAGAGTTGTCTGCCTTTATTAAATTAATCACCAATGGAAATCAACTTTTTGACTTTTAAGCTGCTGTTTTTGTTTTTTTAAGACAGTTGCAAAAAAAAAAAAAAAAAAAAAAAAAACTTCATATCTCAAAAACACATACTGCATATTTTTTGCTTTTCGAAAATTTGATTTAAAATGTTCAGGTTTTTCTTTTCTTCACTGTAAAGAAAAAAGTAAAACTGTGAACAAAGATTTATCCTCTGATTTATCTTAACCATTTCCTGTTAAATAGCATTGACAATATTAAAGCATGTAACAATGAGAGAAAAAGAACTTTATTTTTAAATAATGATTTATAAAAAAAAAAAAAAAAAAAAAAAAAAAAATTAACTTCAATTCTTATAAAAAATATTGATAAAAAAAACATTGAAATTTTTTCTAATCTGGTTGTATTTAACAATTTGACATAAAAATCAGAATTCAAAAATTATTTTCTGCATAAAGAAACGCTTTGTAACTAATAACTTAAATACTGTGGTCAAAACTGAACAACAATTTTTGTCTAGTGCAATTTAACATGACCTGGCACTTTTAAAATGGCATTATTTGTACATTCTTTAAAATAAATGACAAAATTCATGATTTATAAATAAAACTATTTTTTTTTTATTTTGACTTAAGAGTCAGTTTAATTAAAATTTTAGGAGATGTTTTTCTTTAGAAAAAAGTGAAAAATATCATTCTATGACCAAATTAAAAAAATATTGTATATAGATTGTTTCTCCATTAATTTTGAGCTGAATGAAGATGTTTGTATAAGTAACAACGACCAAATATTATCATTAAATCTAATTAATTCAGTAACTTAAACTACTGTCAACCAATCAAAAACTTTTAATGCAACTACAAATAAAAAAATAATTAAGGTTTTGACTCTTGAGTGACAAAAAAACTTTAAATTTAGCTGTTATCCTTGGAATTAAGATTCAGAAGGCAATCTCATTTCATTTAGAGTTAATATAATTTGCAAACAATTTTATAAGAAATTCTTAGGTAAAATGATTGTTAAAAGGTGATTAGTTCAATTAATTACAAGAAAAACAGCTCAATAGTGATTTGTATCCATCCACTTACAACCACTAGAGGTTTTTCACTACTGATTGACATATGGAAGAAATTCTTGCATACCACTGATATCTTCTTCATGCATTAAAAAATTAATTTCTGAACAAAAATATAATAAAAAACTAGTTTCATTTATATCAAGATAATTTTGTTAATTCTCAGCTTTAAAGTTTTGAAGATATCTAGAGAAAAGATTTTGTCAATTAAGCTTTTCTTTAACATGAATTTATAGTCCAAACAGTCATCAAATTCTACAGAATAATCAAGAAGGAAAGGAAACAATGTCAATTACTAATAGGATGCAGACCTAGGAACAGCATTTATAAAGATATGCTGATGAAGATTCAAGGTAGTGAAGCAATGTTATGGTCAGGAGGTCCAAATCCCACAGAAGGTTTATCAAAAATCTATTTATAAATTTCTATTTCTAAATAAAAACAAATTCAAACTGACATTTAATGATAAAATTTAAAGCTAAAAATCAAACTCCAATCGAACAATGAAATAAATTAACAAAGTTTATAAGAATCACCTAATCAAATATTACTGATAATTTTTTAAAATCTCTATGAAAGACTCAATATATTTTAATGACATTCTTGAATATTTTTATATAAAAACAAACTATTAGTTCATCCCAAATTTAATGGCAAAATTTGAATAAGTGTCATGCATATCTTTTTGCATTTTATTTGCACTAAATCAGTATAACAAGCCTGTCTGAAAAGTATCCCTCCAGTCTTTAATATTAACAAGAGGAGGGAAAAACAGCTGACATAGGATAATGATGCCTCAATCCCCATAAAAGTGCTCCTCTTGGGACCTCACATATTTATCCCAATATCCCTTTCACTTTTCAAAACACACTGCCACAAAATCCTTTTCAAGGATTACCATCAGTTGCCTTGTCATGGCCTCCTTAAATTTATCCAGTGTTTTCAATGACAATTTTAGCATTGAGAAAAGATAGAAGCCATAGAGAAGCAAATCGGAATAATTTTCAAACTAAAAAACCCAGATGAGGCAATTTTTTGCTAGTAAATTCTGCACAAGAAGAATCTACTTGTAAATGTAATTGCCACACAGTATGCAAACTCATGCATGTGAAGCAAGGTCTCTAATTGATTGACAAATTATATCAAGGCCACACAAGCAGTTCTTAAAAAATTCAAAATGGCTGGATGTGTTCCAGACAGATATTGTATAGCTGGTAGATGCTATCAAAACAAGTTTATAGAAAAAAAAAAAACAAAAAAAAACTTAGTTTTGCTGGGATGAAGGATAGTGTGCAGGGAGAAGGAACTTGAATTTTTTTTTTTTTGATGCAATTATTTGATAGCTATTTTTGCAAAATTTAAAAGGAAAATGTTACCAAAAATGAAAACATTTTGCAATTGATATAATTAGAGTTATACATTTGTGTGTGTGTGTGTGTGTGCAGGGAAAAAAAGCTCCACAAGTGAAAAAAGTAAAAGAGTGATTAAACCTGAATGTTATAAACATGAGTGACCAACAAAATTGCCATGCATAAAAGCAATAACATTTTCCTTTGGCAAATAGAGTATGCTTCATTTAGAAGATAATTTTTTTTTTTTTTTATCTAAAAATATTTGTCCTTATTTTATTCAAAGAATAATTTATGAATCTTTATACTTAGGGCAAAGTTTTAATGAAGTTTTCTCAAGCTTTTCTAATATTAATTTGTGGTTGTACACAAAAGGCCCCTGTGAATTTATGTAGATGTAGACATTTGAACCAACAAAATGAGAAATAGTAATGAATTATTACCATGATTTTAGCATTTTAACTTTTGAAAATAGTTTCTTTTTAGGTTACAGAATGAAAAGATAAAACAACTTTTACAAAATAAATTTATCTTAAGATCCTTTAAATTATTTTCCATGGGATTTTCTATACCTTTCTAAAAAAAAAAAAAAATAATTAGAAAAATATTATTTTATATTATCATCAGATAAAATACATTAAAAGAAAGCCATTTTTAGCAAAACCATTGAGAAAAGATAATTTTCTTTAAAAAACATCAAAGCTTGTATAAGATTTAGTTGACAATTGTAAAATGTATATCAGTTAGACTGACTTGCTGTTTACAGAAAAGTCCATCTGTTTACATGTAAAAAAGTTGTGTAATCAATGCAAGAAGAAGAGACAGAATTTTAGTCCTCTTTTAATGTTTTTGACAAACAATGTTCAACATTTAATAGGTTTAGATGTTTGTCTTTATAAAAAAATACCATATTGCACAATATAAAAACTTGAGGAAATTTGAGAGGTGATCTGTTAGTTGGATGTTGTTTTGACAATATTTCAGTAAATTAGTTTTCATGACTTCCCCTACCACAAGATATTGACACGTTTCTTTCTTTTCAATGAATGAAAAGCAGACACTTATGAAAATACAATAATGAAGCTGCAAAGATGAAACAGATCTTTGTCAAAAATAAAGATAATTATTGCTTGACAACATCAGAAACATTCTCTAAATTTCTAGATATTTCATTGTTTTCAGTAAGTATATTTTCTAAAATTGATTTCTGTTAGACTTACTGATTCAAATACAAATGCATAATCATTGTCATCTTGTATATTAAGTGGCATAATGAAACATAGTAAAGATGAAGATTTAGAAAACATTTATATAATTATTTGGTTTTTGCAAATACAAAATTAGAATGGCCATTAGGTGAGGTTGTAGATTTAGTCAGATTCATTTCAAATGTAAATTTTACTTCTTTTACTACGTTTTTTTAAAATTCTTTTGCAAAATAATTTGAGAATTTCTTGAAATCATTGCATAAAGTTTCAAACAAAAATAATGTAATGTTTTTGATTAAATGTACATTTAACAAATTCTATCAATAAACAATTTTAAAAATGTACATTTTAAATAAGGTGATTTTACATTGGAACAAAAGCTGTGACACTTGTAGGAAAAATATTCTCTGTTCAAAAGTACATTTTTCTCACAGAATGCATGGTTGTTTCTTTTTTCCTGAAGGTAAATCTAACAAAGTAAAAAAATTTAAATATATAAAATATTTTCCTTCTTCTATTGCTACCATTAATAATAATAATAATGGCTGTAAAATAATTAATATTTAACAATGGAAAAACTCAAATAAAATCCAGGTTCAATTAATATTTTCTGGTGTGAGTTTAAAATGGTCAAAATCACAAGATTAGAAATATGAACATTAAAGTTCAATCATGTTTGTCCCTCTTAAAAGAAAAACAAAAACTAGTCTCAGTGGGAAAGAATATCAAAGCTTGATAGGGATGAAGACCAGTTTGATAAAATCAGAAAAAAAATCCTGGAAAATGATATAATAATAATAATAATAATTGAAGATCATTTTTTGTTGGCAAGAAAATGGACCAGCATCTTTTTTGTTTTTTGTTTTCAATTAATTTTCCAACTTTTGAGAATTAAGTCTAGAAAGATTTGATGGGACAATTGATATTTTATGAAAATTATGATTGTGTCCACTTTCCGCAATATTGTTATATTCATTAATTTCTTTAACAATCAAATGGCAGCAAAATCAAAAAGCTACAAGGCTAAGTAAAATTAATTACTATTAGCAATGAAGTCCCTTTATTTGTACAATATTGTTGCAAGTAAATGCTTGGTTAAGTGTGCAACCATAGGCAAATATAGACGATGCAGAAAATAAGTATTTAATACCAGTTTATTGTATTATTTAACTTTATGTAGTGTGTTTACCTCAAAATTACACCACATATAGATTTCTTTACAATTGTAAATATGAGTAAAATATTTCAATAAATTCAGTAATATAAAAGATATATTTTAAAAATATGAAGCAAAAGGTATTCTGTATACAGAACGGGAAACTGATATCACTGGAAAGTGTAAATTTCTAGGTGGTTTGTTCTAAGCAACTCATTGATTGATTGATCCATTTTTTACGGCTTAGCAACCTTTTGCAGGTTATTTAAAGCCAGAAAATATTTTTAGATTGTAAGAATTTTTTTTTTTTTGAGATAATAATGATTTAAAAATACAAGTCTTACTAATTACCCTATAGCTATGGAGAGAAGAGGTGGGCTCATACATTTCCAAAGGGTTTTTGAACATAAGTGAATATAACAAGCCCAGCTAAAATTGGAACTCAGTCCACAGATTAATAATTCTGAGCCATTATCCATTACACCACCCCCACATCCAAGCTTACAGCACATGGTATTCCAAAGCAGTTACCCAGGCTTGATGTTCCTTAATTTTAGTGGTCATACAGGAACTGGTGTTTCAATGTGACATAACTGTAAGCCAAGGATTATAAAGAGTTGGTGGAAGATCTGTAAGCATCAGAAACAACAATTATACTTCAATCTATCAGCAACAAACACCAACATGGCCTGTGATCATCTAACATACTGATTCTGAAGGAATCACATGTAGAGGTGCATCTGAATTTGCTAAAGAGTATTTAGATACCTATTGGAATAATGAGACCAAGATAAAGTTATTTAACCTCAATTCACATCATTTAGAGGAACAATGAATTTGAACCAAACTAAAAATTTGTGTCTATGCTTATCAATCTTGTAATTTGTAGAAAGTAAAAATCTGCCATGAAGAGTCAGCAAAAATATCAGCAGAAGAATTAGGTTAAAGGGTACTTAAAGGAAACCACTGGGGGGCTGTTGTTGTAAACAAAAGCTATTTGACTAAGTATTATTTTCTGTTTGATCCTACTTTATATATGGTATTAAATACTTTTTTTGCTCATATTTACTATTGCAATGATGAAATACATCTGTAGTTTCATTTTGAGGACAATATGCATTATACGTGACTGTAAATAATGCAATAAACTGGTTTTGGTGTTGTCTATTGAATACCTATTTTCCCCATTGTATATGAGGGTGTGTTCTCTTTTTGTGTGTAGAAACAGAAATAAAATCTTGCTTTTTTATTCTGGTCACAATTCTGCAGCTGCCCTATATTAATTATAGCAAATCCAAACAGTTTATAGGCACAGAGGGAATATAGGAAGCCAATCAAGTAGACAGTATTTTGATGGAAATGAGAAAAATTATAAACTATACAACAAGTTTTTAGGTCACCTATGTATATTGGGATTAAAAGATGTCATATTGAATTAGCCAACCAAAAATGATGAGGACATGAAGGTGGAAAAGAATGGAGAATTTTATGCTGAATTAATTCAATTTCTGGATAACAAAAATCTTTATGAGAGGAGCTGCAAACAGCAGAAGAGAAACTTTATTGAATATTATGAGGTCATCAGGCTAAAGGAAAATCATTTGCATTTATATATACTAGACTTCTAAAGAATGAGTGTCACAAACTATATTATACGGGCTGAAACAGCCATTGCAGTACTGAGAAATGCTGGTGTTAATAAAAAACTTAATCACTGCTAATTGAAATTGTTTGGAAAGATATACCAGATACATTTAAATGTTTTTCTATCTGTATCACACAAAATAGTGATTTGCAATCTTCAAAACCCAGTTTAGAAAATTTAAAGACAATGAGAAATATTCTAGATTGATAATAATGATAACAATGAAAGTGATTATCTCAATGATAGAGAAAAAATATGGGACAGGACAGAACCTAAAACAAGAGCAGGTCTAAACAAGTTATGCAGGGACAGAGATGCAGTTATTGCAAAACATGTAGCTTGTTGGCACAAAGGAAGAGACAATGTGAAACAGGCAACTGACATAAAAGAAAAATAGTTTACTTTCAAAATAGGTGACTACAAACTGAAAGGTTTGAAACAATTTATGTGGGAATGGGATGAGACATTAGAATGGTGAAAAAGTCCAGCTAGAAAAACATTGCCTAGAAATAACTGACAAAACACAGACAAGTGGTATGGCATTGAAGAATGGTGATGCATCGACAAGATAGGAATGAAAAGTGAGGTGCTGATGCTGAAAAAAGGGCTGTATATCCCATCATACCTCTGTTAAATCAGCAATGGCAAATAAAGCAATGATCATCTTTAAAGAGATCCATAGTGATGCACAAGAATTTAGAAATGATAGTTGGCATGGGTGAATGTCCAAACTTGACAATTCTTGGTTACTGTAATTAAAACAGTTTCAAAATTGCAGGATATAGTAGAGGAAATGAAAAAGTGTAAAACTGATAAATCTAAAATGTGATATATGCACTCAGGGAAAATTCATTCAGAGCAGAAACCAACAAAGTGGTGTTTTTCAAAAGGAAAGAGTGACACATATTTGAGGCCTGATAACCATACAGAATTCACAGCAAAGAGGTTTCCATTATTACTCAGTAAGAATGCCATAAAGTATGAGATTTCCACACATTACATCACCAAAATAGAAATGTAGATATAAATTGGAGAGAAATGTTTGAGACAGAAGGATTAATTATAATTTTTATCAATGTAATATGTTATGGCCATATGTTGTGACAATTAGTACAGTAATTCCTAATCTGCTTTAACAGTCATCCTAACCCAAGCAAACTGCATATGACAGAGAAAGAGAACCTAATCTTTCAGTGTTTCTCAGTATGCTATGCATACAAACATGACATAAAATTAAGCTCACAATGTGAAAATGGAATATTTGTAGGACAAAGAAAATAGACCTACATACTTTTTTTTCAATAACCAGATAATGGAAAGGTCTTAAAGACCAAGCTAGTGAAATGTATCCCAAAGAATGTAGTTGATTACTGAGCCAATAATTGTAGATGATTTCCACTAAATGAGATGTGCTTGGATTCTAAAGTTTCAAACTGAGATCTAACAGTCAAGGTAGTGTTTAGGCAAAGTAAGACAGCCATATTTCATGTTACATCAAAAAGAGACATAACACCCTTAATATTTAAATGATTATGTAACAGATGCTGAATGCAATGACCACAAACTAATTGACATTGATGGTCATTACAAAGCTTTGTGCAATGTAACACAATGCTAAAACAAAAGTTCAACTAATTCGCAGATTTTAAGTAAATATTATGAAATTAATTCTTCAAAGAGAATAGTACATTCACACTGGACAATTTACCAGAGAGCAAAACTGTGGATATGGTGTAGATACATTTGTACATCAAATAAATTGTGGATGTTTCTGAAAAACGGCAAGATTTATTACTCAAGGATTATAGTCAAGAAATGGGAGATGACAAACAAAATTTTTTGCCAACAGCAAATACCTCAACCTGTGTATTAATGCAAATGGATGCTATAAGATGAGCACAAAATATCTGTGAAAAAAAAAAAAAGAAGCTTATTTGCAGTCTCCAACTGATTGGAAGGAGCAACCAGAAGGTTCTTAGGACAAACACGAAACAAGTTTTTTTTATAAATTAAATCATTGTATGGACTGAAAACAGTATGTTGAATGATCACCTAAAAAAGTAAAAATAGGTTTTGTACAAAACCTAGCAGATTGTCATGTCTAAACCAAACAAAATAAGTGAATAATCATAATCATAATCTAGGCTGATAAAGTGAAGACTGCTGGAAAAGGATAGGATATCATTTGAGGACGTAAAGAAAATACTAACAACTAAACTAGTATTTCCCACCATAGCATTAATTATAAATGGAGTAAAAGACCAGTGAAGTTAACCAAAAAAAAAAAAAAAAAATGTATCAAAAGTACTTGAGAAGTTTGGTAAGTCAAACTGTTAACCAATGGCAATTCCTTACAAACAGAAAAAGACTACACAGCAATGGGTGATTCTGTTGAACCCAGAAAATATCGTAAAAAAAAGAAAAAAAAAGATTTATGCTGTTAGTAAGTTATCAGAATAACTATCCAAGATAAGTGACCAACAATGGATTACAGCCAAGTATATGATGAAGTATTTAAAAATGTACACACCATCTATGCATTATATTATAGGAAAAGTGAGGAAAACTGAAGCTTGAGAAGTATGGTGATGCTGAGTAGGCATCAAACAAAACAACTGGGTATTATTTTAACTAAAAAACATGGTCTCTTTCTTGGAAACCAAAGATGCAATTTACAGTTGCTTTCAACATGTGGAGCAGAAGACATATTGGTCACATACAGATGAGAATTTGTATCTTGAACAATTACAATATGCACTGGGGTGGGGGACTTTGAAGATACCAAACAGTAATTGTTATTTTCAAAACCCAGTATATCATCAATCTATATCATTTTGCATCTGTTTATTGTCTGGCATTAAATAGAGTAGCAGATGTTATAAACCAAACAGCAACAAAATCAAATTTAGCAAAATTAAAGAAATGTATGTAAAGATGTCTTGGTATGTGGAACTACTGGAATGTAAATTCATTTTGTTATACAAGGCTGTACAATATAAGAAAAAATGGGCATATATGGAATATGCAAATGGTTTAATTGTTAGTGGTTTGAAACAAGAAATCAGCATGCCAAGTTTGAATTTCAGTCAAATGTTTTAGATTCACTTTTACACAAATAACCTTGAGGTAGGTATGAACTCATCTCTTCTTCCCTTAGATATGGGTTAAATAATAAGGTTGAGTTCCTTAGCCTTGTTTGACAGCCAGTCAAAGAAGAGAACAACTCTGAATTAAAAAATGGGTGGGCATGGCAACTCCAATCCATGAAAAAACTACTGCTACAGAAACCACAGCAACAATGATAATGTATTGAGTTTGGTTTGATAATTTCTATTTGGAGTGTATGAGAGACAGAGAAAGAAAGAGAGAGAAGGAGGGAGGTGGGAAAAAAGAGAGAGAATATATGAGGATACACTTGTATGGATATATATATATATATATATATATATATATATATATATATATATAGATAGATAGAGAGAGAGAGAGAGAGGATCAGATTAAGGAATCAAAGAGCAGAGTTGGAATTCCATTCAAGTTCATTACATTCACTAATGTACTATTAATTGCATATTAACATCTGATTAAAAATAACAGTTGCTCAGAGATATTAACACAACCCTTGCTAATCAATGGAAGCATGAATTCTGATTTAATACTGTAACCACTAAACTACACATCTAATATGATTACACTAGCCATTTGCAAACATAATCATAAAATATTAAGATCATGTGACATTATATAAACAGCTGATTGGCTGTTTTTTAAAAGTCCTAAATAAACAAGACAAACAATATTGTAAACAGCACATTATTTTCTTTTTATCATTGAAATTGTCAAGAAAAGTAATGTCTATTTTTCAAAGTGACTCACTGCATTGAGACCAAAGAGAATAATGCCAATACAAGGAAAGATTTGTCTTGAGATAGCAACATTAAATGATACAAAGATCTCATAATCAAAAGACTACTTAATAATAACACACTTAAGAGTGCACACAAATTCCAGAGACAAGATGGAGTCATTTAGAAATTACTGTTCCTTTTTATTTGAATCAGTCATTAAGGAGATAATTCTAGAGTAATGTAGTAAATTAGAAATGGAGGCCGTTTGAAATTAGATGTAAAGGACCATGAGAAAATTCGATTGAATAGATAATGAATGAGAGAGAAAAAACGTGAACAATAGAGACGAGTTTCTAAATCTGTTAATTGCAAGCAAAGGAATAGCTTTTTGAAAGTGGAAAGAAATGAAACTACATGAGTTAATAAAGAAAGATTACCAAATTGGATTGTGTGTGGGGGGAGGGGGTGTTAACCACCAATACAATCAATCAACAAAAAAAATTTTCTTTGTCTTTCTCACCAGCCACAGAAACTTTTAGTTTCATAAACATAGATTGAAAAAGAATAAATAAAAATTGGAATGATTTGGTTGTTAATTTAGTGAGACATAAGAACATAATTTTTTTTTTATATTGAATTAATAAACTTACAAGACTATAAGAAAGTTCCAAAATTTCTTAGGTACATTGCAAATTTCAATAATTTATATTTTTGCCAAATTCCATCTCAATGAAAAAAATTTATATAATTAATTATAATTAAAAACACCATTTTTGAAAAATCTATCAGCCATTAAAATCAATTTATTGCTGGAGAAAAAAACCCCAAATTAATGCTTTAGGAAAAAGTTGAATTTCTTGAATGAAACTGGAACCAGAATTAGAATGCTAAATACAGGAAAAGTAAAATGTGCTTTTTTTACAATGTAGAGGATTTAGGGATAGAATTAAAATAGTTCAATGGGAAAGCACCCTTAAATTACTTAAAATTCAATTTGGATGTAATTTTTGTGTGAAATTGGAACTGACATATTGATGACTAAATCAAGATAGTTTTGTAACAAAAGAATAAAACTTCTGCATGGCCACCAATGGTTACAGTGACATAACATTCTGATTGAGATCTGTTTTATTAAATGTAAACCTTTCAAGGTTGGTTAAATGAGTGCAAAGAACAAAAGGTCAAAGAGATTTTGTTATATCAAGCCATCATTGTTCTGTTGAAGAAAAACAAATTTCATGTGATGAACAGTAGAGAAATATTTCTTCTTCATAATAACTCATAAATGTTTGAATGACTGTAAAATAGAAATGCATTTTGAATTTTGAGAATCATGGTGCTTTCTGTAAATTAATCTGTTTTTGTTCCATGATTATATATCTTTTCAGACATTTTTAAGAGATAAAGGATGATGGTAACTTAAAATAAAAACAAGGCTTATAGAATATCAATATTTGATTAACAAAGAAGAGTCCAAGTTAGTTATAAGATATTCACTGAGTTTAGATTGCCATAAGGCCAGTTATGGGTGATTATTCATCAACATTGCTTGCCATAATTTGGGCATTTTATGAATATTTGCATTTTTTTCTTTTTAAAAACAGATACCTCGTTTGTCTTAACAAAAATTAAATCAAAATGGAAAGTATTATACAGAATTGTCCTGCCAACTTTTGTAGCCATTTCTTATAAAGTATTTATTAAAATTATTATTTTATTTAATAAAAAGCTTTCTCTTGACATTTGTAAACTGAAACTTTTGTTTTTAACCGAGAGAATGATTGCTATTAGAAAATGATAAAAAAAAACTTTTAAATTGGTTAATTGTAGATAATTGCTGCTTCAGAATATCTTTAATCTGCCTTCATTTTATTTTTTTTTGGTTGTTTACTAGATTTTGCTCAACATCTTATTGGCTATTGATTTTTTTTTTAACTGAAATTCTCTGAAAATTATAAAATGATTTGATATGCAACTAAGCTGTCAACCAAATGATAACCAAAAAGGCTGCACATATGATGTATAATAGAAGGATAGTCATTAAAAAAAAAAAAATACTAATGAGTGTGTAACCTAAATATTTGTAAGTATTTAATAATTCATGATTGGCAACTCTGCTCCCAGTCATAGAAAAGTAAATAAAAAGGTATATGTGTGGATAGAAGTCCCTTTGAAAGCATGCATTTAGAATAATAACAACAAAGTACAGAGGAAAAATAAAATATCAGGTTAGATCAGGAAAATTTCTGGTGTGGGAATTTTGTTAAATATGCAAAATTTCATTTTATGTTATTTAAATATTTCAGTCTTTAATTAATGAATATTGTTTTCATCGCAATATGACTTATAATTTTAAAATATTTTCAGTTGTAGCTTCTTGAAAAGACAAGTTTCAATTCTAAAACTTATAAAAAGAATAAATATGCTAGCTTTTATACCAATATTAATGCTTTGCATTCAAATGAAAAAAAACCAACAAAAAACAGCATTGAACAGTAAGTTTTGTTCTTGAAGGCTAAAATTTCACACATAAAGGTCTGGATAATCTGTACAATGACCTACTGACTTGTTTAGCAGACAATTTGAAGCTGTTTTCATATTTCTTTCTAATATAACTCATGATTCACTGACATTTTAAACTAATTTTTCTATTGTGTTCTTAAAGCTGATAAAAATAAGCAAAAAAATACTTTCCTCATAGTGTTCACTCTCCAAGCATACTTAACTAAGAACCAAAATGAGGAAATATCCCAGATTGGCCATGGCTACTGGCCTTCTCCTTTCATAGTAACATATTGATGAAGAAAAAAAATCAAAAGCTAAAAATTATAAGTTTTTATCTTTTCCAAAAGTAAGACAAATGTCAACATCAATCAAGATCTCTGAAAGGTTTGGGAAATATCATTACACATTGGATTCTGTAGGAAATCCAAATATTATCTTTGTTCCATAATACTTGTTACAATTAGTGTATGCAAATGCTATAACTATTATTGGACACAGATAGTATTAAATAATGTTTAAAAAATGCCACTAAATCTGTTCATGACCGATTGTGATAATTCCATTTTTATTTATTTTCTTGCCCCCACCTGATCAAAGAAAGTCATGGTAAGCAGCTCAACAATAATGATTTCAGTTAATTCTATTTTGTAGGTTTTCATCATCCATCCTCATTTCTCGAGATCTTTTCTAACAATTCTTCATTCTTATCAAGTGAAAAATAATCAAAACTGTTGGTCAGTATTGAAGAAAATTTTTTACAATTCATGGATTTTTACTTGAGTAGAGCTATGATCTTTCACAAACTGGTAAAAAGAGTCACCTTTTAGGATCTGAGGTAATGCATGAATTTTTACTTAATGAAAATAGATCTAGAAAGCAGCAGTACATTTTACTCTTCATATTTAGGTCTTCAAATTGGCCAAAGTTACAACTAAAGTTTTTCTAATTAAGAATAATTGTTTTATTTTTCTTAAAGGAAATTGTCTTCCATTGACATTCTTTTCATAAGTGTTGTTGAACCAAAATTAACACTGATTAAAAGTTGAAGTAACTTAGTGCACAAACACATGTACTTTTTAAAAATCTTTTTAGCTTAAGAGATACCAAGCTACATTGTAACTTTTTTTATAAACCCATTGTTATAAATACAAATTATATTATAACAATGAATGCAAGTTTTCTTTCTGTATTTTCTTGTATTTAGAATTCCATAGAACCTGAAGACATGAAAACAAAAATGAAATTTCTACTGAAGAGCAAAAGTATTACATTTAGAATATGTTTTCCTCTATTTTATAGTTCAAGTGTTGACATATTTTAATTTAGATGATCGACTATTCGTTTATTGGGTCTCTGGTGTCATTTAAAATGAAGTGAGCATTCTTGACCTAAACATTTTCATGTTGGGTAGTAAATAAAGGTCTTTTAGACAAGCATCATTTTTATGATCATTAACAAAACACTTGGTAAATGACAACTAAGAACGGCAAGGTTTAACATCTTAATTCTAGGCCACAAAGTTCCCATTAAATTATTGTTAATTTTCGGGGATGAAGTCAATTAAAAAAAAAAGTAATGATTATATTAATTTCTTTGGAACTTCTCAGAAAAAAAGGATGCCAATAAACAGTTTGTTAGAGAAATTAGAAACATGTCTTAAGTATTTTTTTTAACTAATCAATAATGATCCCTCTGATAACATTTTAATTTAACATTAAGAATTTGCTTATATAAAAATGACTGAACATTTTTTTATCAAATAAGGGCAACAGCATTGTTTTATGTAAAAATTAAAAACAGTGAAAATCAATTACTGTAAGAAAAAGTAATTTCAAAACAGAAAATATTTTGGACATAAAACTAAAAATAAAGAAAGCAAAATGTACAGGCTCAAAAATATTTCATTTAAAGAATATAAATAAATTTTCTTAAAAAAAACAACAAACAAAAATAAATAAAAAATTATGTTGCAGACATGTTAGAAATACAACCAATGACTGTAAATGCAATTGGAGTAAATATAAATAAGTAATTTGTTTTTGTAAATAAAGGCTGGAAACAGAGTGTCAGATCATGATTGAAATCAATCATTGTTAGGGGAGCTGTTGTCTGGCACATAGATCAATTAGCATTGTTCATTCGATCAAGAATAGGTAGCTAAGAGTTGCTTCCCTTGCTGCACTGTTAGATTATATCCCCCCACCACCTTCCCAGTTGAGCCCAATCACTGTCGGTAGCTTCCCAAGTTTCTATTGAATATAAAGCATGTCTTGCTTCATTGATTTTAAACTTAATTTAATCTTTAACAATAAAGATATAATTACAACTGTTCTCATTTGTCCAATCCACTCACACCAGCCAATAAGAATGAATACTTTTTTAATATTTTAAATAGACAACTTGAAAATTGCTTGACATGTTCCATAATCTTAGGATCCTTGAAAAATGCTGAATTAAATGCACCAATAGAAAACTCAAACGTGTTATATTAATTAACCATAATTGAATTTTCTGTAAGTTCAGCTTTTTTTTATCAGAATGCTCCAAGCATACTGGAATATGTCAGCAATGGATTTTCTTATAAATTTCTGGCTTCATCCTTTCTTGGCAAAAAAACTAACAATGATCCATGTTTTGGTAAATGAAACACACAATATTCAATAGTGTTTCAGGCGTATTAAGGCAAGTTATCAAGTTGGTTTGTGATGTAAAGATCCTGCACCATATCATATACTGGTTTGGAAAACAGAAGCACTCTGTCCATGTGGGAATTGGCATCTTCTTTACTTTTCATTTTAACGTTAAACTGTGAAATTCTAGGCAATGTGTAGGCAGCGATATAGACACCTTGTCGGACAAGCCAAGGGTGAAACTTGGCAAGGGTTCTGTCATAACAAGCTTTTGTTAGTTCAGACATTCTTGCATCATCATTGGCAAATCTCATTTCCCGAATAAAGTCCATGACAAATTCAAATGCCCGGTGTAAACGCAGCAAAGTCCTTGAGCCAGATGGTTTACTCTTTTTTGTTAACTGGTGCTGAATCTCATGTCCCATCATCTTATCAATGGTGACATACTGGTCTGCATCAGGCCCCATACGGTAATCTCGTAAAATTTGAATCTTTTCGTTTACATCAGACACAACAAAAGTGAAGATGGATCCAAGTAGTTGCAGGAATCTACAAGAAACAAATGATAAAATCAAATAAAAGAAAAGGATACAGAATGCATAACAAGAAACCAAAAGGATCTGGAGATAAATATACTTTGCTATAAATTTCTAGTAACAAAGTCATGACCCTACTTCCTATAACCTCTCCATAGAAATTTGGTGTAATAGTTCATAAACCAAATTAAAATCTTTAAAAATCATCCAAATATACCAAAATTGCATTCCTTAAAATGTCTGGATTATCAATGTCTAAAATATTTAAGGAAACATGTATGAAAAAAACTTCTTGTCTAAATACACATATTAATCTATACATAATCTCTCAGAAAGCAACTAATGAGGATTCTAGTGATTTATGTCAGTAAGATGTCATGAGGATATTTTGCACTATGAAGGATTAGTGTTACCAGTAGTGAAAATTAAACATTTATTACAAACAACAAACATACATTGTAAAATTTTACTTTGCTGTTCTTCCTTCCATAGAACAGAAAATAGAAGTAATCATTTTCTTTATAAAGTCTCTAAAAAGAAATGTGCATGTTTTGATGTTACTTATATTCTTGAATTCCATTTGTTTTACAAACAAAGCCATGACCCGACTATTATCCTTTGATGTAGAAGTCAACTTTAAAAAAATATCAAAATATGTGTGGGAGAGGGAGGAGATAAAATCAGTTTCTTTAGGTTTATTGAGCATAATCACCTTGGGGAAAAGATTTTATTTAGAGGTAGAGAACTGACTTCCAAATATAAAGCCTAAATGTTATAATTTTTCAAACAAACTTATGACAGTTATAAACTTTAGTCCTATAAATAAAGTAGTTTGAATTTACTTGTAAAATACAGAAGACTTTAATTTATGTTACTTATATGCAGGCTATTGCGCTAACCTTTGTTGTTATCATCACAACGTTTTGGCCATTGTGCTCTCTCACTGTCATCAGATGCTTGTTGATCTGAGTAAGCTTTAGGAAATTTTGAACTGAAACCTTTATCTAACCTATGAGAGTAGAGTGTTCTTGTTCCAGTGATCATGCCTAGGGATCATCTGATGCCTGCAACAATGCACAAAAATATTCAGAATATCTGTGAGCCATGCAACATCAGGACAATATTTGGAAGCAGTTCAATATCACAGAGAAATATCTGCAGAGTCAAGTTTAATGCAGAGGAGAACATAACCAAGAACTGTACTGTGTGGATTCTAACCCTTGCAGTTGTGTGGCAAAGGATATAAAAGTGAAACCAGTTGTCTTTAAAATTAGGGTTGGAGGAATATCAAGAAGCTGTAATTATGGGTGAAATAATGAAGTCAGGCATGGTTGATCATGTATGAAGGGAAAAGCACAGTCATCAACCTATATGGAATGAAAAATATTAGACAGAGAACAACAAATCAGCACATATGCTATAAGGGACTCCTTAGTAGGTATAGCATAGAAATAAATACAATGTGATAGCCATTAACAAAGGAAGAAAGAGAGATGACAGCAAGGTAGCAGGAGTAGAAGAGAATCCTGGTGAATGCAGTCAAGCATGACAAACAGCAGTTTCATTAGCAGGCAGATTAGGTTTAAGATTCCAAGTTCAACAGCTGAGTAGATTAAAGCATTGGTTCATGAGTTTGGTGATAGTAATTGTGAGTTCAATCCCTGGACTGAGCAGTGCAGACTTGGTCTCAGTAGAAATTGGGTAAGCAATACTAAATAAGAACTAGACATGATATCCCTAGACATGTTTAACAGAACGTAGATTAAATAAAGGGTTCAGTTCAAAATTCCTTGAAGGTTACCTAGATTGACAAGCACAACAGCCAAAAATTTGTGCTAATAACAATAAAGATGAGGACAATATTTACATTATTTATATGTGGACTAATCATAACTCATTTGCTGTTGCACCATCTCCAGTGGCTGAGATGTACATTTGTCTTCTGACCTGTGGAACTAGACATTTTACTGTGAAAGAATTTTACACAAAAAGCTAATTAGTCTGTAGAATGTGTTAATAGCTTAATTTCACACACAGCAGAATTAATTATTCATTATCCAAACTAAGGTGAATACAAACATCTGAGCTTTAAAAATGTAGAAGTCAAAGATTGCTAAACAAATCAGAGAAGTAAATAATTCACAATTGGAAATCTGTCCTTGTCATATGTTATTTATGTCAAAGGAGAGACGTGCCTAATTAATATGTGTATGCATAACTTTCTTTAATTGTATTAAAGCAGAGAAAGTTTCAAATTACTTCTTTATATTACTTGCTACTGGTAAGAAGAATTTTGAAACAAAATGACAACACCAGTTCTTCCAACATGTACCTGTAAGGCAAATTATGAATTAATAAATTAAGTAATTTTCATGTCTTTAAAATTTCTTCTGCCCACTTTAATATCTTATTTTTATGAGCTTAATGGTAATTTAGAAAATGAAATAATGCAATCATTTTATACAAAGTTTATGTGAATGCTTTCTTTAGTACAATTATTTTTATTAGAGAATCAATATCTGTTTTAATGCTATTTATAACAAGGTTGTTTCTTCTATAGTTGACTATCAAAAGTCATGCAGAAAGTAGTAAGATTTTTTTTTAAATAATTTATTTTAAATGATAAAATTAAACTAACCTTCTACTCTAGTCTGTGACCTTCAAAGAATCAAATTAATATTTTTCATATAAAAGTCAAAGCTTCATGTGCAACAGGACAAGTTTTCATTTTCTCCCAAGACAAATGACAAATACTCATAAAAATCAGGAGTTTGGGTACTAACATAAAACATGGCAAATTACGAGCATTGAAAGGTGAAAAAAAATTTAATATTCAACATAAGTATGTTTTATTTCTGCATTTTACAGTCTAGGTATATTCATTCACACACACAAAAAAGATTTTTCTTAGCTGATATCTTTAGAATTCAATTTTGCTACAAACAAGTTTCTAGCATTATTTACACTATTTACAAATAGATAAGGACAATAGTTTAATAATGTTAACTCCACTTCCCAGAAATTCCAGCAGTATTTTATTCTAGCTGTCAAGAACCCAACATTTTTTTCAGTTCTTTCTCAAATCTGTTGTGCATGTATTTATTAGGTACAACTAATATGGATACTTTTTTCCCTGTAATTAAAGCAAAAAATTGATACCCCCGTTTTAAAGTATTTGCCAAAAATCAAGGAATTATCTGATTCAAACAAAATTTTTAGGATATTCATTAATGAATGAATATTTTACTGAATTGGTTATTTTATTAAAAAAAACTTAGGGAAATATTGGGGGGGTATATTTCACATTTTTTAGTTATATAAAAAGAAATCAGTGAAGGTATTTTGGTAATACATTTATGCAATATAGTATGAACATACAGAAAATTCAGCCTGCATCATGCCAAAAAACAGTTCAATAAAACTCAAAAAATGTTTTTTGATAATTGGTGCTTGTATAAAATAAAACATTGTTTCAGATTCAACAGAAAAAATCTAAACTTAATATTTATTTAAAAAAAAAATTACTTGTAATTTTTCAGTGTAATTTTGAAATTAATTATGTTGCTGTTCATCACAAAGACATGTTTGAAGATTTAAAATTGTAAACTTTAATGTCATTTTCAAGTGAGAACCTTTTTTTAAAAAAACTTTATTTTAGTTTTTCCTTTTAGCAACAGATTATTTTTGGTCTGGATGTACAAAAAGGAAATTAATATCACGTTGACTGACTACTATTCAATACCAGAGGAATATTATGATATTAATTTCAGATCTTCCATTCAATCAGTAAAATACATTTTAAACTAAGTTTAATTAAAAGTGTAGAATAAAAAAAAATATAGATATGGTTAACGAAAATTTAGTTTTAATTTTAAACACAAGTAAATTCTTGGTTATTGCACTGTTGGTCTTATGTACTTATTCAGCTTTTTTTTTTTTAACTTTCCCCCCCACTTTTGGACAGGGGTAGAATTAACGTTTTTCTATCTTGTCTTTTGACGTCACAGGCTAGCGTGCATAAATAAACGTTTTGTTTTAAGTTAAAAGGAAGCATTACTTTTAGAAAATCCAGCTAAATTAATCCTTAAATTTACTAATAAACTTTGTAAGACAAATATCGGATTTTACAGATTTTTCAATTTGTTGTTTACATTTTTTCATATACAATCAAGGATCAAGGAGTGACGAACACAAATGGTTTAAAAAGGTCTAAAAAGTTTATTTATACGGAAATTAAATTTTCTTTTAATTCGGATACTTAGACCGTTATCTTTCAAATTATAGAACTGAAACTTAAATTCAAAGAAGGCATTTATGATTTCAATGTTCATTTAATTTAATAAAATATTAAAAATGTGGTTTTTAGCATTTAATTTTTTTAATGTCCGTGGTAGTACCGATAATATTCTTTTTCTTGGTGTCTTCATGTTTTACATTGCTTTCTCATCTTCAAATTACCTATCTTGCTTTTCTTCTTAATTCACCTTCTGTTTTGCTATGAATATTATTATTGTGTACTTTATATTGCATATTTGGTGTCCAGAGATTGGGATGTATTTTTCTGTCAATACTTTTTTTGTCTCGACTCTTTCGTTGCCCACTTTGAATAGTTAATTGCAATATAACTTATTTTGTTTCAAGTTTTAATTTTAAGATGTTTGTTGTGATTTCCTAAAAAAAAAAAATAAATAAATAAAAATGGGTTTGAAATAACAAAATTGTTCCTCTTGCAAAAAATATTCTTTTCAAAAATAAATTTATTATTTGTAAAATAAATAAATGAACAAGTATCCAAAATTTTGCTGAAATCAGATGATTTTTAAAATTTGAGTGTTTATCGCCTAAAAAGATTTTCTCTTGCAAATCACTTTTTCTTTTTAAAACACGCATACACATGTAAACAAGGTTTCAAACTCAAAAATCCCCGGTTCTAGTCAGTGAACAAAATTTTCGATTATTCTTTTTTTAATAAATTGCGCGTAAAGATTATGTATATAAAATGTTTTTTATACAGTTTTCGGGTCTTTTTCGTCCTTATTTTTTTATAAACAATGCGTGGGGTTACGTACCGAGAATGTTTCACTTCCTACATTCACATGGATAAAAAAAATAAATATTGAAAGCATGTAAATTTTACACCTATAACGATTCCAGAAAATTTTATTAGATACTTAGCGCGGAGCTTAAAGCAAATTAAAAAACATAACATTTATAATAACTAAAAAAAAAACTAAACACACACAAAAAAGTAAATAAATAAAATAAGGTTACTTTAAAATAAATGTTAAATTTTAACAATTTTCAGTGCCTAACCGCCAAAATTCAACATAAAATTTAATTTATCCCTGTAAAAGTGTAAACAGAAACTAAAGTGTAGTTTTTTTAGCAACATGTCTATTGTTTAAACTTTAAATTAAGTAGAAAACATTCAAATTTAAAAAATCTACCAAAAATCATCTAATTTCAAAATTTTAGATAATTGTTCACTTCTTAAACTTTATTTTTGAAAATAATATTTTGCATGAAAAACATTAAAATTTATTATTTAGTTACAAAAAAAAATTTATTTTTATAATGTAGGTTAGAGACCAAAGAAAATTAATAAAACTTGATAGACATGATTAAACACATTTTTTTTACTTTTCTTAGCTTTAAAAAATAACAGTGAGAATAAAAACTTAAAAAAAAAAAATATTCCTTAAAATCTTCTGTAAAGTAAAACTAGAAATTTAATATACATTTGTTGTTGATTTATTCCTAGATTCTTATATTTCCAGGTTTTTCGTGATAACATTCCAAATTGTCTTTTTTGTCGCTTCTTGAATAAGAACTGACATTGGAGTTGACAAATCATAAAAACCAAAATGTTTTTTACAGTTCAGGTAAAAAAGAAAAAGAAAAAAAGCAGTTTTCAAGTAAGTTGAGACAATTTAAAAAAAATGCATATGATACGTGATTAAATCATGAAAATAACACTTTTTTTGTCAAAATAAATAATGTTTCCTTATTTTATTTTTTTCATAATCAGAAATTGTTTCTTCATTGACGCGAGACTGACCGCCAATTAGCCGGGCCGGCGATTTCATTCTAAGTTGAAAACTCATGTTTTTCTCTTCAATTTTTTTTACTTCTTTAAAAAGAAGTAAAAGGATAACATACCACAACATAATAAATTAAATAATTTTTTCCACTTTAAAAAAAAAATTGTTTTAAGTAAAGTTAAAAAGAGAGAAAAATAAGTAATAACTCGTGAGGATACGCCCGTTTGTTTTTTAATATTATAGATTTTTTTTAAATGCTGTCAATAATTAAAATTAAGATAAATACCTACTTGGATATCTGATCATAGGCATCAAGGTAGTCATCCATCGATACTGTACCATCTTCTTGTTTACATTTCTCCAAAGAGTCGGCCAGATATTTCAAATCGAATTCACTTGTAGCCATGTTGACACCAACAAATGTAACTGGAGAATGAATAGCGAAAGAAGACAGAAAATTACAACTGTTAAAATTACATTAAATTTTCAGGTAATGATTTTTAAATTTTAAAAATAATTAAAAAAATATTTTGTTTTTAAAAGAAATGCGTGCTTCGTTTTTATATTTTTTTCCTAACAATTTCATTTGTGCCGACTCACAGGAAGTAAATGCAGATTACAAATGGCTGCGGCCGGTAAACACATGACGACGAGAAATTAATTTTTGAAGTAACTGTAAAGAGAAAAATAAATATTTTTCTTGAATAATGACAGAAATAAAAGTTACGCCACTTGGTAAGTCTGATTTGTGTTTTTTTTAAAACATTGGCGTATTAAATTTTCTATTGATTTTAAAATTATTTATAAAAATTGAATTAATGAATGCATTTTTATTTTATTTTTTTTTCAATTCTGATATTGTGTTACTCTAGTTAAAACTAAAGTCATCTCATTCAAATAAAATCGTCATTAATTCGTCGCATGTCTTAAAGCTAAGCTGACAATTCGTCCCGGTTTGACAGGGATCTGTTCCAGGTATATAAACTATCACAATGTTTTTAATTTTTCGTTATACCAGCCCTGAGCCCTAAGGCTGGTATAAAAAAAAAGATTTGGTATTGAAAATTCTTTATGCAAGAAAAAGTAAACATAAAAATTGTCCTGATTCGAGTCTCAAAAATAATGGTAAGCGTACTTCCAAGTTAATTTTTAAACTCCAAGAAGACTATTATTCGGGCTATTGTCCTCATCTTTGTTGCCATATTTATAAATTATAAATAATATAATTAAATTATATCACATCAGACGAGATGACATACAAAGCTAGAAGAAAATGAAATAAATATAAGGAAGTGTTTATCAAATGTTTTATAAACTTTTTCACTTGTTGTACCATCATAGGAAGTGCTATAAAACACTTTATTATTATAATTATAATACTATTCCCTTCCTATCCAATATCTGCACTAAACTGGTTCTGTTATTTTTGGTGATTGGTGAAAGATGCCTATTCACGCTACCCACTCCCCTATGCCTACGTTAATCCCTATGTAGTAAAGGTAAACTTTATGCTAATAGGGGATAATCAGATTTATATGAAGTCACAACTTAATAGATAACATCATTCTTGCTCGATTCCTGCTACTGTCAAGCAGTAAGCTGTAGTCCAGTACAGTCTGTTACTGCCAGGGGTAGATGAAACTCCATAGCCATAGTGGAGGTAGTCCCTCTATAAGAAGGAAAACTCTAATGAAACAAGGAGTAATCTGTTTAAATCAACTGCCATTGGAATGTAGGATGGCAGTCAGGTGTAAATGGCATCACATGATAAAACTATGTATTTGGCTTTTACACCACCTTTGCAGAGTCAATGAACATAGACCGGGAAAACTATCACTAAAACTGACACTGTAACTCTATAGGAATAGTGAACTGTAGATAAGTACTAAGCCACTGAAAGACAAACATGAGTATCATGAATACAAGAAACCCAATCCACATCACCTGTCATACGGGTTACAAAGGGCTTGTTCTACTGTTGTCTTTCTCTCTCTCGAGTGTTTGAGAAATCAGCTATGGGGTTAACCAAACAAAACGTCTTGCATGCAAAAAATCTACATTAATTTCAATGTTCGCACACTTAACCACACAAATCAGCTGCCTGAAATCATCTCTGAACACTGCTATTTTTCATCCTGATGTCAAGCTCAAGCATCACTGTGTTCGGAAAGGCTGGGTCTTCATCTCAGCCTTAGCTTGAAAAAATTTCACAGGTACTACCACTGGTGGTGTTGGCATGTTACTCAGTCCACTAGCCCATAGAGTACTCATGGACATTGAAGAAATTGAACTTGGAATCATCATAGGTATCTTCAACGGCAATGCTATAACGACCATCATCTCTTGCTATTCAGCAACAAACTCTAGTGATGAAGAAAGTATGACATTTCTTTCAATCCCTTTCTTCTCTTCTCAGACTAGTCCCAAACCATAACTTCCTGATTATTGGTAAGGACATGAATGCTCAGGTTGGTATCAGTAACATACACAAATTTGCATATCATGTGTTCTCCAACAGAAATGGGATTTTTCTTGACTTTATACAGGAAAATAATCTTGTATGCTTAACCACCAAATTTGAAAATAAGAGCTCTAAATGTACACTCACCCATACCAATGGCACAAAGACCCAATTGGATCACATCCTGATAAACAAGAAGTGAAAGAACAGTGAATTGAATTGCCATGCTTTCAATACATTTGAAGGAGTATCTTCAGACCATCAGATTGTCTCTTCCACCATCCAACTTAGAGACAATAATATATACCATATAACTGGTTTCTTCTAATAACAAACAGTCATCTCAAAGACTCTGACACCATTTCTGTCAGGAATAAGTTTGAAACATTACAAGCAGATACCGAGAAACCATCTCCTAATACAACCTATAATAATTTTGTTACTTCTGCTGCTACCAACAATCAATCTGCTCTTGCTTGGAAAACTGTCAACATGATCAGTGGCAGAAAATCAACAAGTAAATCCAACTTAAAGGCTAATAGTCCTTATTTAATTTTATGAAATTTCAGGAAATTCACTTTTGTTGGGCTTAATGTTTATATTTGTTATAAGCAGAAGTCGTTGGAGAATTTAAATCATCAATTTTTTTTTTCCTAAAACAGGTCTCCCAGTTACCAAAAATCTGCTATGAATCATAAAATAAAAAATGGAATAAAACTTGGACATTATTTAATTACTCTTATGAATAAAATCTATCATGGACACTGTTTTCTTAAAAAGTTTTTTTTGATAATGAATTTTTGCAAGAATTGTTTTCATTTTTAAAATATTAATTAGAATAATTTATAAAGTTTTAAATCTTTTAAAATTCTGTATTAATTTGTATCCATTAGGTGATATTGTTATTAAGTAAAAACTATAATTACTAATCATAAATGGGAAAGCTTATAATTCAGCCCTCCCCCACTCATTTTAAATTGTTTTTGTGCTGAATTTTGTAAATATGGATGTCCATACACAACATTATCAGAAGATAAAAGTGGTAACTATAGTAAATTTATAACCAAAGTACCTAAAATTTAATAAAACAGATTATGGAGTATATTTTTAAACATTTTTAAGATTACTGGGTAGTTAAAAATTATGTAAGAAAGGTGCTCACATATTCATCAAGCAATTTTTATGGATATATCCTCTATAGAAATATAGCTAAAATTACTGGTTTTTAGGGATTTAAAAAGAAAATGCTTTTAGTCAATTTAAATTAGTTTTGAAATACAGCAAAATGTTGAAACTATTAAATTTAATCTATTAAATTAAAATTAAGATAAAAGCTTCAAGAAAGATGTTTTCATTTTTAAAAATTCATTTTAACCTTAGGAATTGCTTTTTTTTTTTAAGGGACCTAAATTTATAAGTATATAAAAGAATAAATTAAAAGCTAGTGAAATGATTTTTTGAGATTAATTCATTGTTTTTATTTTTTTATCTGTTTGATGACAAAATATTCAAGGGCACTTTGTGATGTACTTTTTAATTATTCTGAATTTAAGAAAATTTATTAAAATATTGAAATTGCTACTAACAAAAAAAAAATTGGAGAAAATTGATAAAGAGTTATTGATAGTGTTAACTTTCATTTCTTTCACACTTGTCATAAAAAATTGTATCCACTACCAAACATCTTGCAAGATTTTTTTAAAATCATTGAAAATGCTACTGCCAAATTTTTAAAAAATTAAGAATAATCAATATTTATTAAATAAGTAGGAAAACTCGGACATAAAAATATGCTTGTATTGATGAATTTCAAAATAAAAAAACTAAGAATAATAGATATTTAATCCAAAACAACTATGGACATGGAGGATCCTAGGAGGAGAAACTGAAAAACCAAATTGATTATATAACCATCAACAAAAGATTCAGGAACGGAGTTATTCACTGCAAAACCTACCTAACTGCAGACTGCAGAAGTGATCATTGCCCTCTTATAGGCAAACTAAGAATGAAATTGCAGAAATTGAAGAAGCCTAACTCGGCACCCAAACTACAATACACCAAACTCCTGAGCAACCCTAACCTAAAAAAAAATATATGGACAATGTGAAAAGAACATATGAAGCACACAGTGGAAACTTGAAATGGGATGCACTAAGAGACACTTTATTGACATCAGCAAATGATGTCATTGAAGGAGACAAGATAAAGAAGAAAAAAACGAATGGATAACTGATGAGATTCTTGACTTGATGGAAAGAAGAAAGAAAACTCTGCCAAGATTCAGAACAGAGTACAGAAATTTACACAATGAAATAAGGACCAAATGCAGGCAAGCTAAAGAAGGGTGGCTAAATGAAAAATGTGCAGAAATAGAAAGATTGAATACTACCAACAAAAGAGATATGCACAATCAAATAAAGCAACTAACAGGTCAGAAGACTTGCTCGTCAACAGGCTGCTTAAAATCAAAGGATGAATAGAGAAGGAAAAAAATTCTTCAATGCTGGAGTGAGTATATTGAAGAACTCTTTCATAACGAAAGAGACAACCAGCAATATACAGAACTATCAACGCATCTGGAATTTTGAAAACCAGCACTGGCCAAATTGAACAGAAACAAGGCAACTATAATACCTATTTAATACTTTGTAGCATATCCCTTACTCAATTCAACAGCAACCAATCTCTTTCTGTAGATTTTAATCAATGATTTGCAAGTTTCTGTTGCTATTTTACTCCATTCTTCTTTGCATATTCTCTTTAGGTCCAGGATGTTTTTCAGAGCTCTTTTATCAACTTGAATTTTTAATAAAGCTACAAATTCTCTATTGGATTCAAGTCTGGAGACTGTGATAGCCATTGGAGTGTATTGACATTGTTTTCAATAAACCATTTTTTTTGTAGATTTAATTGTATGTTGCAAAACCCATTCATTTGAGAGTCCAAGCTTTACTACTTACCCAAACAAATTAGAGTTAAAAAAATCTTAGTATATTTTTGAATTCATTCTATCATCTATTATTTCTAAATTACCAATACCTTTTGCAGAAAAACATCCACCACCAAATTTCACCATTGGGATTGTGTTCTTTGGTGCAAAGGTTGTGCTGTCTTTTCTCTAAACATGTGTCCTTGAATTATGCCCAAATAGTTCAATTTTTTGCTTCATCTGTCCATAAAACACTTTCTCCAAATGATTCTTAGACTCACAAACAAATTTTAAGCAGGCATCCCTATGTTTCTTCAATAGTAATAGTTTTTCTTGGAGAATGTAATCTTAGTTGACTTCTATGAAGTTCATTGCTTATTGTTCGCTTCCTAACAATAATATCTGATGCTTTTAATTCTTCCTGTATTTCTCTCTGCGTTGAATTCTTCTCATTGATCTGGAAGAAATCTTGCATGGTGTGCCAGATCTTGATATGTTCTCAACAGTTTTCACCTTTTTATACTTAGCAATAATGGAACTAATTGTAGTAAATGGTATATTCTGGATATGTTATTTTCCTATGGATTTTGTCTTCCTTCCAATATTTGATGATCAATTCTTTTTGTGAATTTGATAGTTCCTTGTCTTTCCCCATGATAATAATTGTGTATGATTTGTGTGCAGAGATAACCTTATATAAGAAATGAATTGCGGAATGTTCTAGATTGTTCTGGTAATAAGATAATTGGAAGAATCTAGCAAAATCTTACAAAGAATTATGTAAGTAAAGGTAATTTAAGCCTTTTGATATTAAAGACATATTTTGTACAAATACTTTTTTGCCTCAAAGTTTTATAAATAACACAATTTCATTTATAAAAAAAAGTTTTCTAATTGTTTTTTTTTTGCATATTGCAGCATTATTCAATGCTGTAGAAATATTGTATGGATTTTAAGTTTTTTCATAGGTTATAACTATGTTAATTAAAAATTTCATAGTGTACAAATATTTATTTCCCCTACTGTATACGTATATATTACATATGTGCATGTAAAGTCTCACACTGACAGTGTATGATGAACAGAGAATCAGCTATTCTTTTGTAATTTATTTTTTTTTTGTTTTTTTTTTATTTCAGGTGCTGGACAAGGTATGTCAGAAAGCGCTTTCAAGTATGAAATTTAATCATCATTAAAATCAGATATATATCTAAACTTAATTTGTTTTTAAATACATTTGGCTTTGTGTTTTTGGTGGTTAAAATTTTACCAATTTAAACATATACCTTTTTAATAAATTTCAGTATTGTTTTCATATTTAATTTTTTATTTGAAAAAAAACAAAACAAAAAAAAAACTTCTTTTAGGCTCATTTGCCACTTGATGGATCTTCTTTAAAATTTCTGGTTTTTACATTGCTTATTTTAGTAAATCTCCAGGATCTTGTGACAAGACAGTAACCATCCTTCATTTGAATTATCCTTGCTTAGTTGTTTAATCGAATTAACACTAGATTAAAGAGCAAAAAAATACTTGTTTCCTTTTTTGTGATAATGGTTTTAAAATTCTGAATTCAGATGTTGGTCGCAGTTGTATATTGGTCACAATTGGTGGTAAAAATATTATGTTAGACTGTGGAATGCACATGGGATTCAATGATGAGGTAAGTTAGATTTGTTTTTGAAAAGTCAAACGTGGAATTCCTTTTAATAGCAAATGAATTTGTCAGGATTTCTTCAATGAATGCAACTAGCAACTGTTTTAATACTTTCTTCAATATTTTAACTTTCAGCTGAAAGAATGCTACAAAATCTTGTTTATTTTGTTACTGATGAGAAATAAAATTTTAAAATCATGATTATCCACTATTGACGTTTGTATCATTAATAGAACTACTGGACAGGATTGCTATATTAGTGAAGCTTCAAGATTTTTTGTTTTAATCCATTCACTCCAAGCAAGGTGATAATGCCACTAAAATGCAAGGGACTACTGGGAGTGAAAGAGTGTGGTGAAATCTGTTAAAAAGCAAGACATAAACTGTAATGAAAGCCATTTACAGCATTTTAAAAAATGAAAAATTGAGGTCTGATTAAGTGACTGACTGATATCCTTTTAACTCTCTTTACTTTCAATTTGCAGCGACGTTTCCCAGATTTTACCTACATTACAAGAACGGGCTCTTTGACAGAGCATTTGGATTGCGTCATCATCAGGCAAGTGTCAAATTTTACCTCTTCATTCAAAATTGTTTACTTTTGTTAAACTCACCTTGACTTATGCTCTTCATTAAAAAGAAGAAAAAAAATTTGTTTTGGATTTTCAGTTTAATTTTATTGAAGCCATAAATTTTGATTTTGTTGCTAGCAGAATTAGCTTTTTCTTATTTTTAAAAATAGAAAAACATTCACGTCATTTTTAAATGTATAACACTAACATTATTAACAATTAGAAACTGACTTTGATATGTTTATATTTGTGTAAACTTCTATAGACATTGTATTTGACACTCCATTTACACTCCTCCTGCCACAACAATTGTATTTTGAATATTAAATGCCTTAAAATCTGTCTTTCATTTTTTATAGTCACTTTCACTTGGATCATTGTGGAGCTTTGCCTTACATGTCTGAAATGGTTGGCTTTAATGGACCCATTTTCATGACTCACCCAACAAAAGCCATATGCCCCATTTTATTGGTAAGTTAAATGGATGCTTGTGAAACCTCAGCTCAGACTTTTGAAGGAAAGCTGAAGAATTTGAGGTGTCAAAAAGATATTACAAATGTGTCCCTTGGAATGTAGTTTTACAACTGGTGAAATTCATCTAATTTCTTGAAATGTCATGAACTCAACAGATGATTAAAGTGTGCAAATGCTTAGGAGGGGAAGTCTATATTCTTTTGTACCAAGAGTTAACGTTCCAAAATAGGACAGACGCAACCAAGTAAGGACCAAAATGTACCGGGGTCAACAAAGACAATTATTTGAAATGAACCAAAATTTTATCTGAAAAACTTAAAAATTACCCTTTGAAACGTTTCTCTTTTCTGTTTTTAAAAATCATTTTTTTTTTTTTTTTTTTTTTTGTATGATGAACTTTCTGGATAGTGTAGCTGTTACTGCACAGAAAGTGGTTTCAGCAAGCCAAGTTCAAATTCTGTCTGAGTATTGCATTCATTTTTGCACAAATGACTCTGGGAAAGGCAAGAATCCATTTCTTTTCCTCCCAGCTGTGGGTTAAATAACAGGATAGTTTGCACTCTTTAGCCAACCAGTTTAAAACTCTGAATTCCAAACTGTGGAGAAGGCAATAGGGAAATCACTTCACTATCTTTCTCAAGAAGTCATGGAAATTCACAGATAAAGAATAGAGAGCCATGATCACTGAAGGGAATTAGCATTTACAAAAGCATTATGGGTACAAGTAATCATATTTATTTACCACTCAATCTGTTACTCTCTGTCTAATTATCTCTATGAAGAATATATTTGAAATCATTCATCTAACTATATTATGACTATGTCCTCATCTTTGTCGCCATGTTTATCACAAAGTTTCGGCCGTTGTACGTTCCTGCCTTCTTCAGGTGGTTGGAATGTCGAACTGAACCCTTTATTTCACTCACTAGTTCCAAGTGCCATGTTTAATGGATGTCAGTTATCTCCTGTTAATTTCCCTCTGAAAGTTCTCCACTGCCTTAACAGGGTATTGAACTCACACTCTTTGGGTCCTGTCACTGGATCTAACCAACGCCTTTATCCACTGTGCCATGTGTCCTTGAGGACATCTGTGTATGAATTTCTGCGTATTATAAACCTAATGTCTTCAGCAACCATTTTTACCAGTGCTCATAGTGCTGTTATCATTTTATGTTTTTACCAGAGCTCATATGGCAACTTTGTTATCGCTTTTCTCTGGCACTCCTTATTACTGGTTCCCATATTGTATTAATTTCTATGCTTGGTCGGCTCAGGAGATTTTTGTGGCCTAGCATATGTGCTGACTCCTTAAGTTTACGAATTTTCCAATAGTGTTCCTTGTCTATGATCTCAACCTGATCCCACATAGGGTGGTGATCTTCCTTCTCTCTCCATATGTGGTCAGCCACGCCTGATTTTTCCACTTCCCCTCATGTTACAGCTTTCTGCTGTTCTTGAAGCCTCACCTTAAGGGGGCGGCCTGTTTCTCCTTTATATTTTTTTCGCAGCTGCACGGGATAGAGTACACACAGTCTTTAGTCATGTTCTCCTCTATGGGAGGGGTCTTACTTTGGAGAGATACCTGCAAAGTGTCGTCAAGCTTTTGAAGCTTGTCCTGATGTTATATGGACTGCAGATCCTTTGTATTTTCTCTGATAACCCCTTCACATAAGGCAGGCAGACTGTTTTCTGAGTGTTGTTGTCCTCCTCCTTCTCTTGTACCCGCCTATCCCAGTTTTGGGGGGGCTGCTGTCATGTACCCAGGGTAGTTGTTACGTTGTAGGGTACTACTTATACTGACCAATTCTTTATCTAATGTCTCACTTATGACTTTTGCTCGGTGTTGTAAGCAGCTGACGATCCCTTTCTTTACGCTGTATAGATGGTGGGAGTTGAAATTGAGATACTGTCCGGTGAATGTCGGTATACGGATGTCTTGAACCCATGCTCTGTTTGAGATATTAGAACATCCAGGAAAGGGAGTGTGTTGTTACTTTCTTTCTCCATTGTGAACTGTATTGAAGGTCTTATTGAGTTCACATGGTCCAGTAGAACCTGAACATCTTCCTGGTGTGGCCAGAGTATGAAGGTGTCATCTACGTACCTTAACCATATAGTTGGCTTCAGAGATATAGATTCTAATGCCATTTCCTCAAAGTATTCCACATATATATTCACCATTACTGGTGATAATGGCGAGCCCATTGCTAAGCCCTCATCCTGTCGATATATTTGTGATCCCATTCCGAAGTGTGTTGTTTGTGTACAGAAAGTCAACATCTCCATCAGATTATCTATTGGAATAATGGTCCGTTCTTCTAGGGATGAGTCTGAGGCCAATCTGTCTCTGACTACTGAGAGTGCCTCCTCTGTGGGTACCTTGATGAACAAACTCACCACATCCAAGCCCACCATCTGGTTGGATAGGATGGGAGCATCTTTGATCATTTCCACGAAGTGGGCTGAGTTTCGGACATATGAAGGAGACTTTCCGATCAATGGGTCAATTATATCCACAAGGAAGCGACTCAGAGGGTGGCACACAGAGCCTTGGCAACTAACAATCAGCCTGAGCGGAATACCGTCTTTGTGAATCTTAGGGAGACCGTATATGTGAGGTAGCTTGGTGTAATGCTGCCATAACTGCCTATACGTCTTAGGTGCGAAGTGATCTTTGTTCTTGATTAGTATCTGTGACAGTTTGCATTCCGTTTTCATAGTAGGATCTTTTTTTACTTTGCTGTAGCTACTGTTGCTAATGAGGTCTTCCAGCTTTCTAGTATAATTTGATTTGTCCATCACTACAGTCGCATTGCCTTTGTCAGCCGGTAGTATGATGATGTTTTCGTTCCTCTGTAGAGATCCAATTGCCAGCCTCTCCAGTTTTGTTATGTTAGACCTGGGCGGCTTAGCCCTCTCCAAGGTCTGTCTCACCTTCCATCTCAGTTCATCCGCCTGAGCCTGAGGGATGTTCATGGCCACCTCCTTGACTCTGGTAATGATGTCCAAGTATGGCACTCACCTGATGGTTGTGGCGAAGTTGAGATCCTTATTCAATACTGACTCCTCAGAGGCACTCAGCTGATATTGGTTGATGTTTATTGCTTTCACTGGTGGGTGATGGACCTTGTGCGTCACCTTCTGATCTTTCAATCTATTTAATTTTTGTAAGTTGCAATATGAGCTCTGGTAAAAACATGTAATGATAACAGCAAAAAATTGCAATATGAGCACTATATATAAAATATTTAAAGATTCTCTTGAGGTTCATATTTACTGAATGGACCACAGAACAGTCAATACATATAATTGCCTCTGTACAGAAGTATATTTCAGTGCAATTTTATGAACTCTTCCTGTCATCTGAGATAAAATGAGGTTTGCACATTTTATTAATTTTTGTTCCTAATTTCTTTTTGCAATTCTGCTTGTATCCAATTGATCACCAATTCATTCTTTTTTGAATAGCATTTTTTCATATTTCTTTTTATTGTAAATGCTAAAATTTTGTTTTTAAAATTTTCTTAATGAAATATTTTTGAGACTGAATTTTACAAATTAAAATATTCTACAGCAAGGCCTCTGATCGGGAGATTGGAGGTTTTGAGGAACATAGAACCATCTCTTAATTGCTGATGTTTCCAGGTTCATCCTGACCCAGGGTGGTAGCAACTGTTAGGGTCCCAGATAATGGGAAAATAGTGCCCCCCCCCCCAAAAAAAACACTATGAAAGTATAAAAATACATTTTTATAGTAAAAATAACAACAATACATTTTTAAAACAAAATGACCAACACTACATTTTATCTGCAATTGAAAGTGTACAATTGTGTTTAAAATATATTTAGTTGAAGGCATACAATTGTTTAAAATATTTAGATTTTGGCATTAACTAACCCATAGAGGTTGATATGTTGCTAAGCAACATCATATAAGAACAAGTCCAAATTCCATTTTCTGCTATTGCTAAATAAATAAAGTATTGTAGTTGAGTAGAAAATTTATTTCTTTTATTAAAGACACAGTTTATCAATATTATTAGATGAAATATATAATTAGGTATTTGGGCTTGTGAAAATTAGACTCAAACTATTCTGATAATTGCAGTCTCTTTTTCAAAGCTTGTCAATTGTAAATAACATGTCTGCATGTCTTTTTTCTTTTCTTAAGTAAATTTGGCATGAAATTTGCATGAAAGTCTTGTCAAAAATTTCAAGAAGCCCAAAAAGTTTTTATTTATTTTAAAATTTTTGAGATGTTTATGTTGTAGGAAGATTATCGTAAAATAACAGTGGAACGAAGAGGAGAGACCAATTTCTTCACATCTGACATGATCAAATCTTGTATGAAGAAAGTAATTGCTGTTAATCTTCATCAAACGGTTCATGTAAGTTTGTTTTCTGTTTTTATTTTTTAATACTAAAGTTCACTCAATACAAGGCTCATGGTAGAGGGTTACTGAATAAGATTTGTGATATGAATGTAAGTGGGGGTAGAAGGAAGTGAATCTTATGAGGATAAATAGGATGGAAAATGATTGACCCTTGAAGAAGGTAAGATTGCAGTGTTAAGGAAACATCCATGTTGAAGTTTGTTCCACACAGTAGCAGTTCTTGAGTAGAGGGGAGCTGAGTGGGTGATGTTACTTCATGTATGTAATATAATGAATCCTAGCTGTAAAGGTTTGAACTGGTGGGACCAAAAGAGTGGAGCTCATTTGAACATTTGCCATGGAAATAGTGAAAGAGTAGCAATATTGCATATGTGAGTTCCACTTGAGGCCGGGAGTGAACTTGCATGCATCACTGATTCTGTGCATAATGACATAAGCAGTTGACCTAGAAGAGAGAGAGAAATACTCTTTGTTGCTTGGAATTGAAACTACTTTGTTGATAATAGCTTCAAAGAGTTTGATAATAACACTACTGGGACAAATAAAGTGATATCACAATGGTGATGAATAATCACCAGCATTCTTGTAAACAGAGCAAACAGCTGACACCTTTCATGGACTTGGGAAACATTTCTCCTTCAGACAGCAGTTAAACAATTTTGCCAAGATAAGAACAGCAATGAGCTTTAACCAAAAACAGTAATCTTTGTGGAGTCATGGTTTTTGATGAGTCTGGAAGTAATTCATAACTGCAATTGATTACCACTATGCAAGATTTTGTAAAGTGCAGATATTACAGGTGTAACATGAGGGGAAGTGAAAAAATCAGGCGTGGCTGACAACATATGGAGAGAGAAGGGAGATCACCGCCCTATGTGGGATCAGGTTGAGATCATAGACAAGGAACACCATTGAAAAATTAGTAAATTTAAGGAATCAGCACATGTGTTAGGCCACAAAAATCTCCTGAGCCGACCAAGGATAGAAATGAATACAATATGGGAAACAGTAATAAAGAGTGCCAGAGAAAAGTGATAACAACAAAGTTGCAATATGGGCTCTGGTAAAAACTGAAATGATAACAGCAAAAATTGCAATATGAGCACTGGTAAAAATGGTTGCTGAAGACATTAGGTTTATAATACACAGAAATTCATACAAGGATACATGGCACAATAGATAAAGGTGTTGGTTAGATCCACTGACAGGACCAAAAGAGTGTGAGTTCAATACCCGGTTAAGGCAGTGGAGAACTTTCATAGGGAAAATTAACAGGAGATAACTGATAACTGACATCCATTAAACAGTCAACCCCAGTGAGCGAAATAAAGGGTTCAGTTTGACATTCCAACCACCGAAGAAGGTCGAAACGTTGTAATAAATATGGTGACAAAGGACAATAGTCCGAATAATGTAAATAATGTGTGTGTGTGTATATATATATATATATATATATATATATATATGAGTGTGTGTATATATATATATATATATAAAAGTATGTATGTGTATATATATATATATATATATATGAGTATGTGTATGTATATATATATATATATATATATATATATATATGAGTATGTGTATGTATATATATATATATATATATATATATATATGAGTATGTGTATGTATATATATATATATATATATATATATGAGTATGTGTATGTATATATATATATATATATATATGAGTATGTGTATATATATATATATATATATATGAGTATGTGTGTATATATATATATATGAGTATGTGTGTATATATATATATATGAGTGTGTGTGTATATATATATATATATATATATATGAGTGTGTGTGTAATTTTTATTTATGAGTGTGTGTATTAAAAACAA